>JBAJFG010000185.1:0-478382 GCA_037903475.1 Ancylostoma caninum
TTTTTCGCGTGTTTCACGCTACTTCATCTTTGTCAATGAATTCGTCGTCCCTAAAAACCCCGATATACCGCGGAAACTTCAACCCAAAAATTTCCGTGAGTGCTGCCTTTAAGACGATATACACCCTTAAACCTACAATGGAAGAACGGCCGCGGGGAAACTCGTCCGGCTCCGCCCACTCGTGGCGGTACCCCCACGTCCAGTGGCCACGCCTTTGATTTAAAGGCAGTGTGTCACCTCGTTTCGTGGGCTCAAAATACCAACAGACTCTAGACCTCCTCGTCACGCTAATTCGAAAGATGTACGTCAAAGCTCATAAAAAATACGGGAACCCCGTTTTCGGAGGGTCCGAAAGTGCAGTTCACAGACCACCTGGGCAGAGCCGTCCGTGAATGTGTTGGCTGCTCGCCACGTCCGCATCGTTGGCCAACACGTCTAGACGTGCCCGATCGATGAAACCAACGGCTTCACGCGTCCACTCGGCTCGACAAACTGTTACAAATCCCGTTCCGAAAAAACGTTTAAAAATAGGGTTTAAAGACCCTTTTGTAAAATTTTAGGTGTACCGTTGGATTCAGTGTGTCGAGTAGATTCAGAATCTGGTAAAAGCTCAGGCACGAAAACGAGGTGACTCACTGCCTTTAGAAGCACCAGCTCTCTTACTCTCATTCATAATTGCGTCATCAGGCACAGTGCTTCATTTTTATTGTTTGTGCACGTGACGATACTCCCGTGTTTCAGAAAGGGCTGCCTTTGAATGTTTGACATTTTTGGGCAGTTTTCTTCAATAGTTGTTAAATTCCTAGCGAAAATCATATCGTTTCGAGTTAGAAGAAAACACGCATGGAAGCCGCCCAGAAACTTTTTTTTTCTTTCGAAAGGGAGCATTACTGGAATAAGACTGGAACATCACTGTCACAGATCAATTAAACATTGTTGAGTATATTCCACTATGTAGAGCGGGAGTAAAAAATAGAACTAGCGGAACCGAGGACAAGCTCTATGTGAAAGCGAAGCTTGACTATTCATCCATAAAACAATCGGAAACTGAGATACTTACACAAACAATAAAAGCTGCCTATTTTTGCTAGTACATATGCGCTTGCGCAAGGCCCAAAAACTGTACTTGTACCATAAATTTCAGAATAAGCATATAAACTCTAATATAAATTGAAGGTGTGGCAACTGGACACGTTGGGGGGGGGGGGTCCCGCCACGAGTGGGTGGGGTTGGGCGAGTTTTCCCCCAGCGGTTATTCCATTGCAGTTTTAAGACGGGTTGGAAGGAACTCCAAACGGCCAGATAGATACGGAAGTGTGTCGCAGCGCCGTTAGGCACTCCGGCTGTTCGTTGCACTCCTCAAGCGACAATGCTTTCATGACGCTCTCTGATACTCTCTGTCCAAGACTGCCGCGACGCGTCGCTGGTCCGTACTCACCCGGACGTTTGGAGTTCGCTATAGCTGCTTGAAGAACGTTAACGTGATGAAAACTCTCCTACAAGAAAGTTATTACATGACATAAACGTCGAGTTAACATCGTTAGTGGGCGGTGCCTTGCAAGCGAATTTGACACTACAGAGACTTCAATTGCACGATATAAGCGTAGGATTCCTGTCAGGAACACCATACCGATGTTCCAAATCCATACAAATCCGTTTCTATCTGTTATTGATCAGGGTTTTTTATGGAAGCTTGAGTTATTCGAAGTAGTTCACGGTCTTTTAGGAATTTCTGATTTAACAGTGAGCCAAATCGAAGCGAATGCAGGGTTAGCAGTGTTACGTTGCTTATAATTGACCACCTCAAAACATTGTTCGAATTACTCAAAAATGAGAGCAATTTATGAGTATAAAGCTGGTATTAGTTGATTGGAGACATACCTGATATTCACTGTTGCAGTCTTGGCTCGCTACAACTTCGCCTAATGTCATAAGAGAAAGGTTCCCCGTCTGTAGCAGTGCATCAGCTTGTTCTAAAATATGAGTGCGTGAGCAGCTGGGCAAAGATTCGTATGAAGGATTTATGTATCTTACCCTTGAATGAAGCCGCGTGAATATCAAGTAGTTGGCTCACGTCGTAGTCGCATTCCTGTGCCGGAAAAATACATCCGTTGCCATTGTGGAACTTTATGTCAGGGCCCTCCTGGATCCGGAAAACAGAACCCGAAGGAACGTCGTTGGCCTGATTGGGAGCAAACACATTTGTCTCAGGGTGACTGGTAGGTGGTAAGTTCGCTTCACGCTGAACGGGGCCTTAATGAGGAGACAATAGATGCACATCGAAGAAGTGCCCAATGGCCGCCCAACACTTACCGTAGTCATCGTAATCCTCAAATTTGATCGACATCCGGATGCAACTAGGTGGAACGAAGGAGATGCGGTGAGGAAATTCCTAATGAGGGAAGGGATATCGCTGCGAAAAGATGATTTGTAGCAGATGAATCGGGTGTGGGAATACTCCACATGCAGCGGAGACGGCTATGCGTATGCGACGTGCGAACGACAGCAGTTGCTGGCATCGCCCGCCATGCGTCTGTCAATAGCGGCCGGTTCCACCGCCGCAGCAATCGATCGAAGGCGGCCGACCCCAGCACAACTTTCGCCCTTTTGCTCCTGAAAGTGACACCTTCGCACTCGCTTCGACACATGGAGCCGATTTCCCTGCGGATTTCGAGGTCATTATAGACGATAATGGAACAACTACTGAAGCTGAGCCTAGAAAAGGAACATAAACGGTGGGACTTTAGGGACCGAAAGAAATCGAGGGCAACTCGGGATTGTAATAAGTTTTCGCCTTAGATATTACATGCAGATCCTGTGCAATCGTTACGCAACCTGGACCGGTGTTCAAGGCAGCGCCCCATAATGCATTTAGCGATGGGGGTATGTATGCATCAACAGACCCTCGACGTTATTGTCACACTGATTCCAGCTACAGTGTGTTTTTCCGGGAGTAAACATCGCGCGCGATCTGATCCATTCCAATAGATCAAATTCTCAGTCGAAAGACCACGTGAAAACGGAGGTTCCAGCAATTCGCACGTAGCCTTTGTACTGGGTCCGCAATTACACCGATTTTACTCCCGGAAAAACACCCTGTATGCACTCGGTTGCCATGAAAATAATGGTCGTTTTTGAGTCGTACTTTCTACAGAGCACAAGCTGGATCAAGCCAGAAGTTTTTAAACAAGTTGTTTCCAATTTATCATGCCCGAAACAAGTTGTATCCAACTTATCGAGGGTATCCAACTTATCGAGGTTAACAAGTTGGATACTACATATCTTCTGCATAGCCTCGTTCATTACATGTTGTTTCCAACTTATCTCATTTGAAACAAGTTGGAAACAACTTACCTCGCCAAAGACAAGTTGTTTCCAACCAATCCGGGGCAGAGATATGTTGTATCCAACTTATCTTGCCAGGAACAAGTTGTATAGTCTGTCCGAAACGACGAGCCCGTCCACGCACGTGGGAATCGAGGAGCTGCCACGTTTGCCAGCACTCCACGTCATCATCTCTGATCTGCGTATCACGTTTCATCGTTATCTTCATGATATCGACTGGAGTTTTGACCGAATCGAATAAAATTCGAATATTTATTCGAATGTTCGAATATTCGAAAATTCGAATATTCGAAAATTCGGAGCTTCCGAAAAATTCGAATATTCGAAAATTCGGGGGTCCCAAAAAACTCGAAAATTCGAAAATTCGATGGCCCCGCAATATTCGAAAGTTCGAATATTCGAAAATTCGAGGGTCCGGGATTATTGCAAAATTCGAATATTTGGAATTATTTTGCTTCGCTTTATTTTAGTTTCATTTTCTCGATGAAGAACCATTCTGATTGAAACTCCAATCCAATTTCTCATTTCAATCTCAATTTTCCCAAAAACCTGCTCATATCCTTGCACGCATTCGAAAGCCACCAACTGCGTTTGAAAGCTTTGAAACTGCAACTACGAGGTATACGACATTGGCGACGATGATCTCTCCGGTGAGACCTACGTATGTACTTTTCTAGACACTTGAGAAACCAGCAGTTTCAACTATACTTCTGATTATTCAAGCCTTTCCTCCAGAACTATGTAAGTGAACCGTAAACTATAACAAAAAATTTTACACAGCATTCCTCCCTATATTTAGCTGACTTCCGACTACTGCTTCGTTTAAACTCTTTCTGAGTACAACACCATTAGTTATGAAATTCAAGGTTCACACAGAATCTTGAGATCCTCTTATTATCCTTTCTGCCCAAACATACTCCGACTTCTTGTTATAGAAGTTCTGCTGGTTTTGACATTCAACGTACAGTCTGTTCCCTGAAACGTACACTGCCATCCTCGCCCCGATTGGACAAAGCGGCGCGCGCACGTTTAATCGGGGCGCGAAGCTGCAACAGCCGATCAGCCTCTCCCCGCGCCCTGATCGATTCCTTCGCGCCCCAATCGAACAAAGCGCACGCGCCGCTTTGTTCGATTGGGGCGAGGGTGGCAGTGTACGTTTCAGGGAACAGACTGTACAAGCATGCAGTTGGACCGGATAAACCGAAGTAGTGATGAGGAACGGGGTAACACGCAGTGTTTTTTTTTATATCGCTGACGCTTTTTTGTTGATAGCTGGAAACTCATTCATGATCAAGGTAACTGAACCACTGTACCCAACATTATTTTTACCGCGTCAAAATCTCTACATTTACTACCATGGCACGTTTTGTTAAAGTACAACACGGAGATATTAAAGCGAAAGCCCTCTCACGTTTGAAGGGTTTCATCCACTTTACGATCCTTTAATGATGGTTACAGATCTCGAGTGAGATAGGCGTTCTTAAGCTTAGCAATTTCAACCAGTTGCAATTCTAAAACCGATGAGGGACCAACTCTACAATAACACAAGCTTCCACGCATGAGAAGGTTGTGAGAAATTCCAAAACTTTCCAGATGGAACTTACTACCCAAAAAGTTTCATGCCCGTTGTGATTGTCAAACATATCGCCTTGTTCGCCTACATGCATGGGTGCAAAATGTTTTTACCAAACTAGTGGCTCCGTAAGCCACGTTATTGTGCTACTTTCCGTAGTGTGACAGTATTGACCCGGTATGGTTTTTCGTGCGCGCCAACAGGTTGTGTGAGGTTCACACCCTTAACTCGAGCTACACTATCTCACAACTGCCTATGTATATCTACATATAACATTATTCAGTGGAAAAAGAGCCCATAGCGTAGCGAATGAGAGAAGATAAATCACAGAATCCGTGGATCAGTTTGTTTGGTTGTTTCTATCTCTGTCTTTCGCGAGCAGCGAGCATACCAAGGACTGCGTGAAATACAGAACACAACTGCTTTTGTATTGTACAAACCACTCGGTCAATAACTCAGTAAGCCAATCATACAAACCATTCTTCTAGTTCAGACCAAACTCATTCTAAAAACTTTATACTTTCCCAAAGTTTTGAACAAAAACTGAAAACAAATTATTGTGAAAAGAGAATAAGCATCCCGATCGCTTATTTCCACAAATCTTCTTCGTCATTACACACCGATATTCACCGACACGACGTGACTCATTTATACTAAACCAAAAAAGTTCTAAGTGATGATTAAGAAGGTGATCAATACTCAAATCCACGTGGCCTAGGGAAGGGAGATGATCAACAGGGTTGATGGTATAAATGAGTAGGAGCATAAGTTATTGGTTATTTTTCGCTTAAGCTCAGGAAACGAAGATGCTTCATGAGATTGGTGGGATACTTGGGGAGGCGATCCACGGTGTTGGCGGAATACATGGGATGGGTGCGTAAATTATTGCTTAGGCTTTTGCCTGAGCTTCTGGAACGGAATGTAATCCACTGGTTGGGGGGATACATGAGGTGGGTGCGCAAGTTATTTTCTAGACTTTTGGCTGAGTTTCTAGTAAGGGAGGTTGTCCACAGAGTTGACGAGATACGGACTTTTGCCTGAGTTTCTAGTAGTGGAGGTGGTCCACGGGGTTGGCGAGAAACATTGGGTGGGTGCGCAATTTATTGTCCAGGCTTTTGTTTGAGTTTCTGGAAAGGGAGGTAATCCATGGGGTTGGCGGGATACATGGGGTGGGTGCGTAAGTTATTTTGTAGACTTTTGCCTGAGTTTCTTGGAAGGGAGGCAATCCACGGGGTTGGCGGGGTACATGGGGTGGGTGCGTAAATTATTGTCTAGGCTTTTGCCTGAGTTTCTAGTAAGGGAGTTGGTCCACAGGGTTGACGAGATACATGAGGTGGGTGCGCAATTTATTGTCCAGGCTTTTGTTTGAGTTTCTAGTAAGGGAGGTTTCTAGTAAGGGAGGTGGTCCACGGGGTTGGCGATAAACATTAGGTGGGTGCGCAAGTTACTGTCCAGGTTGATGCCTAAGCTTCTGGAAAGGGGGGTAATCTACGGGGTTGCTGAGATACATGAGGTGGGTGCGCAAGTTATTTTCTAGACTTTTGCCTGAGTTTCTTGGAAGGGAGGCAATCCATGGGGTTGGCGGGATATAGGGTTATCAAAAAGTTTCCGGCCTAGAGTACTTCCAAAAGATCTACAGCGAGCAAATTTTGTTGTAGTAAAATACAGGTCCCTCGAACACTAATACACTTTTCATGGCTCGATTTGAATTTTTTCAAACCGTTCAAGGAGCTGCTTTCCTCATTTGACTCAGAGTATCTTTCAACAGCCGGCTCTTTGACGTTTTCGACATCCAGTCCCATCGTGCGAAGATGCTGTTTCAAATTTCCAGACAGAAAATAGTTGCTGGGTGCAAGGTCCAAACTATGGGACATGTGATTCAGTAATTCGAATCCACGTTCTCGTGTGGCAGCAAGCGCAACTCTTAATCTGTGGACGGGTGCGCTGTCGAAAAGCATGTGAAACCCACTATGGTTAGGTTAGAAAAAAGGGCCATTATTATTGAATGAGTCAGCTTAAGAGCATGAAACTTGGCATGGTGGATTTGAAGATTTTAGGCTACATGATCGCACTCAAAGTTTTGAGAAAAAAGGGATGGAACAGGTTGAGGCCGGAAACTTTTTGATACCCCTATACATGGGGGGGTGCGTAAATTATTGTCTAGGCTTTTGCCTGAGTTTCTTGGAAGGGAGGCAATCCACGGGGTTGGCGAGATACATGGGGTGGGTGCGTAGATTATTGTCTAGGCTTTTGCCCGAGTTTCTGGAAAGGGAGGTGGTCCACGGGGTTGGCGGTATACATAAGGTGGGTGCGCAATTTATTGTCCAGGCTTTTGTTTGAGTTTCTAGTAAGGGAGGTGGTCCACGGGGTTGATGAGACACATTAGGTGGGTGCGCAAGTTATTGTCTAGGCTTTTGCGCGAGATAGTAACCCCGTGAGTTCCTTGGCTCAAAGTTTCACCGCATTCTATCAGTGTTGGTATTAGAGTTCGAGTAGAGTGTCTGCATACAAACCTAATTAAGCACTTCATTCAGTCTCAACACCTGTCTGAATAGAACTAATCCTTAGATTTTGAGAAACTCAAACTGAACAGTGGCAAACAGCTTGTCGAGGAGTCCAAAATGACAAAATTGACTGATTGAAATTTTTGAAGACCACGACCTTCTTTTTGTTGACGACCAATGAACACGTGTTGCCTTTTGCCTGAAGCCAACGCCGCTTTACCACTGAGCCAGCCAGACGGACTCACGGGAAAATCCCGGCCAACAGACCTCGCCAATTCACTACTGGCCCAGTTGGACTCAAGGAAAAGTTCCGACCAATGGACCAGTGCGCCCCTTTACCTAAAACCAGCGCTACTTTACCACTAGCCCAGTCAAACCCAAGGGAAAATACCGCGCAGTGGACAAGTGTGCCCCTTTACCTGAGACCGGCGCGGCACGTGTGCCCCTTCATCTGACACCGGCGCGACACGTGTGTCCCTTTACCTGAGACGGGCGCAACTTTGCTGCTGACAGCGTCGCAGTCAAAGGAAAATCCTGACCAGCGGACCCGTGTGCCCCTTAGCTTGAGACCGGCGCCTGTTTACCATTGGCCCAGTCTAACCCAAGGGAAGTGCTGACCAAAGACCCGTGTGTCCCTTTACCAGAGACCAGCACTTATTTACCACTGACGGGAAAATTCTGACCAACGACCCATGTGCCCCTGTTTACCATTGGCCCAGTCGAACCCAAGGGAAAATCCTGAAATCCCTTGTGCCCCTTTGCCTGAGGTCGGCGCCTTTTTATCATTGGTCCAGTCGAACCCAAGGGAAAGTCCTGACCAACGGACCCGTGTGCCCCTTTACCTGAGACCAGCAACTGTTTACCGCTGGCCCAGTGGAACCCAAGGGAAAGTCCTGACCAACGGACCCGTGTGCCCCTTTACCTGAGACCGGCGCCTGTTTACCATTGGCCCAGTCGAACCCAAGGGAAGTGCTGACCAAAGACCCGTGTGCCCCTTTACCAGAGTCCAGCACCTGTTTACCACTGGCGGGAAAATTCTGACCAACAGACCCATGTGTCCCTTTACCAGAGACCAGCACCTGTTTACCACTGGCCCAGTGGAACCCAAGGGAAAGTCCTGACCAACGGACCCGTGTGCCCCTTTACCTGAGACCAGCAACTGTTTACCACTGGCCCAGTGGAACCCAAGGGAAAGTCCTGACCAACGGACCCGTGTGCCCCTTTACCAGAGTCCAGCACCTGTTTACCACTGGCGGGAAAATTCTGACCAACAGACCCATGTGTCCCTTTACCAGAGACCAGCACCTGTTTACCATTGGCCCAGTCGAACCCAAGGGAAAGAGCTGAGCAACGACCCGTGTGCCCCTTTACCTGAGACCAGCAACTGTTTACCACTGGCCCAGTGGAACCCAAGGGAAAGTCCTGACCAACGAACCCGTGTGCCCCTTTACCTGAGACCAGCAACTGTTTACCACTGGCCCAGTGGAACCAAGGGGAAAGTCCTGACCAACAGACCCATGTGTCCCTTTACCAGAGACCAGCACCTGTTTACCATTGGCCCAGTCGAACCCAAGGGAAAGAGCTGAGCAACGACCCGTGTGCCCCTTTACCTGAGACCAGCAACTGTTTACCACTGGCCCAGTGGAACCCAAGGGAAAGTCCTGACCAACGGACCCGTGTGCCCCTTTACCTGAGACCAGCAACTGTTTACCATTGGCCCAGTGAACCCAAGGGAAAGTCCTGACCAACGGACCCGTGTGCCCCTTTACCTGAGACCAGCAACTGTTTACCACTGGCCCAGTGGAACCCAAGGGAAAGTCCTGACCAACGAACCCGTGTGCCCCTTTACCTGAGACCAGCAACTGTTTACCACTGGCCCAGTGGAACCCAAGGGAAAGTCCTGACCAACGGACCCGTGTGCCCCTTTACCTGAGACCAGCAACTGTTTACCACTGGCCCAGTGGAACCAAAGGGAAAGTCCTGACCAACGGACCCGTGTGCCCCTTTACCTGAGACCGGCGCCTGTTTACCATTGCCCAGTCGAACCCAAGGGAAAGACCCGTGTTTACCCAGTGTGACCAAAGGGAAAGTCCTGACCAACGAACCCGTGTGCCCCTTTACCTGAGACCGGCGCCTGTTTACCATTGGCCCAGTCGAACCCAAGGGAAAGAGCTGAGCAACGACCCGTGTGCCCCTTTACCTGAGACCAGCAACTGTTTACCACTGGCCCAGTGGAACCCAAGGGAAAGTCCTGACCAACGAACCAGTGTGCCCCTTTACCTGAGACCAGCAACTGTTTACCACTGGCCCAGTGGAACCAAAGGGAAAGTCCTGACCAACGAACCCGTGTGCCCCTTTACCTGAGACCAGCAACTGTTCACTGGCCCAGTGGAACCAAAGGGAAAGTCCTGACCAACGAACCCGTGTGCCCCTTTACCTGAGACCGGCGCCTGTTTACCATTGGCCCAGTCGAACCTAAGGGAAGTGCTGACCAAAGACCCGTGTGCCCCTTTACCTGAGACCAGCACCTGTTTATCACTGGCCCAGTGGAATCCAAGGGAAAGTCCTGACCAACGGACCCGTGTGCCCCTTTACCTGAGACCAGCAACTGTTTACCACTGGCCCAGTGGAACCCAAGGGAAAGTCCTGACCAACGAACCCGTGTGCCCCTTTACCTGAGACCAGCACCTGTTTACACTGGCCCAGTGGAACCCAAGGGAAAGTCCTGACCAACGGACCCGTGTGCCCCTTTACCTGAGACCGGCGCTGTTTACCATTGGCCCAGTCGAACCCAAGGGAAGTGCTGACCAAAGACCCGTGTGCCCCTTTACCAGAGTCCAGCACCTATTTACCGCTGACGGGAAAATTCTGACCAACAGACCCATGTGCCCCTGTTTACCATTGGCCCAGTCGAAGCCAAGGGAAAGTGCTGACCAACGGACCCGTGTGACCCTATACCAGAGTCCAGCACCTATTTACCGCTGACGGGAAAATTCTGACCAACAGACCCATGTGCCCCTGTTTACCATTGGCCCAATGGAACCCAAGGCAAAGTCCTGAGCAAAGGACCCGTGTGCCCCTTTACCTGAGACCGGCGCCTGTTTACCATTGGCCCAGTCGAACCCAAGGGAAGTGCTCACCAAAGACCCGTCTGCCCCTTTACCAGAGTCCAGCACCTGTTTACCACTGACGGGAAAATTCTGGCCAACGACCCATGTGCCCCTTTACCAGAGACCAGCACCTGTTTACCAATGGCGGGAGAATTCTGACCAACGGACCCGTGTGCCCCTTTACCTGAGACCAGCAACTGTTTACCACTGGCGGGAAAATCCCGACCAATGGACCCGTGTGCCTCTTTACCTGAGACCGGCGTATGTTTACCACTGGCCCAGTCAAAATCAAGGAAAAACCCCAACGGATGGGAACAGCGCTACCACTTCGTCTCAAAACCATGTCAGGTAACAAAACCATGTGCTAGGATTTTGTTGTAACGTTAATCGACATTATTAGGATTATTGGGCTCCAAATCGGATTTGCAGGGAGCCCCTTCACCCCTGAGAATGGCTTGCTGGATTAAAAAGATCTTATATCTGTTTGATTCTTTGAATCCAGTTGTTTAGTTTCACCATTATTTTTTGAATTTTTATTACTAGACTGTGTACCCGGCTTTGCTCGGGTCCTGGCAAAAATAGCGAAAAATCAATAAAATCGATAAATCGATAGTGCTGTACAAAACGGTTGTCATATTCGTGTTCAGCGTATTGACATACCTCAGTGACATGTCTTCGCCGCGCAGGGGCAAAATTAGCGAAAAATCAGTAAAATCGATAAATCAATAGTGCTGTACAGAACGGTTGTCATATTCGTGTTCAGCGTACTAACATACCCCAGTACACATTTCTTCGCCGCGCCCGGGGCAAAATTAGCGAAAAATCAATAAAATCGATAAGTCAATAGTGCTGTACAGAACGGTTATCATATTCGTGTTCAGCGTATTGACATACCCCAATAGCCATGTCTTCACCGTCCCCGGGGCAAAACAAGCGAAAAATCAATAAAATCGATAAATCGATAGTGCCGTACGAAACGGTTGTCATATTCGTGTTCAGCGTATTGACATACCCCAATAGCCATGTCTTCACCGTCACTGGGGCAAAACAAGCGAAAAATCAATAAAATCGATAAATCGATAGTGCCGTACGAAACGGTTGTCATATTCGTGTTCAGCGTACTGACATACCCCAGTAGACATGTCCTCGCCACGCCTGGGGCAAAAATAGCGAAAAATCAATAAAATCGATATAATCGATAAACTAATCAATAATCCCAGGTGCAAAGTAGCCTAAAACCTACGCCGGCCCTTAGGGAGGTGTCACCCTATAACAAGGAAGATAAAGATCTAAGAAGAAAAAAGCGGACAATGTGGAAATTTAGGCCAGGGGCCCCTTTTTAAAGTACTCATCACAACACTGCGTATCGACAATGCGCTGAGAGTCGACGCGCAGTAACAGACGCGTTCTCGGGAATTAGCGACCAAATCTTTTAATATAGTAGGATGGAATGTTATTCGAATAAATATCCGAACAGTCGAATATTCGAGAGTTCGAATATTCGGAAATTCGGTGGTTCGAAAAAAATCGAAAATTCGAATATTCGAAAATTCGGAGATCCCTAGGAATTCGAAAATTCGATGGTTCGCAAAAATTCGGAAATTCGAATATTCGGAAATTCGGGAGTCCCCAAAAGTTCGAAAATTCGAATATTCGAATATTCGGAAAATATTTTCGAATGTAAAACTCTAATATCGACCAATATTTGGCTGTGACGTGGACGACGTGGCAGCTAACAGCTTACGTCCCAGCCGCGCTGCCTCTCGATCCCCGCGTGCGTGGGCGGACTCGCCGTTTCGGACAGACTATATCCAACTTTGCACAGTCACGTGACAATCAGTAGATGTTAGCACGTTTCAACTTGACTATCGATCAAACCATTACGTGATGCAACTGCTTCATTTTCATTAGCTAACTTTATAATATTCAACCCTCCGCGATTAATTTCTTCACCATTTAATGATTTTTTCTGATTACATGAGATACGTTCCCCACCTGCGTTGCGCCGGCCACGGGGGGCTAGAGCATAGACAAGGGGGTGATGGGTGGAGGCAGTACACGGACCCGTTAGTAACCGGAGACGCAAAGAGCGAGAGGACTCTCGGTGCACAGAAATCTCTGGTCGTGCTTGGGGAACATATCTCGTGCAACCATTCTTTCTTCATTGCCTCTATTTCTACATGTTTTCGAACAAATATGCTTTCTCATTCGTGTACATATATACAGTCTATTAGCTCACAGAGGGCGCCCGATCTGACTTGGTCCGCAACTACGACTTCACCATCTTTAGGCTAACCGATCTATTTTTTGCACTTTTTTGATATCCATATGGTGTGGTCCCTTCCATTCTTATGTTTCCCCACTGCCATCCGCTAAAATATCCTTCCAGACGCATTCTGCAGGCAAAGTCGTAATTGCAGACAATGTCAGATCAGGCGCCATCTGTGAGCTAATAGACCATACATAAAATACAGGCGGTTCATAGAAGAGTCGGTATTGATGTATTCACAGACTGAAGATAGGCTTTGCAGTTTTGCACTACCAAGCATACTTGATATCGACCGAAAACGACCGCATATCAGTCCATGGTCTTTCCAAACGTAAAGACTACCTGTTGAATGGACTATACATGTGTATGTGCGGTGTGTATGTGCGGTGTGTATGTGCGGTGCGTGTGTGGTGTGGTGTGGTGTGTATTTATGTGCGGCGTGAGTGTGTGTGTGCGATGGGAAATTTGATAAAATTCCCATCGCGTTCCCAATTGCCGGGGAGAAGAGAATCTCTGAGATCATATTCATCGGGAAATTTCTTCCTCAGAAATACATATGAGAAGAGTAATATCGTAATATCTGCGGATAACTTCTGTTACTCCCCAAACTGTTTTGCACGATTTTTGTTCCTCCGCAGAATCTCGATGTTAACACTGCTCCTGCTCTTACACAAGCAGTTTGCGCACTATCGAAATACCGCTGAATCCTCGTAAGAGAGCATTTGATAGCCGTCTCACTGCCTGAGTTTCTTGGTTTTAAGCTTACCAGCCTGATCGTCCGGCTAACGCCGGACTCTCAGGCTTTTCTTCGTGCTCGCTTCGCTCGCATATTTTCAGTGTCCACAGATAAGACTAATGCAGGTGGAAGAACAGACACTATCCACAGAGAAGTAGTCTTCACCTCGGCTCACGGAACCACTGACCCATTATAGACAACTCTTTTCGAATCATTTGTGGTAACGCATTTCGGTTCGCTATCTCAGACATTCGAACCGTGCGAGCGCTCTGCAGTGACCGTCCGAGCGCTTCTCGCCAGCGCGGGTGGTACGGTCTCAGATATGGAACCGTGCGAGCGCTCAGCGATGACCGTCCGAGCGCTCAGCAATGACCGTCCGAGCGCTCAGCAATGACCGTCCGAGCGCTCAGCAATGACCGTCTGAGCGCTCCCCGTTAGCGCTTCTGGTACGTTCATTGAAGAGCACTCGCACGGTCATTGCTGAGCGCTCGTACGGTTTTCCACGTGTCTTGAGTCACTGCTTTGGATTGGTCATGCACAAAACGAGAACTGTTTGCGACTCGCGAAACACGGTAAATCTCATAAGCGCTCCCTCATCCGCTACAAGCGACCTGCAGAGACTTTACGGCCCGCAATCGGCGTGCGCTCGGACGGTGCGAGAATGAATATGAGTGCATCTTAAGTGGCTTTCATACATTTGCCGCGGCGGCAGTCGCCCATGGTTAAGCATAGGCCGGCGACGTCGCGGCGGCGGCGCCGCGGCGACGTCGCCGCGACAAGAGCTTGTTTACTTTTTTGCCGCGGCGCCGCCCGGCGACGTCGCTCAGCGGCAAGCGGCAAGGAATGGTCGAGGGGGTATTTTGTCGCTGGGCGACGTTTGTGTGAAAGCGCGGCATGCCGCTCGGCGGCAACTTTTGCCGCGCACCCACTTTTGCCGCGGCGGCGGCGGCGCCGCCGCGGCAAATGTATGAAAGCCCCTTTACTCACTTTTCTTCTTTTTTCTCTTATTTCTTTCAATTCCTCATGAAACCATTTCCCTCGAATGCCACAGCCCTATGACAGTGTGAAACGGATGAGTCATGCGCGAAATAACACAGGCTCGATCACTCTGCTGTCAGAGGTGCGATAAGCTGAGACGTACCTCAGCCCATCATCACATCCGATGCTGTCCAGGTAGGGAACCTTCACCTATATCGATGAGGGTAAGTCGGGTACGGGACATAGTCCCAGACCTAAAGATGGATTTAGCAAGATGCATTTTAAGTCTTGCAAGGCAGTGTTCACATATAGCGTGCAATTGTGGCTCGAATTCTTCTCTGAGCAAAATCACTCCGAGAATACCCGCTGATACTTCCAGAGATAAGTTTTCCCAAAATCGGTGGGATTTTGCCACAATCAAAACGTAGAAATAAGGGTGTTATGTCCGATTGAAAAAATAGATGTTGCGCAGATGACAGCTGGACATAGAATTAAGTTCTGAGGAGAATCACATATAATACTTGATACTTTCTTTTACTCCCAACTAGAGCCCCAAGGTGAGAAGTTAAGTAAGAAGTAATATAAGAAGGCAAATTCAATAAAAATGCAAAAACAGGTTACAATTGCACAAGGGGGACCATAAATGGAAAACCCATCTTCCTAGCTGCTGTCGTTGATTGGACTCAAAGCAGGCCTGTCCGATAAGCCGCCGATCTCAGAAATGGGAATAAAAGAAATAGTACATTCCACTTCTCCCGCATCATTTGCAAGCAGCGCTCGCATGGTGAGAGGCTCCGCCCACAAATTAAGGTGCAGCGCTCGCACGGTTAGAGGCTCCGCCCACAAAATTAGGTGCAGCGCTCGCACGGTCAGCCCTGAATGCGGAGCGCTCGCACGGTTCGAGTGTCTGAGATGGTGGACGTAAATGGTAGAAAGTGACCGAATCAGGACAAATTGGGGTTGGACCTGAACACCGGCGCACCCTTGTCATACCATTGGACCTGATTCCGGGCGTTTCCCCACTTTTGGACGCCTGAACACCCTTATCACACCGTTGGACCCGACTCCAGACGTTTCCCCACTTATGGACGCCGGAGGATCCTTATCACACCACCGGCGCACCTCTAACATACACTGTGGCCTAATCCTCATCCGCGTCATTCCTCGTCCGCCTCGTTCCTCGTCTTCGTTATAAAGGTATCCTGCCTGTCTCCTTCCTTTTATACAGTCCTGTTATCATAGGCCTATCTCATTCATCCCTACTGTGATGAAAACAACAGTCGACCATTAACATGTCTGAACATGCCGAAAGTGGCCGAAAACACCTCTAAACCCGGGTAAAAATCAAAATTTACCACATTTTTGTACATAACCCGATGTGCTGAACACGATGATGTAGGTATTTCCCGTTTTTGATGGCTGGTTCTCGTGTGCGCGCACACACACACACACACACACACACACACACACACACACACACACACACACACACACACACACACACACACACACACACACATGAACTGCCAATTAAGAAGAAGTAAGATTCCGGTTGGAGTTATCTAGATAAGAAACTTCCTTTGGAGAGGTAAAAATTTGGGAAATTTCCTACCGATTTCCCAAAAACATGTGGATGTGGATTCGAAAAAAAGGCAAACTGCCGAAATGAAGCTTTGGATTTAAACACAGCTCATCATTCCCTGTGAGCGTGCAGAATCCAACTTCTTGATATTGGATGCAATCATCGGGCGACGAATTCACCCTACTTTTGGACACACCGGCAAGCCCCGAAGTGGTCTGCTAGTACTGGCTACCACCTGTTTTAAAACGTTGGTAGGGCGTATAAATTGTTGTATGTTCGTTTTCTCTCACCAGCAGTTGCTATTCTCAGGTGAAAAAATTCCAGGAGATTACGTGTGCTTTCGAGCAGATTTCGCTTATTCTTCGCCGAAATATTTCCCGATTTCGCCCTAAAATTAACCGTAAATCTCCGGAAAATAAGCGAACTCTGCTGAAAAATACGCGAAAATTGCAGCGACATCAGCTGATGCGACACGTTCCAGGCGGAGTCTGCGCGCGCAGCGCTGCGCCGCCGTCAGCTCAGAGCAAAAATGCTGCACTCCGGAGAACATTTCCGGGTGCAGGTGGTTTCATCGACCACCCTTGAGTATGATTATAAAACGAGATTACTTCTGCAGCACATCCATTTGACTTGCTCCGTATTCCGCTGGTGAATTCTCTCATGTTAGCACGGTATATTTATATGCATCATATATATTTACATAACTTTTTGGTATAGTCTGTCCGAAACTACGAGTCCGCCCACGCACGCGGGGATAGAGGGGCGGCGCGGCTGGGACGTAGGCCGTTAGCTGCCAAGTCGACCACGTCACAGCCAAACTCTGAATTTTTTTCCCAAGTTACATGCAATTTTATTTCTAGCTTACGTGAAGGCTTCACGCAAGTTAGTGATAATATCACATGTAAGTTGTTTCTGTTTCCAAAAGCTTACATGTAAGCTTACAAAAACGTTGCATGTAAGCTTACAAAAAGCTTACATGTAAGCTCACAAAAATGTTACATGTAAGCTTACAAAAATGTTGCATGTAAGCCTACAGAAATGTTGCATGTAAGCTCACAAAAATGTTGCATGTAAGCCTACAAAAATGTTGCATGTAAGCTTACAAAAATGTTGCATGTAAGCCTACAGAAAGCTTACATGTAAGCTTATAAAAATGTTGCATGTAAGTATACAGAAAGCTTACATGTAAGCCTGTAAAAATGTTGCATTTAAGCCTACAAAAAGCTTACATGTAAGCTTATAAAAATGTTGCATTCAAGCCTACAAAAAGGTAGAACTTATCCGCACCAAATATTGGAAATGGTTCCTTCACGACCCGACGGAGGTTATAAATTAACCAGTCTGGTGGTCCGGCTCATGCTGGACTTCCAGACTTCCGCTAATGCTCGTTTCGCTCGCATGACTTTTCCTCCCAACTTTCCTTGTATTGATCCTAACATGCCACCGGTCCATTTTGGATGGCTACAGAAATGGTTTATCTTTCCTTGTTAATTGTGATTGACTATTGCTACTGAATGCTTCAGATATACATTATTCATTCATTAAACAATTTATTCCGTAAATCACAAATAACAAACGAAGACGATCAACAGCGCAAACTCGAACAAAAACTTAAAATCAACACTTTACAGATGAAAATTTACAGCGGGCAAATGGATGGAGCCCAATATACAATATTTGAAATCATGTAAAGGCCCAAAATTACTTGCGCGTACATTTTTTAGTCTCAAACAAGGAAGGTTGAGCGTATTCGCGGGCCATTTTGCAAGAATGTTCGATAGAGACATCTCTACTTAAAAAATTGAATTGTTTTCCAAATGACTCAGTTCTGCGCCTGTACAAGTTTGAAGAGGTCTACTGATAGCACAGCCCATCATTCGTGGGTCTTATTTCACAGGATTTCTTATTAACTTTCCTAAAGACGACTTTCAACAAGTCTCTCGCAGTAAACATAGTAGGACAGACCCCACTTTGCCACCTATTCAAATAGGGAGTAACGAAGATAATCACAGTGAGCAAAAAAGTGGAAAAATTCATTCTCAGACCGAATTTGAACTAATTTCTCTCTGTGAGGTGGGACTCAATCAGTTTTCAGGAACAAGTATTTATTGAAACAATTGCCGAACTTCAAAAATCCCAGAACAGTCACCAGATTTTCATTCACTATTGGTTACTAGTTTTTAGATCGCGACAATCAGTGAAATTGGTGCATCAGATATAACGCCTCTCCAAACAACCACAAGCACTCGATGGATCGAATCATCACACGGTTTCGTTGATGGAGATTCAGAGAGTATTCGAATGTCTACCTTAAGAAAAATGCAAAGAAGGAGATTCAGAGAATATTCGAATGTCTACCTTATGAAAAATGCAAAGAACGGGAGAGAGATCAACCGCGAATAAAAAGCGAGAGATCAACCGCGAATAAAAAGCGATTTTTTAGCCCCTGGCTGAGAAATTTTCTCAAGCCTGTGCACACGCGAGAAGAGGCAGATTTGAAAAGTACCTATTGTTTACGGTGAAAAAAAAGGCGTAAGCCAACATAGTCATAAAATGCCTCGTGAATTCGCATAACCACCAGGTTTTGAGACTGAAAAAATATGGCCGCAAGTGATTCTTGCGCACCCTGTAGTGTTCGAAATACACGTTGTGGAGAGAAGGCATGACATTTGAAACTATTCACAATCACAACTCGACGAACTGCCTAAACAGGGATTGAATCAGAACATTGCAATTGGAATAATGGCAAAAATGGGTACCTAGGCAAGTGCTTGTACGTCACTATCCTCTTGACGTGGCGAACCCGTGTTGATATCATTCTTTATGCAAGCCTGCTTATTTTTCTTGACCTAAAGCATTTACATACACTGTAACGATAGTGCTGCAGCAGCATAACAGAAGGATAAGTATAATAGTCAATCATCCATGAACGTTATCTCAAATACTTTCATATATCCATTCTTTATATGGGATATTAAAAATGCCCCCTTTCGAAATCACTCTCTTTGGGTGCTAATCATTTGCCTACTCTGTTTTTCGGCATCGAATGCGTAGTATGAACTATACAGGACGCGTCATCACTTCCACCACAGAAACTCTCTAGGATTTCCGTAGTTATGGTAGAAAACTCCTTAATCTAATCTGGCAGAGCACTTGAAATCTTACCAAAAATCTGGTGGTTGTATCGACGCAGTATGATTTTAAAAATGTGAGCATCTTATTTTACAATTAAACCATTCATTGCTTCAGCCTAGCGGTGGAAACGGTACCGAACAAAGGATATGTAAAATTCCACCAGCATTCCGGTTACTCAACAACACTATTATTCCCCCCCCCACGAAAATCATTATTTTCGATCAATGAGCGTACAAGAGCCAATTCAACAGAACGTCTGCGATCACCCCATTAAAAGTATATTATCTAACTTGTGCAACGTAATGAATGCCCAAAGACAACAATATTGCAATTCTAACTTGATAACGATGGACTGTCGTACGCAATCATTATTCTAAGGTTAACGATAAGGTAAACCCTACATAATCTTGGAGCTGCGAAGTTCAATTTTAGAGCTACTTTGAGACAACTGCAACTCAAGAACCACCGCGTCATGATGGGGGCGGTTCTATCTCCACTTAAGGCTTTCATAGAAGCATATATTGCCAAATTCTGTAAGTAACAGGTTATTAAAGTAACTGTTGTCATCGCCTAGTACTGGTCAACATTGTCACGGCATTATCTGGAATTCAGCAGCTGCTGTGGTACATAATGCTGCTACAGAACTGATGGTGCATCAAGTACATCTGTCAAATATCTTATCATGGACAATTCCGCAAATGCATATCTGTCAAATATGGCAGCAACATAAGTAAACTTGACATAGTGAACTTTTTACCTGTGCAGCCAGTGGGTTTAGAACTGAGTATATTTCATACAGATCAGGGCGCCTGTCTTTTACGGAACGAGCTGCTTTCACAAGCGGAACCAAGTTGATCTCTGCTTTCTTCAAACATTCCTAAAAATCCTTCTCATTTAAGCCCTTTCGACGTTATGTTTAAGCATTCTCGCCAAGACATGGGTCTCAGTCAAATTCTCTGCTTCCACTAGGCTATCCACCAGTTCCCGAGCATTACGATTTTCGAATCTATAGTGTAAAGCTTGAATGCAGATCAATTACATAAAAAGGGAAGCTCACCCTCTGTACTTCTCCCGATTTCTTGACCTAAAAAGAACAGTTTTGGAGTTATCATTCATTTATGTACACAAAATTCATCAGAATTTACCTGAGATCACGCAAATGCTCTGACGCCGAACCAAAAGTAGACGTATCCCACTCCTCTTCTACCACGGGTTGAGGTTCTCCACCATTAGCTACGCCATTTCCGCCATTTCCATGTCCATTTGATACCTCACTTGAGATACGCGATGGCTCATTATTGACACCAACATCCATATATTCGCAGCAATATGGAGCCCAACTATAGCTAGCTGAAATATCATGAGCTATAATAACGGACTTATTCTGTAAGTGTGTGTGAAATGAAATTCCCTGATTGGTCGGTCATGATGATTGCGAGGTCAACAGTATGATAGAGACGGGTATGGTTAGGTTCAGAGAATGAACAGAAGCTCCGGAAGCTCTGGGTGGGGAGCTGCAGAGCCATGGGTACAGCAACGTGATAGAGGTGCGCCTGCGCCCCAGCAGTGAGAAAACGCAAGAGGACGGGTCCACTGCTGTGATAAGGGTTCGCCCAAACTGGGGAGACGCTTTGCAATGGGGTTTTAGGTTGTGTGCCTGGATTCAGAGGTGTGGAATCGCTTGGGAAAATGAAGGAGTGCACATAGATTGGTCCAAAGGGCCTACCAAAGAACCACAAATAGAGACGAGAGAAGGCCTGGCGGATATGAAGGAATTTCAAGAGAGAGTTGAAACTATTTGAGGGGGATATAGGTATCCGGCGAAAGATTTTCACGGTTTCTTTGCATTCGCAGTGAAGTATGCCAGCGAAGCGAGCATTAGTACAAGTCTGGAAGTCCGGCGTCAGCCGGACGGCCAGACTGGTATTAAAATAAAGATGAAAAGGAAGAAGAATAGAGTAATAAATTAAAATAAAATATTAGTAATAAATAAAATAAAAAATAATACATAACAACTAATACATAACAAATGTGCATTAATATCACGAGTTGTACTTCAATTTCTTATGGACAGATTTGTACGTGATTTACTTAGCTATCTATTTTACTTTTGTTGCACCTTTATCATGTAGCTGTCCTGGGTATGGTCGGAGCAGATGTCCCCCCCCCCCGGGCTGTCATTAAGTTTCTGTCACAATCCATAAGGATGAAAGAGAAACATTCTTGCGCAAGAATGCTTACTCAAACATGGTCCCAGAAGCAAAAGTCACGGTTGAGGTAATCAACAGAAAGAGGCTTGGAAAGGTGTGACGCTAACGAAAATGCAAATAAAAGATGAATGATTGTTTGTGAAATGTACATTTAAACATGAAAAATCAGTTCTCATGTAATACAACTAGAATTCTAGGAGCTTCACGACTGCACCGAAATTCCCATCTAATAAGAATGGTCTGCGACCGATTGTTGTGATTAATTGTTGACAAAGTTTCAGAGACGTTGCGGATGACCGATTAATGAAGTGCAAAGGGGTTACAGAACTACTAGTGAAGAGATACCACTAATTTTTCAGAAGAACCCTCAGCGCTGCGCAAATTTGCTGAAAAAGAAGATAAATCAGTGAAATAACAGAGAGAAGTTTGGACGTTGCAGGTTGAATGTGCAGAATATTTAGGATGTGAACAAGTAAAAGCTTCGCCGAAAATGGAGTGGGGGGGGGGGTACCTTTAAAAAGTCGATAACTTTACATGTCCTACACGTTCTGACTTGCTAGCTGGCATGTTGAGAACGCTCTGACTTGTCCTAACGTACAATAGTTACCTGAAATGCAAACATGTCAGAACGTGTAGGACAGGTCAAGTTATCGACCAACAGGTGCCCCCCTGAAACTCCATTTTCAGCCAAGCTTGATAACGAATCAATGCTTCTATGATTCCTCTATACATCATCTGTGAATGTGTTTGAAGAAGAAGCAACAAGAAGCAGCAACATACATTTCTCCGCTACCGTCTGAATGAGTTTATTCAGCATATCGCCGTAGTGCGGAGCTTTGTGTCGATTTGCCAAGAATGTGCCAACCTGAAAATAATGTTGCTACTCGAAAAATAATCACAACCCTCATCTCAGACAATGGGAGCGGGCTGACTGCGACACCGAAATTTGGCTGACCGTAACACTGTCACTATAGTCCTGGAGGCCGGTGATTGTGAAGCCGGTGCGCATCGATTGAAGGCGGCGGCAGCCGTCGCCGGCGACGACGACGCAGGGTGCTATACTCCTCGAAGAGTATAGCGGTTACCTAACCGACTCCGCGGTCCGCCAAATAAATGAGCGCGGTCGGTAAAATTTTCGTGCACGGTAGACGTTTGACTCGATATCGAAATGTCGACATCGAGTCAAGTCGAATAATTCGAACTCCCGCTCTTTTTCGAAAAATCGATATCACGATACATAGATCGTGATGTCGTGATGATGGAGTTGCCCCAAAATTCAGCATTAGCACTGACTTGAAATTCGACCCATTCGAACAGTGACTATTCAAAGATCGTATCGAGTCAATCGAGTCAAATGTCTAGTGCACGGTCAGCCCGTAAGCCACATTTTGGTACCGCGATCAGCCCGCAAACCCCAATTTGGTACCGCGGTCAGCCCGCTCCGTTGTTTGAGATAGTTTACTCTTCCTAACAGAGCCTAAAATTCATTACCTTCAAACCTCAATCCTCATCTCTTGAAATTTTTTCACTAAATGGATGCTGGTCACCAGGAGTCGGCTACCCTACAAGTGTAAAAGAAATAAAATGAATTCTTCATGATAACTGATCAAGAAATATGCACAATCTCAGACACTTTCACCGGTCAGGCCGACAGCAAAACTGAGGTACCGGGCAGGCCCCGGCCATTACTTTTTCGACACCGGGCAGGCCCCGTTCATTGGTTTGAATGACGTGGGTGTACCGGTCAGGCCGACAACACAATTGGAATACCGGGTAGGCCCCGGTCATACATGAATGATAGTGTGTTGTGATAACTAAATGATAATCGCTAGTGAGAAGTGGGAACTTAGGGTTCATTTTATCTATCTCTATCGGAGAATCAGCGAGAATCAGCTTCATCACCACTTCTTGAAGTAGCGTAAGTTTTCCACGGCCACTTTATAATTACAGGCGATTCAGCTCGTAGTGACCATCGCGTTGCAACACGCACGCGAGCTGATCCAATCCAATGATTTTTGAAGAAAAAAGTGTTTTCATATACAGATTCGATTTTCGTCAAAATCAAGAATCCAGTCGCCGCACTAGTGCGTTCTCAATTATACCTCTCAGTACAACGTTAAAATGTCCACCTGGAGTGTGAAACGTCAGCTTCGCCGTGACGACACGTGTGGCCCCCCTAATAAGATGGGAATGCGCACATACTCAGGTAATTGTAACCTCTATCCCGCTGCATTGGAAGAAGCAAAAAAATTATCAGGTTAATCAATCACCTTAGTTAAACAAATGGGAGTTTTTTTTTGCCTCCAAACGGAACAAATTACAAAGGCTTTCAAACAGCAACATGTAAATTTCTATTGTAATGATTCACACTTATTGTCGAACACTCATTCGCTGCATCTGTCTTCCTCATTGGCCTTTACCCCTACGTAAGTATAGTAGTACCACATTTAAGGATATAGCCAGTCAACTAGCACTAGGACGACTTTTTTCTTTCCAGAATTATGTCCGCATATTCTGCTAACACGCTCTGCCGGCTACGAGAGATTCTAGCGTCAAATCGAGGAACCTTCATGGAACTTGGAATCTCACCTATTCTCACATTTGGTTTGATAATGCAAATGCTGGCTGGTGCCACATCTATTGTAGTCGGAGATACTTCTAAGGATCGTGCGCTGTTCAACGGAACTCAGAAGTTGTTCCGAGTGGTGATCACCGTTGAACAAGCAATTGTCCAAGGTGATGCCTGATCTTTACAAAGATCCATCGGAAATTGGGGCCGGAATCTCCCTTCTTATTGTTGTTCAACTCGTTATCGCTGGTCTTACCGTCCCTCTGCTCCATGAGCTGCTGCAAGGCTTATGGTCTTAGATCTAGAATTTCCCCTGTCATCGCCACTAACATCTGTGGAACCATGCTATGGAAAGCGTTTTCACCGGCAACCAGGAACACTGGACTAGGAGCTGGGTTTGAGGGTTCGCCATTGCAGTGTTCCACCTTCTTGCCACTCGTACCGACAGAGTCCGTGCTCTCCGCGAACCTTTCTTCCGTAACAACCGAACCTGATGAATCTCATGGCTAAGTTAGTTGTTTTCGGTGTCGTCATCTACTTCCAAGGCATCTATGTTGATCTCCTAATAAGGTCGGCTCGTAACCGTGAACAATACAGCAGCTACCCGATCAAGTTGTTCTACACTCGTAACAACCCTATAATTCTCCAGTCGAGCTTGTTTCTATCCTCTTTGTCACCTTGCAAATGCTTGCTGCGTCGTTTGATGGAAACTTCCTCGAAACTCCGTCAGATGCATCGGGAAGCTACCTCGTTAGGCAAGGATGTAGCCAAGCAATTGAAGGAGCAGCAAATGGTGATGCATGGACGCCGAGATAAGTCTGTGACCCACGAGCTCAACCTACACATTCAGACCGCAGCCACTTTCCGTGGTCTCTGCATCGGTGCACGGTCCTTGATAGCAGAGTTCATGGAAGCGATGGGAATTGGAACGGGTATCCTTCTTGCTGTAACGATTGTCTGTTAGTACTCTGAGGTCTTTGTTTAAGAGCAACACGAGATGGGAGGTGACAGCCATGTTCTTCTAAATTGTTTATATTCCTCGGTCGTCTCCAATTTATTTCCTCCACGTATCTATTGTTGTCTTTTCTAGTATTTGAAATAAATACTACATTAATTCGATCCCCTACTTTTAGCAGCATATTTTGTGTGTTATGACTGTTGGTTTTTGAAATGTGCAGAAAGAAGCATTTCAAATCAATATAGCTCGTTCTGATAGTGTCTTGTAGTTTCATGTGCGAATGAATATAACTGAGAGAAAAAAAAACGCGAACCTGCAAATTTCGTTGATTCTTGAATTTCAAGAACTTGGCGTTTGCAAATTTGTCATGAACTCTCTACAAGTTCGTTTTTTTGTATAGAAGGCGTGAGAGTGTCTTCATATTTCCACATCACCTTCGAGCACACTCTACATACGTAGATGAGAGCGTACTCTCATAGTTTCTGGTGAACCATGTTGGTCTGAAGGCGGCTACAAATTCCTTACAGATTTTAGTCGAAACTAACTGTTTCAGCTGAATTCGAAGCGAGACTGGAGCGTATGGCACGAAAAATAGCAAACAGCAAAAACGGTGACCAGCGTGACCCAACTAATGAGCGACATGATTCGGCTAGTAAACATCGTGATCCGGCTATACCAGAAAATGTACTCAATGCATCAGGTACATTCATGTTACCTAGCTTCTCTTGCCTTTTCTTCCTGGTATAGCTCCCAAAAGTAGACTTCAAAGCAAATTTCTGCGCACAAAAGGTTGGGGAGGACCATTCTTGGATAAAGAACTGAAACAATGTAGAGTTGTGATTTCAGACTCGCAGCGTTCTTATGTCAATGTGGAAGTTGAAGGTCAGGAAACTGATTGGAGAGCACTTACGACCACGGGCATACCTAACGGCTTTGAAATCTCAAACCTGGAGGAAACCCGAGGAATGTGTGAGCCTTTTTGCAATTATTTGAAACCTGAAAAGTAACTATACAAAGAAATCTGACAGGCTCGAACTGCCATCTCGGCTAATTTTATAGAAAAGCCAACAGGCTTTGATATCTTCATACGCTATAAAGTGGGGTAGGGCAGCCACTTGAGGTATGAGCAAAAGCTTCACACATGCAATTTGCTTATAAAATCAACAAGACAAGGAAGACTAATCATTATCTGAGCTCAAATACGAACTCCTTCTTATGAATAGCGTATATTCTACCAGTCTGGTGGCAATGCCAACGTCGGTCTTCCAGTCTTCTCGTGATCCTAGCCTTGCTTGCAAATTCCTAATCACGCAAATACACTTGAAGCTATTTTCCAATGCACTGATACTGCCTATTGTTTTTGTCACATTTCTTCCACACCTATGCACCCGTTAGGACCAGCCACTCCCAACTCACGGGAATATCTTCCAAATAACTTTAGTACCTGTGAAAAATTCAGTGTAACGAATGGAGTGAGAAAATTCAGCTGAAATGATTCAAGCTTCACGTCATTGAGACAGTCCAATAGATGAGATTCTGCTTTCTTTTCAAGGTGGTCGACTGAGACAGAATGAGCGCAAAGCGCCTACCATATGTGCATCTTGGCGTTTTCCCTAGTGATGGGCAGGCCCATTCTCCAATCCTTGGACAAGTATCCTTGCGTGTTCCTCTATCGGACCACGCTGGACCCAATAATCACCTCTTAAACCATATTCCGGCATTTCCCCAAGTACTGGGCCACGGCAGACCCTTTCTCGATCGGTAGACATCTATCCTGTTTTTTTCTGAATTGCGGGGCACCGGCATTTCATGTGGCAGCCGCGACCGAAAGACCGCCCACTTCAACAGGTGACAGCCCTCTTCCGCTACATACTTATGAGGGTATGTAATGCTAGATTATTCCTAGAAAAGAAAGAAAATATTGGGCAAAGTTTTGAATGTTAATATTGGCTATAGATAACCGAACCGCCTTCAAAGATCCAAGACTACTCATTGAGGTTGAATGGAAGATCGGGAAAAAAAAAGATCTTGAAAACTTACCTATGGTAGTGCAGCGGAAACTAATTGGTATCTTTATTTGAATTTTGTCGATTTTACGCGATCAATTTAAATTCGCAAACATAGACTTTGCGGAGGATATGCTCGGATTGGGACACCCGATGATAAAGAACAAAAGCGATCCAGATAAAAATTCGAGGTAGAGATTTCAGAAAGTTAAATATACTATTCAATCTCATCCAATTCTAGTTTTTTTTTGTCGATTGATGTTTAAACCACATTGCCTTGTTGACTATGGCGAACGAATTATTAGGGGTATTCCTTATGAAAGTCTTAAAGCTAGATTGGAACATTGTCCCTTGCGGTTCATGCTTATAAATCATAAACAAATAACGATCATAGACATCATCAAAACTTTCCAGAAGTTACAAGTAAATGCTTATGAATACCTTCTGAAGACCCCTACCATTCTAATAAGTAAATGGTCATGAACAATTACTGGACATCAGTAGTTCTTGCACAGTAAAATAGAAGTTAAAGAACAACTTTAACTTCTGAACTTTTAATTTTTGTCATACCATGCATTGGTTTTTCTAACAAAAAGACGCTTCCAGCTTTTTTTTTGAAAATGGGAGATAACGATGCAGAGAGGCTCCTCTGCCTCGAGGCTAAACGCAAAGAACAAGTTCTCTGCCGCCCCAAATTATACCGATCGCTGCAGAAGGCCCTGTAAGTGTACGCTGTCTGTTTCCAAGACTTGAAGAAAGCATAAATTTTCAGAAGAGATATAAGAGCCTATCAATATGAAGACAATGCCGAAGCTAGAATATTCAACTGGATACCAAATGATGTGGGGACATTTAGATCAGTCTGAATCACTGTTTTTCTTCGATAACTTATTTTCAGCGCAAAGCTAAAGTACCACGTGCTGAACATCGCGCAACATTGGTGGAGAAAGAAGACACCGTTGTCTACGAAGAGCTGTGATATGTCAGTTTATTCAACGATTATTTTCCAAACGTTTGCTTGTATTTTGCACTTTTGACCACGATGTACAATATCCGCTACAGCAACGGACCCGTCCGGCAGCGATTTCCCCATTAGGGGGCGCCCGGCGCAGCAACGAACCCGTCCGGCAGCGATTTCCCCATTAGGGGGCGGTCGGCGCAGTAGTGGACCCGTCCGGCAGCGATTTCCCCATTAGGGGGCGGTCGGCGCAGTAGTGGACCCGTCCGGCAGCGATTTCCCCATTAGGGGGCGCCCGGCGCAGTAGTGGACCCGTCCGGCAGCGATTTCCCCATTAGGGGGCGCCCGGCCCGTCCGGCAGCGATTTCCCCATTAGGGGGCGCCCGGCGCTGTAGTGGACCCGTCCGGCAGCGATTTCCCCATTAGGGGGCGCCCGGCCAGCGATTTCCCCATTAGGGGGCGCCCGGCGCAGTAGTGGACCCGTCCGGCAGCGATTTCCCCATTAGGGGGCGCCCGGCCAGCGATTTCCCCATTAGGGGGCGCCCGGCGCTGTAGTGGACCCGTCCGGCAGCGATTTCCCCATTAGGGCGCGCCCGGCAGCGATTTCCCCATTAGGGTGCGCCCGGCGCAGTAGTGGACCCGTCCGGCAGCGATTTCCCCGTTAGGGGGCGCCCGGCCAGCGATTTCCCCATTAGGGGGCGCCCGGTGCAGTAGTGGACCCGTAATCTGTCCAGAATCTTTCAATTTTTTATTAAATTGTCGTGTTTAGGTACGCTTTCGATCGTTTCGTGCTGCAGAAAGAGGATGTCGAAACTGATGACCACTGCACGCTGCATGATCTATAACTTTTTTTGTTATTAGTCGATCGTTTCTTGAATCTGTACAGTTTTTGTCTTTTGTTTGCCTTCAGTGTTTTTTGATGATGATATGGCCATTTTTGTTGCACTATATGTACAGAAAGGTGGCAATAATAAACGTAATTGCTTTAAAAGTGATGTATTGGTGTTATTTTTGCTTAAAACTCTGTTTTAGTTCATGGAGAAGGGTTCCCCGCAATCCCTTGAACGGCTTACCGGGCAGGCCGACGTTACATTTCAGGCAGGCCGCGGACACACACCGGTCAGGCCGCATTCATAACACCGGCCAGGCCGACTAAGGTGCTTCGGCCTTCCCGGTACTTGCATGCGGCTAACCCGGTTAAAGTGCCTGAGATGGAACAAATGAAAGACACCTCCAAACATTTCCGGTGTTAACGCTAGATCTTGCCGCCTCTGCACTTCCTCCCTTTCCGCGGCAGTCAACTCCCGAGAGGGCTTTCCATGTTAGGAATATCCTGCACGAAATAAACCATGAAATACAAATAATAACACAAGAATCAAAAGCTGACCACCTCAGTTGCTTTTCGCTTTTGAGTTGTAGCAGTCGACTTCGTCGCATCTTGCTCGACTAGTGGAGGAGGTGGAGGATGAGGTGCAAAAGATTCAACTTGTGGCTCGAAGTAGTCATCATCTGTTTCAAAACAAGTATCAGAAAAGAAAACATGCATTGGAAAAACTGATGGTAATGCAAAAACAAGAGCGTTCACCCCAGTTGTCAGCCATCTACAGAAAAAATACGGCTGAAGGTACAATAATTTCCTAAGGAAGGGTTTATTGAGAAAAGAAAACAAAAAATGAAAAGAAAATATCGAGATAGCCATCGAGAAACGTATATGTATGAGAAGGTTATGCGCAAAAGAGCAAAGTTTATTTGCAACGGATACGAGCATGGTTTCATCGAGTCTTGCACCTTTCATGAACAGCTCAAAAAAGGATGTGATTACAAAGATTGCGGAAGATGAGTGGCATGCATGGCAACTTCAATCAACGCTAAGAGTTGAACGATTCTGTGGGAACTGAGTTCAAAATATGTAAATCCACAAAGTTTATAATCAGACTGATGTCAAATGGCTCCAACTACCACTTAAATACGAACACGATAGGAAAAGAAGAGGCAAATTAACGCTGACTTTCACAACACTTTCCGTTAAATTTACAGTTAGAAAAGAACTCCTAGATAATCGTTAACAAACGACTAGCATAAGGCAACCTCAACCACAAATGGATCGTCAGGTCTGTTGGTTTATGCGAAAAACAACAACAGAAAGTGACAAAATAAGCGTCTAGAGGATGTTAGCCGATCGATATTCTAAATGCCACGTGACAGGCATGAGTAAGCGCGGAGATCGAGGAGTGCGCAGCAGTGAAAGGCTGCATGTAACATGTTTAGACAGATGAAAGCTTACATGTAACATGTTTAGGGCTCCCAATATGTTACATGTATGTTACATACACACCCAAAAGCTTACATGTAAGTGGTTTTGAGTTCGAAAATATTACATGTAAGTTGTATGGGCACGAAAAGCTTACAAGTAACTTGTATTGAATCCAAAAAGGTTACATGTAAATTGAAAATATGCAAAAGCTTACATGTATGTTGTTTTGGTCTTGAAATGATTGCATGTAAGTTGTTTTGACTCAGAAAAGCCTACATGTAAGTTGTTTTAAGTCTAAAAATGCTTCATGTAAGTTGTTTTGACTCGAAAACGTCGCATGTAATTTGTTTTCAGTGGAGAAAGATTGCGTGTATGTTGGGAAGGATAAATAAGATTGCATGTAAGTTATTTTGGCCCTAAATGCTTACATGTAACTTGGAAAAAAACTGCTGAGAATCACTGGTTGATACCATAAGGATAACGTTGAAAGATGATACGAAGATTAGAGATGATGACGTGGAGTGCTGGCAAGCGTGGCTGCCTCTCGTACCCAGCGTGCGGGGGCGGACTCGTCGTTTCGGACAGACTGTAGTTTTGATGAGTGAATTTTTTCGGGGCATAACCCATTGCTGAAGGTGGAAAAGCAACGACAATTGTTAGTGAAAAGCGAATTTACTAGAAAAATAAACGAAAAATATACGGAATCTACTGGAGATTACACGAAATACAGTTTCCAGTAGATTTCGCTTATTTTCCGTGTAAATTCCAGTGGAATTTAGTGGAATCGAGGAAAATTGCGAAATCTGCTGGAATTTTTCCACTTGGGTTAGTCTTAGTCATGCTAGAGTCTAGCTACCTCCTGTTAATGCGGCACGCAGTTCTAACCAAATATGATCCCCATCGCCACTGTACCCCACTCGGGAAACGGACCTTTTGCACCGCTATAATTAGGGGCGGGGCTGCAGGCAGGATGACGAGGGCTGGGATTGGTTAACTGCGAGCAGCTCGTTAATGACGGGTCACGCCGCACTGCGAAGGACGCGGCGAAGGCGCAAGATTTGGACGAGTTGCGCGGTCGATGTTAGTCAGATCACCGGGGTTTTTTCCAGATTAGCTTGTGGCTTCGTAAGTTAATTTAGTGGGCTATGTTCCAAAACTGTGGCAGTATTGGCCCAGCGTGAATTTCTTATGCGCTTTGGCTCACTGTGCAAGGTTCAGTTCCTGAAAGTGAGTTGCGCATGCCTCTTCATATGGTTTCAACAGGCTTGGTTTGCACTTACTTAATAAAGCACTAGTCAAATATACACTCACTATTGCCGCCGCATGTGACTATCACAGCCCTCTCGATCAAAGTGAACCTGTTCAAACAAGTTTGCCTCTACAAAAGTTTTGAGCAAAATTGATGCCAAAAAATCATTCTGGTAACGAAAAAACAGGCTTTGAGAGCATCTATATTCATTACCAGATGGCATTCCTGGCTTTGCTTAGGTTTTTTCACCGACTCGTAAGCGAAAAAGTAGGCGAAGTCACTTCTGATGATAATTTGAATCAAACAGAAAGTGGCATGAATTCTTCAGTAGAAAAAATATGTTTGTCCTTCTTATAACTACGTATGAAAATAGTTATTTTAACTGCATTCATTATTCAATTTCATCTTCGAATTCTTGCCAATGTCTTTCGTGTTACTATTACAACCATGATGTTTGCGAACAAACTATAGTCAATTAGCTGATTCTGTCTGAACGGGTCAAACGAGAGACACTGTTTTCCCTGTGGCACTGCTTCAGGGCATAGCAACTTTGGCAGACAGTTAATTAATACCTGAAAGGGTGACCCATCCTCAGATATGCAGGTTATCTATGCTGTTCACAAATTTACACACAAATCCGCATGGACAATGTTTTTTTTGCCCTTTTCCTGGTATCACTTCAAAAAAGACGCTTAAACCTTCACGCTGTATCACTACCAACCAGCACATAAATGAACAAATTGAAGTAAAACACGTTGATTGAAAAGCAAATGGAAGCAGGAAATTCCAGCATGCCCTTAAAATACTGATGTCACTTCTTCTACTCTAAATAGGTTGTTGCTAAACGGATTCGCGATGGTTCACACCATCTATTTCTAAAAATAGATCAAGGTAGATCGAAGCCCTGAAACCTGCGCCCTGATCTGTGTGCATTCCTGAGGCAGGGGCGACTACTCGGACAAGATTTGCCGCGCTTCCCACCCTCGCCTTTGGCGCGCACGCAGCGCATCCGCGCGCGTCTCCGTCTGCTAATTAGCGGTGGGTGCAAATGGTCACGCTCCCCCCTTCGTCACCGTCGTCGACGACTTGATAGCGTTACCTATCGACTGTGGGTGTAATCACAGCGGCTCCCGATATCGTCGCCGTCGACAGTATCAGTACGCTACACTCCGCGTGGAGTATAGCAATAAGCTCATTGAATTATGCTTCAGGCTAGATGAGGAAATAGCTTGCCCCGTATTCGATTCGATTGGAAAGAGAAAGCAAATATACAATCATCTTTTTGAATGTCACAACTTCACCAAAGACGAAATCAAATCTTTCCAAGAGTAGCTTTTAAAGGAACAGAAAGAGAAGCGATCATCGAAGGAAGGGCCCTTCACCTGCCTCAAGTGCGAGCTCCAGCTCGGATGCAGAAAAAGCTTGATCATCCATGATCGATCATGTTCTGGAGAGAACAGACGAAGTGTGATATGCCCTTTATGCGACCAGCGTTTTCAGAGAACTGCTGCGCTTGTGAAACACTGTAGCGAGTCTCATTCGGAATCAGAAAGATTTGAGGTGAAAGAGTTGTCTCTCGCAGATGAATCTGAATTCAAGAAGTGGAAATTGGCATCAGGGCTCCCCCCGTTTCGTTTTGATCCTCGCTCTCTCGAGAAATATGCATTCCAAAATTTTACATAGAAATGATGAAGGGTTCCCCCTTGTTCTTAGTTTAGTGGTTTATTTCGATTTTTTCTAGTATAAATCATCTAAGCAACAAGAATCCAACCGTTGCCTTACGCTGGATGCACATTTTTTGGCGGAATCCGTAGTTTAGCTTGAACGTAAGGAGTCAGAAACGTGGTAGTTTCGGAATATTATGAACCACAAGAAATGAGATATTGGGGCGTAAACGCTCTTTTGAACCAGCAGTACAGCCAACTTGGGAAAAACTTTATCTTTACAACACGAATTTATACTTGAGACACAAGAATACAAAGTGATTATGTGAGTCTTCAAAAAGGTAAAATGTCGAGAGATCTAAGAAGGAATATCCGAGATCCAGATAAAAATCCGCAATGCTTTATGTAGTGATTACGTTCCCGCCAGAGTAGATCATATTGATTTCGTCCTTGTCGATCGTGTCCATTGATTACATGCCTCCTCCTGAAGTAGAGAGAGTCCCACTCGAACTCAGCTTCATCTCCTGCATCGCTCGCTCCGCTGCTCTGGCCGCACTACGAATCCTTCTCTTTTCTTGCCGCTTCAAACGATTTTTGTTGATACTCTGAACTTTCTGCCCGCGGTGGACCCGCGGTACGAGGTCGATCCGCGGTGGATCCGCGGTTGCCCGCGATAAATCCGCACATGCCCACGGTAGACAACCGGGAGTGACGTCACGCCCGCGCTATGCCCGCACGTGCCCGCGGTATATCCGCAGTAACAATGCTATCCGCGGTGGGCCCGCACATGCCACACGGTGGACCCGCATATGCCCGTGGTGGACCCGCAGTAGAGCTGATTGCGTCATCAATGCCAACAAAACCTCCACGCACGATGCACGCATGGCCGAGTGGATAAGAGAGCGAACTTGGAAACATGAGTTCGAAAAGTTATGTGGATTCGAATCCAGTGGTGTAAAAACGCTTTCAGGATGAAATATCAGTGCCATCATGGATTTGCATCCTCCTCCTCACGACAGGGTCTTCGATACAGGACCATTATTTAGAAGAAAATAAGCAGTCCCTTGAAAATGCATGTTCCCGCGGTGGACCCGCACATGCCCGCGGTGGAGCCGCACATGCCCCGAGGTGGAGCCGCAGTACATCCGCGGTGGAGCCGCACATGCCCGCGGTGGCGAACCGCGGATCCACCTCGGGCGTACCGCGGATCCACCGTGAAACGAATCCTGTATCCAACGCAGTTTCTCCTTCAGCGTTCCCGAGCCGTTCCAAATGGCTAGCACTCTGGCAGCTTCCAGGACATTCTCGATTCTGTGATCGCAAGCCGGTGCCGGTAAGGTGGGGATCAAGTTCACCGCACGAATCATGCCACTGCAATGGCACTTCGATGCCACGTCTGCCGTCATGGGGTGATCCGGGATCATGGGGAAGGGCTGCCCCATGCACCGGAACTGGCCATGAAGGAAGTGCATTTCGTCTTTGACATCAAACTCCTTCTCGGCCCTGAAATGAATACCATTATCCGACGTTCTAGCTACACGTGTACATACTAAACTCTTTCTCACTCTTCGCCTTCCCGTCTTTCCTCTCACAGGCTCATCAGGAACACCCTCGGGGCACATCAACAGTAGATCGTGTTGCACCCTTATAGGCTTCGTCGCCTCCAATTTTAGTTATTACTGCAGAGTTTTCACTACTTTCCAACACTCTATAAGGTCCTTCCCACTCACAGGTTAGCTTAGGATGCTTCCCCTTCCTGCGTTCCCTGGGCAACTTCATGAAAACCCGCTCACCTACCTTTGGTGACCTTTTGCCGCTAACATTATGCCTCAAATCATATATCGATTTCATGATTTCTCGATACTTGGAGGCGTGCTCCTTCACCTCCTCCCTCATGAGCTGCATGCACCGCATCAGCTCAGTACGGTAGTCGTCCAAATCAATCTGATAGGGTGTTACCGTTGCCTTCTGGAATCACCTCCGATGGGATTAGTGGGTCAAACCCATGTAGCAGGAAGAAAGGACTTTCCCCGGTTGCCGAATGAGGAGTCACGTTACATGCGTATGCCGTATGAGGTAAAATTACTCGGGGCTATTAAGTCGCTCTAGCTACCGAGCGCGTCCACCGTGTGGCGGATGGTGGTAGGGAGAGATCCCCGCGGACCATGAGCGATCCTATTTTGGCCTACGTTTCGCAGGCGGGCGTGGGGGTGGCACCTCACGACCTATAAAATGCTTGCCAGAGAAGGTCGGCCAAGTGGGAGAGGCGAGTCGGGACCGCCTCTATAAACAAGGTCCCCGCCCCGTGGTATGAGGTTGGCACGGTGACCAAAGCAACCTCTTCTTCTTCGTTTTTCCAGCGTCAGGCCCAGGTTGACAGGCCGGCTGATGGAGACCAGTGTCACATAAATATGATAGGTTCAATGTGGAATAGAGTAAAGGCTAGGACGTCACCCGGAAGTGACCTGCAGGAAGCCCGCCCGCCTCCTGTGGTTAAAAAGCGAGGGCTACCGAGGGGCGAACGACCTCGGCTAAAGACGTTAGTTCGGGTCGGGTCCTTCAACATCGGAACTCTGACCGGTAAGACGAGGGAGATCGCAGATTTGATGAAACGGAGGAGGATTCACGTTCTTTGTCTGCAGGAGACGAGATGGAAAGGGTCCAAAGCTAGAGAGATCGGAGACGGCATTAAGCTGTTCTATCACGGACTTGAGACAAGAAGGAACGGGGTGGCAATAGCAATATGTGGGCCCCTAGAAGAACATGTTTCGTCTGTGAATCGTATTAGCGACAGGATAATTACCCTTCGTATCGCTACCGAGGACGGCTTCTGGACAGTGGTGTCGGTATATGCTCCGCAGTGTGGCTGTACTGAGGCGGATAAGGTGGCCTTCTACGATGAGCTCGACGACGTCATTAGAAGCGCTCCTGAAAGTGACTACGTGACGATTGCAGGAGATTTCAATGGTCATGTAGGGCAGGATAGAAAGGGCTTCGAACGAGTACACGGAGGAAGAGGGTTTGGAAGGAGAAATCCGGAAGGTGAGAGGATCATTGAGCTGGCTGAAGCTCATGACCTTGCAATTGCTAGCACTTTCTTCATAAAGAGGGAGTCCCAGAAGGTCACATATTGCAGCGGAGGTCGGCAAAGTGAAATCGACCACATCCTTGTGAGAAGGCACTCTCTGAAAACGATCAAGAATGTGAAGGCTATCCCGGGAGAAGAAATTGCAGGACAGCATCGACCATTGCTAGCGGATGTATGCATGACCTTGCCTAAGCAAACTAAAGCTAGAGTAGAGCCACGCATCCGGTGGTGGAAGTTGGCAGATGGAACGCAGAAGACATTGCGTGAGAAGATTCTAGCTGTCGGTTTGCCGGATCCCTGCGGTTCCATAGACGCTGTATGGGCCAGCGCAGCAAATACTATCCTGACGTGCGCAAGGGATACATTAGGCGAAACGGCGGAAGGAGAGGAGATAAGGCAACTTGGTTCTGGAATGAAGATCTGCAGAAGATTGTTAAGGCCAAGAAGGATGCTTACAAAGCCTGGCAGAAGACCAAATCGCTCTCGGCACTGATGGAGTACAAATTGAGAAAGAAGGAGGCGAAGGCTGCAGTAGCTCGTGCAAAAAACGCTGCGATGGACGACCTCTACGGTAAGCTGGAGAGCCCACAGGCTGAAAAGCACGTATTCCGGCTAGCGAAAGCGCGTCACAGAGCATCCCTAGATGTGACTGAGATCAGAGCTGTTAAGAGCGAAGCTGGGGAAGTCTTGAGAGATCCTGTGGCAGTCAAGGAGCGTTGGAGAGCCTATTTTGCACAGCTCTTGAACAAGGAGTTCCCAAGAAAGGAAAAGATTCCCGCGGAACCAGTAGCTGGACCGACGCAGCCTTGGACAATTGAGGAGGTGAGAAAGGCCATCAAGAAAATGAAGGTTGGCAAAGCTTCAGGTCCAGACGGCATCCCAGTGGAAGCATGGAGGTCACTCGGCGAACCAGGCCTTCAGTGGCTGACCAAGTTTTTCAATAACATCACTAGGTCAGCAAAAATTCCAGAAGCGTGGAGGGACAGCATCATAGTGCCGATCTTCAAAAGGAAAGGTGATGTGATGGACTGTGCGAACTATAGAGGTATCAAGCTCATCGCTCATACGATGAAGATCTACGAACGTCTTCTGGATGTGAGGCTGAGAGACATGGTGGAAATTGCACAGGATCAATTTGGATTCGTCCCAGAGCGATCGACAGTTGACGCCATCTTTATCGCCCGTCAAGTGATGGAAAAGTACCGCGAAAAAAACAAACCATGCCATATCGCATTTCTGGACCTGGAGAAAGCATATGACAGGTTGCCGCGTGCAGTGCTTTGGGAGGTGATGAGAGAACGAGGCATCCCGGAATACATGGTGAGGGCAGTCCAAGTCATGTATGATGGATCGACGGCAAGGGTGCGCACTTCACATGGCACAACATCAAAGTTCGATATAACAGTGGGGGTGCACCAAGGTTCAGCATTGAGCCCGTTCCTCTTTATTATGACACTTGACACAGTGGTAAAGCATCTCCTGGAAGGTCCGCCATACACACTGCTCTATGCGGACGATGTTGCTCTAATTGCAGATTCGAGAGCAGAACTTCAGCTCAAGATCCAGAAGTGGCAATCAGCACTTGCAGACGCCGGTCTGAGGTTGAATTTGAAGAAAACCGAGGTCATGAGCAGTACACAGGAAGAGGACGTCGTTTCAGACGCAAACGGTATTGCTTTTACACAGGCCAAGGAATTCCAGTATTTGGGTAGCGTCTTGAGTGCTGATGGAACGGTGGATGCGGCAGTTAGAGGACGGATTGCCTGTGCGTGGTTGAAGTGGAGGGAATCAACCGGAATCCTCTGCGATCGAAGGTGCTCGAGGGTGTTGAAAGGGAAGATCTACCGCACTGTTGTGAGGCCGGCAATGATGTACGGCGGTGAGTGTTGGCCGCTGTCGAATACCCACGAACGAATGTTGAACACGGCCGAGATGCGAATGCTCAGATGGGCGTGTGGACTTACGCGATATGATAAGGTGCGTAACGAAGACATCAGAACAATGATGCAGACGGCGCCCATACAGCTAAAAATGCGTGCACAGCGGTTGCGATGGTTTGGTCATGTCATGAGAAGATCACTGCAACACCCTACCCGGCAGGCTCTGGAAATGGAAGTTACCGGCAAGCGTCCCGGAGGCGCACCGAAAAAACGATGGAAGGACGCCGTAGGCAAGGATATGAAAGAAGTTGGAGTCACCAAGGATGACGCTCAGGATCGCGATCTATGGCGAAGGAGAACCAAAATAGCGGACCCCGCGAATGCGCGGGACAGACGCTGAGGAGAAGAAGAAGAAGAGAAGAAGTATGAGGTAACATTACATTCCAATAATCTAGGAACTGCACTTTCTTCTTCAGTATTCTTTGGAGGGTTTCGATGGCCCGCCCACTCGCACCGTTCTCACGCGAGTTGTAACCCTTAGTTGTGGTGTGCTTGATTCCCACAGCACTAGCCACTTCATCAATAATCGTGTTAACAAACTCAGTACCCTGATCCGTATGTATCTGCTTGGGCCACCTCCCTCCTTCACAAATACCGCATAGGCTCCCAACCACTTTGAAAAATGGTCCACGACTACCACTATATGTTTCATCTCACTTGTGCTGAGACCTATTTCCAAAAGATCCGCGCATATTACCTCGTAAGGTCTACTCGCTATGAAGGGTTTCAATGGAGGCACCACCGGTTTTCTGGGGTTTGATAGCAGGCACGTTCGACATTCTCGTAGCCATTTTGCAACATCCTGCTCCATTCCTTCCCAGAAGACTCGTTTTCTCAACATTTGGAGGATCTTCCGCTTTGAGAAGTGTCCAGCCAAACATCCCGCATGTGCCTCTTCGACAACTTGTCGCCTCTTTTCGGTTGGCACTACCCTCATCATCTCGCCGTTCTGCGTTATCAGTTGAAGATCGCCATTTGCTACACAAAAATCGGCTACTGCCAGCTTTTTCGTCATTCGTGGTAGTTTTACCTCACGATTCGATTCATCTCTGCGCAACCACTCTAAAATTTTGCTGTACTCCGGATCCGTTTTACATAGAGCCAGCCACTCCGATTCTGATTCCCGCAGGGTACATACGATCTTCTCATTCTCTTCACAAGTTTGTGGCACTTCATCTTCGGTCAGCAGCACACGTCGTGACAAAGCGTCTGCGACTGGATTGGCCTTACCTTTCACATAGTCTATTTCCACATGGTATTGCTGAATTTCGAGTGCCCAACGCAGTACTCTCCCGGACACGTTATTCCTCTTGAACAACGCTGTTAAGGGCAAATGATCTGTCTTCACCACTACCTTTGTCCCATAAACAAAGGAGTGAAACTTTCTCAAGGCGAACACTACCGCTAAAGCCTCAGTGTCGGTTATGTGGTAGTTCCGTTCCGCTTTGGATAGACGTTTGGAGGCAAAATAGATTGGGTGTAGGTACCCGTCTTTACCCTCCTGTGACAAAACCGCTCCAATGCCTTCACCCGAAGCATCCGTGCCGATCTACTCCCAATCGTCCCGATCTACTGGCGGCGCGTGCCTGCACGCGCCGCCAGTAGATCGGGCTGAGCTAGCACTGGAGTTGTTGCCATCCTCTTCTTCAACTCCTGAATTGCTGCTTCCTCCTCTGGACCCCACTTCCATGACCTCTTTGCGCTTGTCAAATCATAAAGCGACTTGGCTACCTTGGAGAAGTTCAACACAAATTTTCGGTAGTAGCCGCATAGGCCCAGGAATGTACGCATTTCCGCAATGTTATTTGGTCTTGGGTATTCTTTGATTTTCTCAATCTTAGGCAAGTCGACGTGTATGCCCTCCGCATCAACCTCATGGCCAACGAACGATACCTTGGTTTCCATTAGTGCGCATTTTTGGGGTTTCAATTTGAGGTTCGCGTTCCGCAAGGCATCCAGTACCTTGGCCAGAACCTCATAATGCCGCTCCTCTGAATCCGTTGCTATCAGAATGTCGTCGATATAGACGAACACTTCTTTATCTCTCAGGTCTCCCACCACTGAGTCCGCTGGAATTCGGCCGGGGAAGTCGAGAGTCCGAACGGCAACACCGTGAATTCTAAAAGTCCTTCCGATGTCGTGAAGGCACTTTTACGCCTGGCATCTGCAAAGAGCGGGATCTGCCAATATCCGGAGGCCAGATCCAACGTCGAGAAGAATTTCTTCCCCTGTAGACTCTGCAGCATGCTGTCGATCGAGGGTAGTGGATAGGCATCTTGCTTCGTGCGCTTATTCAACTCTCTGTAGTCTACACACAATCGCAACGTTCCGTCCTTCTTGCGGACCAGAACTACCGGCGATGCCCAGTCCGAGTTCGATTTCTGCACAATTCCTCTCTCCAGCAACCCATTCAATATCTCCTTGAGCTCGGCCCTCGCTCCAAGAGGCACCGGTCTTGTTCTCTGCCTTATGGGTTGCGTGACGCCTGTGTCTATCTCATGAAACACGAGATCGGTTTGGGTCAACTCCCTATCTTCCACCGCGAACTCTCCATTCTTCTGGTTTACTACACTCCACAGCCTTCTACCTAACTGTTTGCCTCCTCTATTTTTCACAAGATATTGTCGAAGTGCTTTCAGTCGCTGTTCTGGTGACATCCTCTGCTTTCCTAGCACTAACATGTCGGTTGCTACTGTGTCTTGTTTCCTGTCGGTCCATGGCTCTGTTCATCCATCCATGGGCCTACCTTTTGACCGGTTCGAAACACTATTGGTTCTGCAGTATTATTCACCACTGGAACCTCTATTTCTCCTTGTTGGTTCGACGCACATATCCCTGATATTATCGACTTGGCGCTCGACTTCAGGAACTGGGTTGCAATCTCTCCGCATCCTACTAGTGTCAACCAACCTAGCTTCCCAGGTGGCACACATACTCTCTGGCTCGCAGTAGCGGCTGCGGCTTCAGCATATCCGCATTTGCGCTCTCTGTTGGTTTGCTTTTCCTCTTCACTGGCTCCTTCCACTTTGATCAGCCGATACCCTAGTAGACGCAGGAGCTTGGTGCCGAGGATAACGGTACTATCACCCCTCTCGGACACGTACATGTTGGCCTCACTGGTCCTACCTTGCTCCACACACTCAGTCAGTGGTAACTTGACTAGTGCAAAAAAATTCATCGTGTTACCGGACGCATCCAGCACCACCTTCGTCTTTCCATCTCTAATTCCTGAACTTCCTCATCAATATCCACGCCTCTATCTAACGCTTGGCGTAAAATCCTGACAGGTAGTATGGAGATTTCCGATCCTGTGTCGAGTAGCGCTGTCCACTCGTTACCCAGAATCCTCACTTGCACTGTAATTCTACCGCCATAGATGTCTTCGTCCAACTCCTCGCCGAGCTTGGATCCCATCTCTATGGTTCGGCATTCTACGTTTCTCACTCGCGTTGACAAAGAGGTAACTGCTTTTTGCTCGATTCCCCCGTTTCCTGAGTTCCGCCTTTGTTGCTTACAGTCCCGTGCGAAATGTCCTGCACTACCACAGTTGCAGCATTTTACCTCGCCAGGATCCTTCCTACTGAGTCTTCTTGACCTCGGCATCCTTTCAGCTTCGCTCTTCTCCTGAGTCCGTCTTGCACCGGATCTCTCACTGTCGAAGTCTTCTTTCCTTTCTCGATGTCTTTCTCGGCTTTTCTCCACCTCCGTTGGGAAACGCCGTTGTCTCGCATTCTGCATGGTAATCCTTCGACGTTCCACTCTCATAGCGGCCTCCTCCAAACTGTCGTAGGCCGACTCCTTATCCTTTTCCATGGCTTCCTGCAGATGGTACGACTCGCTCCAATTCGCTAACTGCTCGTAGAGTTTCTGAGCTCTTACTGATGCAAGGGCCACTCCCGTCAATTCAGGATATGCCTTGCTCGTCAACCGTTCCAGGTCGACACAAAATTCTGCGACCGTCTGCGATTCCGCCTTCCGAAGCCTTTGCAGTTCACCTATGGCAACCACTTCCCTGTTGCGCATGTCCGCATTCGCCAGCTTCCTCATCTCCTCGACCATGGTTCCAAAATCTTCCCGCTTATGCTGTGGGATGCTCTCGAACTGTGCCCTAGCTTTCCCCTTCAATTTAGCCTTGAATAGCGCACACAGTTCCCTGTCTTCCCAATTTCTTCTCGGATATTTCAATTGGAACGCGTCGTAGAACTGACTAACACTATACTCTTCGTCCTTCCCTGAGTATACCGGTACATCCGGCAACGAGGCACACTTGAAGTACCTACCTAGGTATGTATCCTCACCATCCCCTGGATGATTGCGCCTCCCTGTTCCTGGCCGTGACCTTTCTGCATACGACCCTGCCTCACTCTCACAATCAGAGTAACTCGTACCTGCCCTCTGGGTCGTCGCTGGCGTCAACAAGCGGAATCTGGGCACACTGGACTCCAACCGTCTTACATGCTCGTTTCCACCAGTCTGCAAAGACCTATCGTCACGTCGGGTTTTCTGTCTCAAATACATCAGGCCTTCCAGACCCTTCCTACCATTCAACAAGATAGTCTTCTCACCTGGCACAGTGGGTCCATCCACCTCCACTTCATCCACCGGTGGCCTTCGTGACTGTCTGAGCTTTTCCAGCTCTTCTTCCTTCTCTATCAGCTGACGCTTCAGCTTCTCAACCTCGGCATCCTTCACACAGGACAACTTTTCCTGCAACATACTTATTAGCTCCTCTTGTCGTTGCATAGTTTTTTCCAACTCCTCAATCTTTGTGATCAATTCTGATTGCTCCCAACCAAAACGTGAACTGAGCCCTTCTAGCTCCGCCCTACTTGACTCCAAAGCGATCAGCTTGTCAAGCACTTGATTGCGCGATCTAGAATCTAGGCACTCCTCAATGAGCTGCATCCATGCAGCGCGCTCTTCGACATCCCTTAGCATTTGTTGGGCTCCGCGCAGTTTCTCCAAAAGAAAACGCAGCGTGTTCTCCACAACATTATCGATCGCTATTAGCCTTTTGTCATTTGTGCGCATATACTTGGCAACCTCTGCCATGATCTCAACGCGACGTTCTTTGACGTTCTTGGACAACTCGGCACATAATTGCGATCCACTCACATAGTCAACTTTCTTGTTTCCCTGATCTCCGCCGTCGTCGGCATCAGCATCAGAATCGACCGTGTACACGTCGTCGGTTAGCATGGCGGTGTGGGAGTCTCCTGGAACACAACCCTCAGGTAATTTGTCCACCTCGCTCACCACACTCTGTTCACGACGAATTCCCGCTGTGCTAGCTTCGGGCGTTCTTTGCTCCATCGCTCTATCGGTTTCGGACATTCTTGCTGGATGGAAAACCAATCGTCGAAAAAAAAATCGACGATAGGTTCCCCCTCTACAAGAAGAATCTCCGAAACCACCACGGCAAAACTCGGCTCGGTGTTCCCCGAAGGTCACTTCCGAACCAGTGCCGCTGCGGGCTTGCACTACTAACTCAACACGTAAGAAAACGCCCGAGGCTAGCAGTGCAGCGAACACACGCACAACCAAAACACCACCCGATCCACCAAAGGCGGTGTCGGAGCTCACCAAGTCACGCCGCTTGCGTTTGCGGCGCGCCCCAAATTCGAAACTGACTGCCGGCGGTCCTCAGACAAAAGTGCCGTGCGAGCGGGTCCCGATGGAGCGGGTCGCAGCCATGTCGCGGCCCGCTCGCTTGGTTGTCGCAGCCCGCTCGCACGGTTGTCGTGGCCCGCTCGCACGGAAAATCCTCGTGCGAGCGGTCCGCGACAACATAGATTGGTCCGAAATACCGTGCGAGCGGCCCACAAGAACCGTGCGGGCGGGTTGCGACAACCGTGCGAGCGGGACGCGACATGGCCACCGCCCGCTCTACCGAGGCCCGCTCGCAGCCATTTCGCGTCCCGCTCGATCGGACTTTTGTCTGAGTCAGGCACCGTCGATATTGCGAAATATCGCGGGCACCGCAAAGACGCAGGCGGCGGCAGGTAGATCAATCGATAATCAGTGGTCCTGTGACCACTGCGTATCGACCGTTTTCGTAAGTCCGCTGTACTGGCGACTTGTGGTCCGGCTCGGCCCCCAAGTCAGAAACGTGGTAGTTTCGGAATATAATGAACCACAAGAAATGAGATATTGAGGCGTAAACCCTCTTTTGAACCAGCAGTACAGCCAACTTAGGAAAAACTTTATCTTTACAACACGAATTTATACTTGAGACACAAGAATACAGAGTGATTATGTGAGTCTTCAAAAAAGTAAAGTGTCGAGAGATCTAAGAAGGAATAGTTAGAATCCAGATAAAAATCCGCAATGCTTTATATAGTGACTACGTTCCCGCCAGAGTAGATCATATTGATTTCGTCCTTGTCGATCGTGTCCATTGATTACAAAGGTTCGGAAATTCTCATTTCTGAACTGAGTCGCTTACCATGTAGCCGGCCGCTGGACAATCGCAACAATAAGTTGAACACCGTGGATGGCCACCTACCCGCGAGGATACTGTCGTGGACACATCTGCCGCTGTGGACAAAAGGGTTTTGTCGCACCAGCTAACGCCGTTGACAGGGTGTGCGCATGTGGTTTAGCGGGGCTGTTTTATGGAATCCGAACTATTGGCAGGGTTTCGTGGCGGGACCCATCACGGAACAATCGTCCGCGCTGTGGACACGCATTGAATACCGCCATAATTTTCTGTGTTTTTCGCGTGTTTCACGCTACTTCATCGTTGTCGATGAGTTCACCGTCCCTAAAAACCCCGACGCAGTGCGTATCATGAACATACGGGCACCCCAAAAACTATGATATCTGCTTTCCCACACATTTCTGACAAAAGCCACTGCTACCAGTGAATCTGGCGTGCCCAAAACCTTGTGTTATTTCATTTCGCTTTGAAAAACGGAAAAATCAAGTGTAGCCGTGTAAGTTAGGTGTTTGGTCCCATCTCCTAATGTAACACAATCATACGGGCACCGCCAATAAAAAATGAATAAAAACATTCACTCATGCGGGAAGTCCTCTCTCAAATTTGATATAGGTAGGGACAAGCGTTCACAGTTACACTCACAATCCCACCAGGATCGGATCGTTCTGAGGCGGAACAGGAGCAGGTGAGGACAATTCGACATGATGGCCTCCAAAGCCGGAGGCCCGCCATGCAAGTTTGCCGGGATTCGAACACCATCGACATCGCCATGCAAGATTCTGACTCATACAGTCAGAAACAAGAGACCTGTCAGGTCGAGGAAGCTGTCGTTGCAAGAGCAGCGTCGGGTAGGACGGATGTTTTCGAACGCCGTGGTATCCATTAACGGGGTTCGAGCCCATTATCGACTCCTATCTCTGAAATGATGGCGTAGATGAAGGTTAGACGCAACATCAACATTGCACATTGTCACCTCCGACCTACTTCTAAGCTCACGGCGTTTCACAAAGTTCCAGGGCGGTAGCTTGCGAGACAGAACACGAAGACAGACCAGTCAAAGTTACGCATAGTTTTCCTGAGGCTCCCGAAGACCCGAAGACTAAAAATCGGGGTCAGATATTGTCTCCCATAAAAAAAGTTCAACTTGGATGGCTAAGATAGAAATGTCTACTATTAGGGGATCTACGCAGTTTTTAAGCAAACGGTACTTTGGAACTGGCACTGTTATGGTATTCTGTTGAGGAAGAGTGTTCGACATCACCTTCGTTTTGACTCCAATGAACTCTACCTGGAGATGAACAATGCCTGGCTCTTACTTACTGGGCCAGCACAGTGGAAAGCAGTCGATTTTCTAGCAGGATATCGCAACTATCTACATCGACCGTTAGGGGAAGGCATGGTTTCAGTATCATAACGAATCTTATGGCTTGCTTCATTTGCCGCATCTCTTAAGCCCTGGGCATACTAGCGACGCGATTTGGTCGCTGCGACTAAGTTTGGCACGAGCGATTCAGTCGCGGCGTCTGGGTGGCGTGCTTGGACATACTTCATTTAATGATTGGCGACGCCATTGAATCATTTGCTAGGCTCATCCCACTATCATACTCTATATATATTACAGACTTTATGTGACTTTGTGCGTGCGTGTGCACACGAGCTACCATTGGTCAGTGATGGTGATTGGTGGTGATTGTGAGATCCTATAAAAGGCTAATAACGGGTATGGTGTGGTGGAGTAGGGTAGAGGGTTGGGTGAGCAGAAGGGCTCGCGATGTGCAACGGATCCGTCGCTGGAGAAGAGGTGCGCCGGCGTCCGAAAATGGGGAAACGCCTGGAGTCGGATCCAACGGTGTGATAAGGGTGCGCCGGCGTCCAAAAGTGGGGAAACGCCTGGAGTCGGGTCCAACGGTGTGATAAGGGTGCGCCGGCGTCCAAAAGTGGGGAAACGCCTGGAGTCGGGTCCAACGGTGTGATAAGGGTGCGCCGGCGTCCAAAAGTGGAGAAACGCCTGGAGTCGGGTCCAACGGTGTGATAAGGGTGCGCCGGCGTCCAAAAGTGGGGAAACGCCTGGAGTCGGATCCAACGGTGTGATAAGGGTGCGCCGGCGTCCAAAAGTGGGGAAACGCCTGGAGTCGGATCCAACGGTGTGATAAGGGTGCGCCGGCGTCCAAAAGTGGGGAAACGCCTGGAGTCGGATCCAACGGTGTGATAAGGGTGCGTCGGCGTCCAAAAGTGGGGAAACGCCTGGAGTCGGGTCCAACGGTGTGATAAGGGTGCGCCGGCGTCCAAAAGTGGGGAAACGCCTGGAGTCGGGTCCAACGGTGTGATAAGGGTGCGGTGGCGTCCACAAGTAATAGGAATTTGCTAGGCGGGTCTATTTCTGCATGAGGGGTACGCCGTTTCGGCGGAGCCTCCTACCTAAATCACCTAGATGTACACTGTTTTCTTTCGTATCCGTGTTCTCTTCCCATTCCGTTTGTGTCTGAATGAACCACTCCTTCCTTTCTCTTTATATACACCGGTGGACCCTTATCAATTGAATTACCACAACAACCAGTTGAGCCTAAATCATTTCAAGATAACATTTGTACTGAATTGGTTATACTCAGTTCTTCACGGCCGATAACTTCGCTCATATCGAAGAGTATAACTTCGTTCATGTGGGGGGAAAGCTACCACCTACGGGATCAAGGGTTTCTCAGGAGAGCGATAGATCTGCGTGGAAGGATGCAGATTTTATCAAGGCATTTACACTTTTTTGTTTGCTTTCAACGTGTAGTATACGAGCGAAGCGAGCATCAATAGAAGTCTGGAAGTCCGGCGTTAGCCGGACGGCCAGACTGGTAATTTTGATATTTAAGACTCATTCACATTTGTTAACCGCACCTAGCGGTTGTAAGCTGCTATAAAAAGCTTTCTGCGGTTGAACTGTGGCTTCTGATTTGTTTTGAAAAGCTAGTTTAGAGTTTCGAAGTGGTTCTAATCCTCTATTTGACCTATTGACCATACTTATTGCGTTTTTTTTTCTTGGAATAAAAAAAAACATGCGCAATTGGAAGGTATGCGAAGCCGGTTAGGGGAAGGAATATGAAATCACTCTGAAATACTGGACTTTGAGAAGGAATTAAGAGGATATGATTTAGAAAAAGGGAAAGATTTGCGCATTTTAGGGCAATTTATACTGGGTGCGTGCGACTGACGCGCGTGCGTCTATATGATGAAGAATAGGGCACAGTCGCATTGCAGTCGCATCGCAGTCGCAGCTCAGACGCACGCGTTTACGGCCGCGCGACGGCCGCGCGTTCTTTTCATTGAGGATGCACATGCCGTGTTGACCGGTCTTCATCGAAAATCCCTTACAAATGGATGCGTGCGACTGATGCGCGACTGACGCACGCACCTGGTATAAATTGCCCTTTTCTCATCCAATCTCGAGAGGAAGTCTGTTACAGTGAGAAACTTACATAAATGAACCGAAATAAATGAAATTTCCGAGAAAAAAAAGCAAGAAACTGAGCGATTCAGTCGCGTCGCAACGTCTAGACGTGACGACGCGACTGCATGAGAAATGAGGAAAATCGCTGAAGACTCACCAAATGAAGTATGCCCAGGCCGTAGCTGACCGGCGATTTAATAGCCACACCATTCCTCGTGAGATTTTGTAAAAATCGGCCGCGCGTCTACGGATTGCTTTTGAAAATGAAGGCGCGTGGAATGAGCACGGCAGCTTTTGTGATGTTTGCAAGTTAAATCGCGTGGTGACCAAATCGCCATCAGATACTCATATGATGAGCCTGACTCTTACAGTAACGGCAGGGTTTTCTTCTCGGACAAGGTTTTTCGTCGCACCTCTTGATGCAAAAAATGGTTATTGCCCTTTATTAAGTCTTCTTTCCTGACACTCGATTGAACCGTCCTGAAGTTCGGGCAGCTATCTTCTTCATGCTTCCTCACTTCTTCACAAAATGCGCACATTACGACGCGTCCGTCTCTTACCAGCAGCTTTAGTGCGTTCCCGAAAACTCTCCTTTCGCATCTTACGAGGTGGTGCAACAGCTCCTTTGCTCTTGCAACTTCCTCAGGAACTGGTGGTCTCTTCGATGCCCTCTCTTGCTTAGCTTCGTCATGTCGGCGCTCTCTTCTTTTTTCCCCACGATGGGATGGGCCTGGCTGATCTTCTGAGTTAGGCTGCTTCAGCTGGACTACTGTGTTGATCTGCGCTTCCAGAAGTAGCTCGAACTTCCTGTCAAACTCCGTGACGATAGTATCCATCTTCTGCGAAAGTATCTGGAAGTTCGCATCCATCTTCGCATCCAAGCGCTCTACAAACTGTTTCATGACGTCTTCTACCTTAGGGTCTTGAGGAGAACAGTAGAGCTTCTCACAAACGACCGAGTCCACTCTTCTCATCTTCACAGCGATCTTATTCAGCTGTTCGAGGAGTTCCGTCATCTTGGACGATTCAGCTTGAGAGCCCTCGGGCCCAGCGGCGATAACCATATTTTCTATGCGATCCAACTGCTCTCCTGTGGACTCACGCTCCGGCTCTTCTATGAATGCTTCGACTTTCATGTTAGCGACCTCCGGGAGCAGTTCCTGAATTCGTTCCTTCTCCGTTTGCAAGATGAATCTGTTGATGTCTCTGTTATGGTCCTCGAACTCTGTGCTGATACTCGTGTCGACTATCTTCCAAATCTGGTTTTGCTTCTTCTAACATGTATATCTCCCACCGCATCTCTGCAACAGCGATATTGCAGTCCATCTTCCAAATAATCGACTGCATGTCGTACTGCAACTTGACTATTTCTTCATGTGTCTCCCTTGGAGATGGTAGTGGGTGCGGGCTTGCGAGCATCTTCTTGATCCTCTCGAAGTTCTCTTGACATGCCTCATTCTTGGCTAGGAGTTCTGTAATGTCATCATAGACCATGTCGAGTCTGCCCTGGATTTCTGGCTCTTCCAGGATCGATCTTGCGCTTCTCTCCATCGAATTCAGCAAGGATTCAGCAGCTTCACGAGCATCCATTCTGAAAAGGACCGAATTAGAACGGATGTCATGAACCACTTCAGTTTCCATCACATGATATATTTCAAATTCTTCTTCATTATAAGGATAGGTTTTCTTTATTAGTCTTCTTGGTCTTCTGCCCTCTTCAGATGTTTCTTCTGTAGTCCGAGGCTGACTTCGAGAGACTTTTTCTTCATCGTGAGGATACTTCTCTCCAACTTCCCTTCTCGGTCTGGAATTTTCGACCACTATCGGTGCGTTCTGAAGTTGGGTCTGTGGTCTTCAAGTTCTTCTCTGAGTTCCAGTGGGATGAGCTTGTTTACCGGTCTTCTTGCAGTTCTGCCATTCGAGATTCTGAGCTCCACTTGGCGCACCTTTCCATCGTTTGACTTCTCCAGACTTGAAATTCTCCCCATTCTCCACGCGTTTCGGGGAAGGAGGGGGTCCTCAATCAGAACCACCTGACCCAAACGTGGTTTCTTCGGAGAGCTTCGTCCTTGCTCGAGATGTGTTCTGTGGTGTTCTCGTAACGACGTCAAGTATGCTTCATTCCACTCCCGCCAGAACTTCTCCGTGATGTCGCATGACATCCTTAACGCCTGCGCCGCTTCTCTGCGCATTCGCAACTGAGCTTGTTCCGTTGCGGGAAGGAAGTTAGGGTCCTCCACATCATCCTGACCCTTATCCACGGAATACTTGATGACGATTCTGTTCAGCAGGAAGTCGGTCGGTCTTATACAGACTAATTCATCAGGCTCTTCTTCTTGATACGTGAACGGCCTACAGTTTCTTCTTCCACCAGGACTGTTCTTAGAGAATCCTCATCCAGTATTCTTCTTCCGAGAGTTTTGTTTAACGTCCATTTCACGTCCTTGATGAGTCTCTCGTAGAATCCTCCTCGCCAAGGTGCGTACGGAGTGATTTTGTGCCACGTGATTCCCGCACTTGCCAGAAATTCCCCAATCTGACCCTCCGCTTGTGACTCCAGTAAGCTGTCGGTTAAAATGCGTTCCACCAGTAGGAAGGTAGGGGCATTATCACGAGTTATGGTCCTGGGCACTCCTCTTCTCGACATGAATCGACGCAAGGCGTTGATGAAGGAGGTAGTCGTGTTGTCTGTGATGAGTTCGACGTGCATCAAGCGAGTAGTCGCGCACGTGAATATACATCCATAGGCCTTTGTTTGTATGCCTTCTGCGTTCCGAGTCTTGAGCGGTCCGAATAAATCAAGTCCTACGTTTCGAAATGGTCGTGATTAAACGACTCGTTGAGTTGGCAATTCCGCTAACGATGGATATCGAAACGGAAGGTTGTTGTATCTTTGGCAAGCAGTACACTTCCTGATGACATTCTTAACCTGTTGATGAAGCTTGGATATCCAGAATCTCTTGCGAACCTCAGCCATCGTGTGAGCCGTTGAACGATGGTATCTCCCATGCGCTTCTTGGATTATCAGGTTAGCGAGACTGTTGTTTGGAGCGATGAATATGGGATTTTTGGCTTCTTCTGGGAGTCGACTCTTCCCAAGTCGACCGTGACATCTCCAGATAAAGTCAGTGTCCGGCGTGATGTTAAAAGCAGTGTATCACCTCGTTTCGTGGGCTGAAAATACCGGCAGACTTTGGACCTCCTCGTCACGCTAATTCATAAAAATTACGGAAACCCCATTTTCGGAGGGTTCGAAGGTGCAGTTCACGAACCACTTGGGCGGAGCGGTCCGTGAATGTGCTGGTTGCCCACCACGTCTGCAGTGTTGGGCCAACACGTCTAGACGTGTCCGATCAATGAGATCAACGGCTTCACGCATCCACTCGGCTCGACAAACTGTTACAAATCCCGTCCCGAAAAATGTTTAAAAGTAGGGTTTAGAGATCTTTCTGTAACATTTTAGGTATACCATTGGATTCAGCGTGTCGAGGAGATTCAGAATCGGGTAAGAGCTCAGACACGAAAACGAGGTGACACACTGCCTTTAAGTCTCCTTTGGGTGTTGGCCGTGATCGTGGAGTGATACCGCTTCTGATGTGCTTTTATGATTATTTTCTTCGCTTGTCTCAACTCCGCTGTCTCAACTGGAGTGGTTGCTTCATTTCTTTCTCCATTCCAGTGGCCTTCGTTATCCTATCCTTTGTTACATTAGGCAAATTTCGCGTCGTTCGGTTCAGAAATTTCAATAAGTAGGCCACCGTCTTCCTTAGCTTCGGCATGGAAATGAACCTGTCGACATTGAATAAGGTCGTTTCTTCATTCTGTACCCAGATCTGAACTACATCCGCAGTCTCCAGTGGTATCTCAAACAATCTGGTTTCATCCGGCCAGCCTTTCTGCTCCTTCGAGAAGAATTCAGGTCCTTTCCACCAGATGTGCTCGTGCAGTTCCTCGGCTGTTAAGCCTCTTGTGGCACAATCTGCTGGGTTGTGGTTAGTACTTATGTATCCGAAGTACACTTTACGCCCTCTTCTTTGAATTTGGCCGCGATCCTCTTGATTTCCTTCACTATGTTTGACACCAGTACCTCAGTGACTTTTGAAGGGTCTTCGTTCTTCAGCCATTTCAGGACTATCTCCGAGTCCGAAAGCATCTCCAACTTTGGGATCGTGTGCACTCCTTTGATGGATGGGAGTTTCGATTTGGCCACGAGGAGTTCCCGATGGTTTCCTTGTTTCACGTACACGCAAGCCGCCATAGCACTCGTGCTTGCATAACTGAAGGCGACTAGTTGGTGTACTCCACGTTTGGCTGCGACTCTTCTGGGTAATTCTATCCTGAAGTTTTTTATCAAGTCGCACAATTTCTTCCATTGCTCCTGGTCTTCTTCGGTGAGTATTTCATCCCAAACATAGGATTTGATCCAAGCTTTGGAAGAAGCATTTGTTCCGTAACATGAGTGGGGATGCGTTTGTGTGTAGCACAGCCCGCTTTGTGATTTTCGCCGGTGGGTGGATGGCGCACTGGATGACTAACTTGTCTTCCTCCGTCCTCCATTCCATGCCTAAGACCTTCGCTACGGCATCAGAGCATCTATCGGCTTTGGCCATTTTCGCTCTTACTCCTTGGCTGTTGGTTATGAATTCCCTCATATTCATTCCCTCATTCCTTGATGTAACACATCATTTAGAGACGGTTCTTCTGCATAATGCGCCGATGCGTCAAACACGATTCGCTTCAGAGTTGTCTTCTTCTCTGGAGTGACTACTGCTTGGTACGCCAGATAATGTACCACTTTGTCTTTGAAAATCTTCTTATCCATCTCTTCTGTGACTTCTTCAATCATGCCTTGCTGGAGTTGTTCCTTGAAGATTTTGTCGAATTCTTCGAGGAATTCCTGTCGGTTTTCATACTGCCGCAACAAAGACTTGAGTCTCGCTAATGCCATACTCTTGTTGTCTGGGAGGTGGGTGTGTGGCTCTTTCCAGGGTAGACGGACGTAGTATCCATCCGGACGTTTCAGTATTATTTCTTTGAATCTCTTCATGATTTTCCCATCCAGCATTTGTTTCTCTGCTTTCTCCGTCCCTGTGTATTCTCCTATACAAGAGGACTCCATCTTCCAGTACCTGTCCCAGGTCTCGATTTCTTCTTGCCTTGCTTTCGTTTGCAGAACGTGACTGTAATCCTTTTGGATAGGCTTGTTCTTTCTTCTAGAGACCATGTATCCGAATTTCGTGGAGATGAGGTGCATTCCTGAGGGTAGCCTGTGCTTCTCTCCTTCCACCATTTCCCAGAGGTGGTCACAGCCCAACAGTATGCGAGGTCTGCTCTGATCCTCTGGCATGGACGACAACTGTAATCCTCTTTCTTTGATGAATTGTAGATCCTCCGCCGTTAGTTGTGAGCTGGTCGTTTGCTGGTGATTATCGGGCTGTCGTACAGTTCACATGTGTGGTTCCTTGTTTGTCCACTAAGCGCACTTGAACTAGCCGATGTTCTTGTTCCTGAGCCAACTTGGATCCGAAAGTCTTGAGACGTAGGTTGGTCTTGCCTTCGACTGACAATTGAAGTCCAGCAACAAGCTTCGAATCGATGAATGATAGCTCCGACCCTGTGTCCTTGAGTACACAGACTTGTTTGGACCCCTATGGTCCTTTTACAGTGGCGGTACCTGTTAAGAGCAATACACCTGCTTTCTGAGCGCTTTCCCTGCTCACATGGCATACGGGACTCTCGTCTTCGGGATCACTCTCCTGTGGTTGTTCATCATCCTCTTCTTCGAAGGTGATAACATTCTGGTTTACTTGTCGAGGATTTGTTGAATGTTCCTGGAGCTTTGGTTGATGATTGGTCGGTTTTCTTGGCTGGTTTGTTGTATCCTCGGCCTTTCCTGATCATTGAATGGACGAGTTGTTGTTGGTGGTAGGTTCCATCTACATAGTGATAAGTGGTGTTTCCTTCCACATTTAAAGCATCCCTGGCTCCTACAGTCTTCGGCTCTGTGGTTTGGCTTCCCACAGTTTAGGCACAGCTGATTCCTCGCCAGGAATGCCGCACGCTCTGCTATCGGTACTGTCCTGCACTCCAAGGATCGATGATTGGTTCTCTTGCAGTGCATGCAGGCTGGTACCGTGCGCTTGCTTTGATTCTTTTCCTTAGTGGCTGGCTGTAACGTAGACGGTTTCTTGATCATCTCTTGTGAGCGTTCAATTTATTCCTTAGTATCGATTATGTCGGATAAGTCCTTCTGCAGGACTGACCATGTCCATTCCGATACGTCCCTTAGTTGCTCCCGTCTTTCCAGCACTTTGGTTTGGACATCCGTGTTGAATTTCCTCATTACCATGTTGAGGATAATCCTTTGGCTGACATCTTGGCCTTTCGTAGTGAGTTGCATCAGAATCGCTGTCAGTTTCTCCAGCAAGATTGCCTGCTGTTTCGTGGAGGGTCCGTCCGCTATGCAAGTTTCCAATTGCGCAAGCAAGTCTTCTATGATGGAGCTGTCTCTGCCATACTTCTTGAGAAGTGTGTCCATGACAGCTTGATAGTTGCTCTCGATGACTTGGAACTGAGCAGCTGTCTGTCTAGCTTGTTCGACAAGGGCTTGCAACAAATAGTTGAACTTGATCATAGTGGGGATCGGTTGTTCATCCACATTGGCTTTGAAGATCGCCCAGAATGTATCCCATTCCTGACGCTTGCCTCCGAATTTCGGCAACTGCAATCGTGGCAGGAATGCTTGGATCTGGCTTAAAGCATATAAGATTGGTGACATCTGCCTTGGCGACTCATTCGGCGACTGTGGTGCAACTTCGTTTTGTAGCCTCCGCTGTCTTCTCAACGCAGCTTGTTCCAGGTTCTCCAGCTTGGAAGAGACTTCTATTTCTTTCACAGCAAGCTTACACAACACTGCTTCCGCAGTAGTAATCAAATCCTAGGCATGGTCCAGATACGTCTTTTGTGATGCCTGTTCTTCTTGCTGAGCGCGGCTTTCCAACTTGCTGAAGGCTTCCTGGAAGTTTGAGACCGCTGCATCCACAGAAAGCTTCGCTGAGGTGATGTTGGCGTGGCGCTGTTGAATGATCTTCTTCTTGGTGCTCAGAAGATCCTTGGTTTCTTCTTCGTTCTCCAAAACGGGTACCGTGTACGTTGCGTGTCGTTGATCAACTCCTCCAAGGTGTTTCCCGCCTTGGTCAATCTCGTCTTGCACGGTTTGAGTGGAGGGGCCATTGATCCGATGCGATATACCCCTGCGGCATCAAAGAGCAAAGTCCAAAATCCGATCGATAATGGTCGTGCGAAGCCTCCACCGGATATCGATCGATACGGCCCAGATCCCCACGAAAAGCCGATGCACCAGTTTTGTGAGGGATCAGAGAGGAAAGGAGGTTGCGGTGGTTCAGTGGTTTCCTCGGGTCGGACACGAAAAAGTTGGTGGGGTACGAAGAAACCCTCGACTATACAGAAATTGAAGTAGGAGAAAAACCTTTCAATATATATGAAGTAAGTAGGAAAATATTCACAAGGGAAAATCCTACTTTTAATCAGCTGGGATTCCTCGACGGATGCCGGTTTCTTCTTTCTTCAAAAAAACTCCGGGCTTCTTCGAACACGGAGACGAGATCTTGTGACACTGTGATCAATCCAACCAATAGCAACCAACATCCCACACCAAAAGGTAGCATCGAAGTAAGTCCAGATAATCACGGCTTCAACCGAACGCCGACCACCTCAAACTTGGGTAATTAAACCTTTATTACTTTCAAAACATTACAAAATAACGGCACGACCAAAAAAGTAACATACGAGAAATTCACTCTTCAACTTAGGTTCAAGGTATGCCTGAGGATATGCAAAAATGATGGAAAAAAATCATACTTCTTCATTCTGAACTTAGACTATCAAAGATACCAAAAGTAAGCAATAACAAAGAAGAAAATAGCGTACTCGCATGAGAATAACAAGAACCAAAAAGCTAAATGTTCTAGGTTTCAAGATAAGAAAACATTTGAACTGTTACAAAAAGCTAAACTTAGTGCACTCGATTGTTTGGTTAAAATAGAATCAAGAAGCTAAACTTTGTGCACTCGATTCTTTGGTTAAAGGAGATCTTCATGATAACAATGTAAAAAATGGACTATTTCAAACAAAATGTTGCTCTACTGGGCGAGATGAATGAGGGCCACACGACAAAAACGAATGTGACCGGGAGTCCCCTTCTCGGTGCGGTGCCCCTCTTCTGGCGGGAACTTTTCCCGCGCTTCTTTGATCTTGATCTAGTGCGCGGTTCGTGTTCGCGCACACGGGGCCGCACTCCTGCAGCAACAGTGCGCTCGACTCCACCACTTCTGGAAGCCGGCGCACCCCTATTACACGATGGGACCCGTCTCCCCACTTGTGAGCGCCGGTGCACCCTTATCACAGTGGTAGACCGGTCTTTCCTACTTCTGGGCGCCGGCGCACCTAGTCACAGCGCTGGCCCGGCTCCAGGCCTTCCTCACTTCTAAGCGCCTGCGCACTCTTATCACAGTGGTGGACCCAAGTCTAGGCCTTCCTCCACTTCTGGGCGCCGGCGCACCCTTATCACAGCGGTGGACCCATCTCCCTCATTTTTTGCCGCCGGCGAGCTCTTATCAGGACGTTGGGCCCGGGTCTAGGCCTTCCCCCACTTCTGGCCACCGGCGCACCCTTATCACAGTGGTGGACCCGAGTCCAGGCCCTCCTCCACTTCTGGACTCCGGCGCACCCGTTGAATTGTTGGACCTATTGTATAGGTCCATCATTTTAATGAGTGTCATCATCCAACCTTCTGCTCGACTTCCTCTCTACTCCATTCTACCATACCACACCCGGTCGTAGCCTTTTATATGATCTTGCAATCACCACACAATCACGATCACTGTCCAATCGTAGAATTTCGTAACTGTCTGACACACATTCATACTTACATACTGACACACATGTAAACAGACTAAGCCCGTTATTATAAGTCATGATTTATTTACTTATTGAATACACCACGAGGGTGTGCCATTAGTACATTAATATAAAGCCTATAGCCTGACTGAAATACAGTGATGGAAATCACCATGACGTAGAAAGTGAAACTAATAATTACTTAAACTTAAGACTGAACAGATCAAAACAATGAAAGGCCGACTTTGCACCTTAGTTTAGGCGGTCTTGAAATAATCCTACTGTATAATCTACCAGATGAAAGAGAGGACTGCACCAAAAGGATCAGAATGGTATGCAGAACAGTATCGCAAGAAGTAAAATCCCATATTTGACGTGGAGGTGGTTAATTCTGGTGGGGCTAGTATAGGATATTACTGATTCTGCAAGGAGTTAGACCTTAGAGATAATCACGCCCTAACAACAACAACACTACCTTTCAAGGGCGGGCGCTGGGGCGCCTCTTTGATCTGATACGAACCGACGGCGTAAGCTTAGGTGGATGCTCGCCGGCTCTGCTCCTTAAAGGCAAGGTACGGTCAAAATCTTGCCCACCAAAGTTTTTTTGCCCTCTGGACCATATGTGTAGCACGTCCAGACCATATGTGTGGCACGTATCTCAAGTTTGAGGCCTCGGTATAAGCTCTATTGCTAGGTACGAGGCAAACGCGCGAGGATTACGGTATCCGTGAGAAAACGCGCCCCAATCGACAAAGGCTGCGCGAGCGTATACTGAACAACAATGGGCGCTCAGATCCATACAGCCTAATGAACACTTCGTGAAACCCTCCCCATCTCATCAAACGGACCACTGGTCGTTTGAATATGAATTTTTTTCCTACGACGCCACAACAGACAGCATGTGGATCGCGCCACATAACGTCATTTAAAAGCACGGACGCCGCAAACCCGCAAATGCCGTACCGAAATTGGTCAATGGAAAGCGTTAGTAGTGGGACTTTCTCAGGGAATTTTCTATTGTTTTCGTCCAAGGCATCGCAGTGGGCTGCGAATCCAGTAGAACTTGGGAAGATGGAATTTTGCCAGGACCTTGCCTTTGAGTGAAGCCTAGTACCTAAACTAGGTAAGCTGAGTACTAGAGGGTAGCAGAGCAATGCAAGCGGAAAACGGGACTTAGAGTCCCATGGCCATGCTGCCACAGCTCCTGCGGATACTTACGCACTGCAGCGCGCGTAATAGGTGGGGGGGGGGTGGTTTGTAGAGTGTTGGCAGAGTTCCAGAAGACTGCACAAGATGATGAATTGAATATTATAAAGTGTTTAAATTCAAATAAACATGTAATTTAAATTTAAGAAAAAATGGGCGATTCTGAGGAATAAAACATCAATGCAGGGGTTATTTGACATGCTGATTACGAATATGACATCTATTTTGTATCAAAATGCCGTTTTTGAGGTATTTCAAGCGTATACGGCAGGTACTATATTCCTTAGAATCTTCTGAAACTTGATAAGATTATTTGACTAGCGCCCCTTCGGGACGCTAGAAAGTGAGGTGGGGCAGCCACTTATGACATGTGCAAAAACTTCGCACTTGCCAAATTTCTAGAAAATTGATAAAGAAGCAGAACCAATCCTTAAATGGGCTCAAACAGGAAATCCTTCTTATGAGTTGAGTATGAGTCCGTTCTCCATCGTATGACGTATTCGTGCGTATTCCTAACTACCGGGCCAGCGCAAACGCGTTCTCCATCGGCGGAACTGTATCCTGCCGTTCCCCACACCATTGGACCGGAGCGAACTCGTATCCGAGTGTTTTCTACTCTACTGGGCCACAGCGGGCTTTCTTCCATCGGTGGACCCGTATTCTGGCGTCATCTTCACTATAAGGCCACAATGAACCCATTCACCGTCGGCTGAACCGTATCCTGGTATTCTCCACTTTGCTGAGTCACAGCGGACCAATCCTATGTTGGCGGACCCGTATCCTGGCGTTCTCCACACCACTGACCCATGAAGGGGCCTTCCTCCATCTGAGAGCCCGCATTCTAGCGTCTTCCTCACTGCTGGGCCGCGGCGGGCCCTTTCTCCATTTGAGCGCCTTCCCCACAATTAGGGCAAGTCGGATCCGTTCTCCAAGGACGGACCCGCATCCCGGCATTCTCAACACTATCGGACCGAAATGAGCTCGTATCCCGACGCTCTCCACACCATTGGGCTAGGATGGGTCCTTCCTCCATCGATGGACCAGCGTTCTCGCGATTTTCTCACTGTAGAGCCGTGGCGGACCCTTTCTCCATCGGTGGACCCGTACCCTGACGTCCTCCACACCACCGGGCCACGAGGGACCCGTTCTCTGTCGTGGACCCGTATTCTGACGTCCCCCACACTACTGGGCCACGACGGCCCTTTCTTCATCGGAGGACCCGTATGCTGAAGTCCCCCACACTAATGCGCCACGCGGACCCGTTCTCTGTCGACGGACCCGTATCCTGGCGTCCCCCACACCACTGGGCCCGGCAGGCCCTTTCTCCATCGGTGGACCCACATCCTGACGTTCCCAACACTACTGGGCCCCGACGGGCCCTTTCTTCATCGGAGGACCCGTATGCTGAAGTCCCCCACACTAATGCGCCACGCGGGCCCTTTCTCCTCGGTGGACCCGTATCCTAGCGTCCCCCACCCTCCGGGGCACGACGGGTCCTTTCTTCATTGATGGACCCGTACCCTGACGTCCTCCACACCACTGGGCCACGGCAGGCCCTTTCTCCATCGGTGGACCCACATCCTGACGTCCCCCACACTACTGGGCCATGACGGGCCCTTTCTTCATCGGAAGACCCGTATGCTGAAGTCCCCCACACTAATGCGCCACGCGGGCCCTTTCTCCTCGGTGGACCCGTATCCTGACGTCCCCCACACTACTGGGCCACGACGGGCCCTTTCTTCATCGGAGGACCCGTATGCTGAAGTCCCCCACACTAATGCGCCACGCGGGCCCTTTCTCCTCGGTGGACCCGTATCCTGGCGTCCCCCATCCCCCGGGGCACGACGGGTCCTTCCTTCATCGGTGGACCCGTATGCTGACGTCCCCCACACTAATGGTCCACGCGGACCCGTTCTCTGTCGACGGACCCGTATCCTGGCGTCCCCCACACCACTGGGCCACGGCAGGCCCTTTCTCCATCAGTGGACCCGTATCCGTATATTGGTTCCACAGTGTCATGCCTGGATATATTGAGGCTTTTACTTTGTGTTAGTGCAGAAGCTTTCTCGAAACGAACGAATGCCGTAACCGCACAATCGCTGCGAGAATTCAGGAGGAGATGCAGCAATGACATCCACCAGATGAAGCAACCGCGTAGGTCCAGCCTCCCCTAAGCTTCCGAGACGCTACACCTTCCATAAAACCCGCCCCTTTCTTCTCTGGAGGTGCCTATAGCGTCGCAACAGTGGAAGGGTAGTCTTCCTGCTGCGTACATTGTGCAGCCTGCGAGCTTGTAAACACTCCCTCACTCCTATGCTGCGAGACCGCCAGCAAAGGTGATGAAATCGCTACCTCGTGCATGCGGGAGAGCCAGCAGTGACGTCATTGCGAGTCCCGGAACGAACGTGCCTGAGTCCCTAAAAATCGGCCGTTTCGCCCCACCGTCTGCGCCTCAAGATTACGGTGTCTATGAGTGCCGCCGCGTATCTCTAGCCGCTATAGCCCTGTTACGGCGTTTTGTTTGATAGACTAGCGCCCCTTCGGGACGCTAGAAAGTGGGGTGTGGCAGCCACTTGAGGCAGGTAGAAAAGCTTCACACATGTGAAATGCTTAGAAAATTAACAAAGAAGTAAAACTAACAATTAACTGACTCAAATACGGAATTCTCCTCGCAAATTGCGTATATTCTGCCAGACTGGTAGCCTCGCCGACATCGGGCCTCCACATTTCTCGTAATCGTTATTTTCTTAGTCACACATCTACATGTAAAATATTTTCCGATACAGTGATACTACCTACTGTTTTTTTTTGACACTGCATTTATTCGACGCCTATGGACCCGTTACGACCAGCCACTCCCAACTCTGCACAGGAGCATCTTCCAGATTGCTTTAGGACCTGTGTACAACTGAATGTAACAAATGTAGTGCGAATGATCACCTTTTGCACACTAATGGGCCACAGCAGACCCATTTTCCATCCGTGGACCCGTATCCTGACGTTTTCCCCACGATTGCGCCGTGGCAGGCCTATTCTACATCCATGGACCCGTATACTAGCGTTTTGCCGACTATTGGCCACGGCGGCCCGTTTTTCAAAACATCAGTTCACAGATGGAGAATGAGTACTCCGTGACCCGGTAGTGGGGAAAACGCCAGTATACGGGTCCATGGATGGAGAATGGGCCTGCCACGGTGGAATCGTGGGGGAAACTCCAGGATACGGATTCTCCATCAGCGGGTCGGTATACTGACGTTTCCCTCACGAATGGGTAATGGCAGACCTATTCCTAATTCGTGGACCCGTACACTGGCGTTTTCCCCACTGCTGGGTCATGGCGTACCCATTCTCCATCCGTGAAACCGTATCCTGGTGTGTTCTCTCCTACTGGCCACGGCAGACCCTTCCCCATTCATGGACACGTATATGGCGTTTTTCCCACTACTGGCCACGGCGGACCAATTTTCCATCCATGGATCCGTATCCTGACGGCAGACCCATTTTCCACCTGTGGAACTGTATGTTGGAGTGTTCTCTCCTATTGGCCACGGCAGATCTTTTTCCATTCATGGACCCGTATAAGGCATTTCCCCCACTCCTGGGTCATGCCGTACCCATTTTCCACCCGTGGATCCGTATCCTGACGTTTTCCCCACGATTACGCCGTGGCAGGCGCTTTCTCAATTCGTGAACCCAGTGGCGGGCGCAGAAAGTGGGCGGGAGAGGGGGGAGGGGCGTGGGAAAAAAATGTGGTCTCCGCCGCTTTGGGGACCAAGATGGAAAATAAAATTGGTGAAAACATTATTGTAATAGTAAATAATTTAAATGAGTTTATCAAAAGTACTAATAAAAATAAACTGTTGGAAATGGACAACTGTAGGATTTTTATTTGCTTTGTAAAGCAATTTCAAAAATTTATCCTGGCACTTCCCCACTATTGGGCTAGAGCACACCCATTCTCCATTCGTGGACCCGTGCCCTGATGTTTTTCCCACGATTGGGCCACGGCGGACCCTTCCTCGATCGATGTGCACCTATCCTGGTGTTTTAGTTTTTTTTTCTGAACTATGGAGCCCCGACAAACCTGTCCGTCATAAGTGCAGTGGCACTCCTTGTAGATTTCGAGAATACAGGAAGAAAGTTAGAAATCATTCATAAAGTATGGTCAAAAGTGGTTTGGAAATGTCACAACAGCTAAAGATGACGCGTTCTTCGTTCGTTCATCCTGTGTATCTGATTTTAGTGTCCTTCTTGGAAGAAAACGAGTCCTAAAACTCGCCAATTCCTGTGGGGCCTCAATAGGATGAGAACCAAGCGTACATCCCCAGTGAAGAAACCGAATGTATCCCTGCGGGATCTCTCACGGCATCCACCGATTTCTTCAACGTGGTCACAAGCCATACAACCACTGACCAAACGCCAACAGAGGGGCTACTCTGCTCCGTACACTGCTGTTACGCAATGTCAAGTCGTTGTAAGCACTCTCTCGCCCGGAGGGCTCGAGACCGCTAGAGTAGGGTCCCGCCACGAAACCCTGAAGGCACTCTCTAAACCTCTCGCTCTCATCATTGGAGACTGTATCCATTATTCCGTCAGTGCCGCCCTTACGGTGCTTTGTTAAGAGGATTTTCTCATCCCGAATTCGGTACCTGTTTTGCAACGTGATGTCCTTTTCAACAATTAAGGCTTGAGATGGGTGTTCTTTTTTTTCTAAAACTACTGGATTTGCATTTAAAAAGCATTTGATGAAGGTACATTTGGGCTAAATTCACTCGTTTGATCCACTATCACGTTGGAATTTCGAAACTGCTTGGAAACTAATTCATGACAACGAAAAACGAATTCTTTGAATGGAAGAGTTTGCTTCTGAAAACGGTGGTGAAGTGTCTTGGGCGAGATATTCTTTATGAATATTACTAAATATCATTTCCATTGGAGAGAAGACTCCGACCAGGGATGAGCGGAATTCCGACTTCCGAAACATCCGATATTCCGGCGTTTTTTGGGCTTCCGACGTCCGAGTTCCGACATCCGAAAAATCGCGAAAAAAGCCGGAAGTTTTCGGAAGCTTTGGAGGGTGACCAAGCTGGATTTTGTCATATGAGTTTCGTGGAGTTTCTTAGCAAGTATCCGACAACGTCTACCCTACCCAGCAGTAGTACATATACAAAAAGTGGCGCTTCCTGTCTGTCTTCTGTTTTCTTGCATGCATTGTCCTACTCCATCGTACCATAGGAAGAGGAAGAAACAACCTCTAGCCGGAACTTTCACCTTTTCTTCTCTCAAAGAATGAAATTCTGGAAGTTGCGTTGCACTGGCTGCGATTTTACTGTTTATGTTGTACCAACTATGTTTACTGAGTTCAGTCCTATATATCAGCATGTGAAGGAAATCACAGTGTTGGAATGGGTGAGTTATTTGGATAAGAGAATGCTGTTGAACATTGGGTACATGGTGAAAAGGGCAATTAAAACTTCGAAACCATCCACTCTCGCTCAGTGTACGCGTACTGTCGACTAAATAGTATTGTTGCAAATCGGTGCGAGGGTTTGCAAGGGAACGACCTCTCTGCTACCTTACCCAAACACATTGAACAAGTGCACTCGAAGCACAACGTTATGTGAAGAAATAAAACGAGTAGCCGACAATTTTATTATGGCCACGATTAGGTGATAGAACTAGGAACGAAGATTAAGGCTCCAGTGAATGATGTGAACCGGTGAGCAGTGGGCGTCGGATGTATTAAAACCAAGTAAGAGGGGGCGCGAGCGCCCCACTATGAGCTGGTTATGTACTAGATGAACGGCCCTAGGCGGCGGTTTATTGCAGAAGTGAGTTAAATCAATGGCAAAAAGGAACCGCCGGCTGCGGCAAGAACGAAGAGAAGAAGTGCCGTATTGTGGCGTGACCGCCGACCGATAGAGCGCGAGCATTGTCAAAAGCAGATCACCGCCTTTGACCACACTGCCTTCAGCCCATCCTGGGTACGGTACCCCGGCTCTCTTCCGAGCAGGAGCGCCGCTACGCGACACTCCCGCCCGAGAAAGAGGACGTGGGCGTGGGCTCGAAGCCCGGTGTACCGCACTACTCTGACGTCCATGCTAACCAAAACAAGGCAAGGGTGCCCGCTACTCTAGAAATTCAAGGCCACAGTGAGAGGCTAATAACAAGAAATGAGAAAAAAAAACTTCAAACACAGGAAGAGCTAACTACCAAAACAAGGAATGGAATGAGAAAAAAAAACAACTTCAATGAGGAAAAAAGACCAACTTCAGTGCAAGGAAAAGTAAGCGTACTAACATCAAATTAGTGAGCCGGAACATCAACAAGGTAGTAAGTGTCTGAACTCCATTTCGGACCGGTCACAAGGGCGCCTCAGGCGGACATACGCCATCCAGCTGAATGTGAGCGGGGAGTGCCGGAACTGACTACAGGAAGGATTGCACGACGGTCTGTAAGTAGACGGAATTAAACACATGGAGCGATCCACAACAATGTAATGAATGTATTACAGTATGTACTAAGTATCGTCCGTAGAGAATGTACTAGCGGTTTCGGGATGTATTAAGTATACTGCAACAGCTTGCGATGTATTACGGGAACTGGAATGTATTAGATTCTCTCAATGAACTATACGCATGTACTAGAGTATGTTGCGCTTACTTTGAGAACTGAAGAATTACTTCAATTCGCCCCTGGATGATTGGGACGCTCCGCCCCTCTGTGTCTACGCATCGCAAACAGATGCGGACGACGTGCCGTAGCTCCCGGCGGTGTGAGTGTGAGCGTACGTCTAGCCAGTTCCCTGTAGAATTCGCCTGGTTAGCGCCCTATGTCCGCAGTGATCTATGGGTTCCAGACGCAGAATGTTTGATGATTACTGCTGAGACCACAGATGCCACACGGTTCCTTTCGGATGCAAGTGGTGGTATTTCACGCAGTTGGAGCATAGCTTACGTGTTTCTGCAATCTTGACCCGCGAAGACAGTGTTTTGTACGTCTGGCAATCCGAGGTCCTATGCCTACGGCTAGAGCATAGTGTGCATGGTGGTTAGAGTGTTGACCGAATCGAATAATATTCGAATAATTATTCGAATATTCGAATATTCGTTTATTCGAAACATTCGAATATTCGAAAAATCAGAATATTCGGTTTATTCGAATATTCGAATATTCGACGCTTTCAAAATACTCGTTTATTCGAATATTCGAATATTCGATGCTTTCAAAATATTCGTTTATTCGAATATTCGAATATTCGATCACTCTTAATTATTCGATTATTCGAATATTCGCATATTCGAGGTGGGTACATTCGAATATTAGATCATTCGAATAATCGAGCTGTCATTTTCAACAGCACCTTCGCTCTCATAATCATTCTCGAGCTCCATCAGCAAGCACCTACCGTCGCTAAATTTGAGATCGCCAGTATGCATTGCTGCCGTTGTCAGCACGCCACATTACCATTTCAGCGGGCTGACAGCGGACTTTCTGCAGGCTCACCGCACATAGATAATTTAATGATCACGTTCAATTACTTGGTTGACTGTAGAGTTGCCTACGCCAAATATTCGTACCGCTGTTCACCTGCACATTGTCTGAAAATACCTGCTGACGTAGACAGATCGCTACAATTTTGTGGCAAGTCTTGTGCCTTCAATTTGGTGAAGAAACTTCAGAAAAGCAAAGAGCTTACTGGGAATTTCCAATCTTTATGATACTAGTCTGCCATGGAGGCTCCACGCCTCCATTTCGAGTAATCGTACTTTTTCCAACCCCACCCCGCAACCTTACCACCAGCATGCCACTGCAACTTCTGTGCACAACAATTGGAAAACTAATTTCATTTATCTATACAATACAAAGCACCCGTTCTGAGAAACGATCTCGAAATGTTGGGTGGGAACCCAGCAATGCGATTAGCAGGTATAAGTTTGACGTACTAGTTTGCTGAGTCAAAAACTTCTAAAAATGCTCCTATTTGTTTTCAGTACCTAGAAAGAAACTCATGCTGAATTATCATATGGCTGTAACATTCTATTTATGTTGCTGCAGCAAAAAAAACTTATACAGACTCATTATAGAAACGAGTGCAACACTATGTACATATCTTTGGGCTTCAGTGATTTGGGACTGGGTTAGTTCATGCGATTGCTAGTAGCTCCATTACTGAACCCGTCATCTGAGAACTGGGCTCATTTGAAATTAGGTTCGAAACACCGGTTCTTAACTCTATTCAGTGTTGTCTATTTTATTAGACGTCGCGGAAGTTTCAGCCATTTTTGGACGTCTTTTCGAATTAATTCTTTTTCTTCAATATATAACAAACATTTACACAATGTAAGTGAAATCATTATTCTGCGCAAACAGTAAGTTTTGCTGGCAGCAGCTTTTAACAAATGGTTCCTTTGTACTTTCTGACGAGGTAGTTCTCGTTTATGCAGTAGTTTTGCCAGTTATTGGCTTAAGAGTCAACCACATTTCCTTGCGTGAATTACATTAAGAACCCTCTTCTCGTTCGTCGCCGGTAACCAAAATGGCTAAGTGAGCAAAGCTCTGTTGAAAACTCAAAAAGTTTATGCACGCACTCTACGCACTTGAAACTGGCGGTCACTCAGATCATGAGGTATCCACACGTCGTATTTCGTTGCCTGCCCGTGGAGAAGCAGGTAAAAAAAATACTGTGTCGTGATGACGTTGGAGGTCCTCTGCCAGGTCAAGGATACCACTACGCGGATTCTATTCAATCAGTTCCAGGAGGCGCTCGCTTTTGTTGCATCCCTTGAGTTGCTACGTTTTCTGAATTATCAAACCAGGAGCAGCCAAACATGCTTGCAGTCAGTGACAATATTTTCAGTCATAATCGCAACGGAATGATAGGACAAACTGAATATAGGTAGAGCATTGACTAACCCTTATATAAGTTTTGGACAGGAAATTCCAAATCAATTTCGAAAAAATTAGCAACACACAAAAGTGATTTCGACTAAGTAAGTAGTAGTAAATAGTGGTAAAATGAAAAAGTAACTTTCGCGGCAACCTAATGAGTAATTGTTCTATTCAGAGAACTTCCCTTTGCATACTCAGCCGAAATAAATGTAGAGCAACTTCCCAAATATTCGAAATATTCGAATATTCGAAGCTCATGATCGAATATTCGAATAATTCGAATATTCGAGAGGTTGGAATATTCGAATTATTTGAATATTCGAATATTCGGAGACGTCGAAATATTCGTTTGTTCGAATATTCGAATATTCGGCCATATCGAAATGTTCGATTATTCGAATATTCGAATATTCGGAAAAATTTTTCGAATGCAACACTCTAATGGTGGTGCACTTGCCAGAGGAATTGGTGGGACGGCTGCAGGCCGTACCGGCAACTCCTCGTGCTGTGGACCGTTTTACCACATTTTTGGCGGAAATCCCTGGCACCAAGATGAAGCACTCGCTCGCTTGAGTGCTCGTGAGTCACCGCAACCCTTCGAACTGGACGAACGTCCAACCTCGGGGGGCGCCAGCTCGGGAGCACTTGATGGTTTGCGAACTTTAATGTTTTTGGGTGGGACCCAGTTTTTTAATGAATGCACTAGTTTTTGCATTTGTTCTACGGTGTAGCTCGGCGTGGGCTTCACTGATGAATTAGGCTGTGTCTTGAGTGGCGCTGATGTATTAGACTGCGCCTTGTGTGGCGCGCATTCATTGGGAGAGGAAGTCCAAACAATCGCCACAGGTTTAGACGTTGATGATGTACTATGCTGCGTGTGGGTGTCTGGGTCCAATGTATTAGGTGCGAATGTAATAATGGTGGCGGCTTCCGTGTTTCTGACCTCTAGAGGTATCAGTGGGGGCGCGGGCTGCGGCGAACAGTCCATGATTGCTGGCTCCTCGGGGCTGCCGATGTCGTTGATGTTTCGAGGCGGTGGGCCCTGAGGGTCTTGTGGAGCGGTGGAGGTTGTGTTATGTTCGCCGGTAGCCCCGATGTGTGATGCCTCTACAGGCTCGGTTTTTACCGAAAACAAGGACATTCGTCGCATAAATCGCAGGAGAGCTCTTGCTCCCCTCTACCTGTTCCCTTCTTTTCGTCCATTTCGTACACGTACGACGATCGTTCAGTTGAGAGCACTCTGAAAAAATCCAAAATTTAGGTGAACAGAGATGAGTAATGAATTAGTATAGTATGAACTGCAAGCTCAAGGTTTGCTAGTTTCAAATCGACACTTGGAATGGAGTCAGGGAGTTGTGTTCTTCGTGATGGGAACGGCATCGAAAACAAAAATATTGATTCACGATCAAGAATGGTAGCTTCTTTCTGAGTTCTCGTGCGTAAACGGTGGTGGATACCACAGAGTGCCTGGTCAATTGTGGTGCTTGTAACTTCCCGAGAAATCGCGAATGAAGGGCCCAGATTCAATACGGCTGCCATGTCGCCGTCGATTTCATTCGTACCTATAGCAGTATATGGCTTAGGAGGGACCGCATTCATTCTTACAAATGTTGGCCGTTCATGTGGTTGCTCTCCCAGATTACTCCGTTTTCTCCCCAACCGACGCTTCTCCTGATTAAGTAAGCGTGCTCAAATGCGCTTGTTGTGAAATATGCTTCTCCAATCAGCTGGACCAAGTTGAGGCTGTAACTGAGACCATGCATGGACGATGGTAAGAATACATTGATTTCTGCGTTCTCTTCTTCCTGCTATAGCAGCTTCCAACAACGTGGTTTTCAGATTTGTTGTACCACGTCGGACCCCTTGATTGTGTTGGTATGGTAGACTAGAGAATCGCCTTTCAATGAAACTGGGGAATGAATGCTCATGACTGCAAGTCGCTAAGAAATCGATCGCTTCATCATAAATTGCCGCTAGTTGATGGGAAGTAATATAAGTAGGGCAAAATGGAGTTGGGGGGGGGGAAGTGGGTATAAGTCGGTAATATGACCTGTCCTGCACGTTCAGACTTGTTGGCTGACACGTCCAGAACGCTCTGACATGTTAGCTCTCTTAACGTACAGTAGTTACCTGAAATGCAAACAAGTCAGAACGTGTAGGACAGGTCATATTATCGACTTATAACAAGTGCCTCCCCCCAACTCCATTTTACCCGCAATATATTGTAACAAGACAGAGAATAATCCCCGACTGATTTGATGTTATCTCTGCAAGTGCTTCAGGTAGATTAAGATTATTCTGTCTCTGAGCTTCATACAGCAAGTATTCTTCAGTAACGCAGCCGGAAGACTTAAAATCACCTGTTCGCTGGTATTGTTAGTGTTCGATTGCATTTTTGTAAGCTTTAGATGAGGTTGCGATTCATTATTAAGGTCCGAAGAAGGCGTTAACGCCGAAAGCTTACAAATAAACTAACTGAAGAGACTTTGTTGTACAATTGAAGAAATTGTGTGTGTGTGTGTGTGTGTGTGTGTGTGTGTGTGTGTGTGTGTGTGTGTGTGTGTGTGTGTGTGTGTGTGTGGTGTGTGTGGTGTGTGTGTGTCTGTGTGTCTGTGTGTCTGTGTGTGCGACCAGTCACTCAGCCGACATCTAGTCGAACCCAAGGGTGCGATCTCGGCATTGACAAGAATTTCAGCAAAGGCCAGAACGACGTCAAATGGAGTGTACATAATTCAAAGATGGATATGATTAATTCGAAATTATGTGAAAAACGTGATCGAATGGTTGCTCATACGAACGGACTGTGTTAGGGCTTACCGGAGTATTCAAAAGTAGGGTGTTTAAAGCAGCATTGAGATTGCCGCATTCAAGGAATAGAAATCTACACGATCATCAAGGAAGAACAGCTCTAATTAGTTTCAGACTTCCAATCCTCTAAGCCTCAACATCTTTTTGGTAGGACGGTGGGAAATCGATGGGAAATTTGATGAAATTCCCATCGCGTTCTTGATTGTGGGGAAGAAGAGAACACATACACACACACACACACACACACACACACACACACACACACACACACACACACACACACACACACACACACACACACACACACACACACACACACACACACACACACACACACACACACACACACACACACACACACACACACACACACACACACACACACACACACACACACACACACACACACACACACACACACACACACACACACACACACACACACACACACACACACACACACACACACACACACACACACACACACACACACACACACACACACACACACACACACACACACACACACACACACACACACACACACACACACACACACACACACACACACACACACACAGGAATGGAAAATCCCTATACCATCGTGTTCAGCGCATCGAGTTATGTACGAAAATGTGGTAAATTTTGATTTTTACTTTGATTCAAAGGTGTTTCGGGCCACTTTTGTCATGTTCAGACATGTTAACTTCTTATTATTACCGAAAGTTGTTTACACCCCAGTTGGAATAAATGAGACGGGCCTACGATTACAGGACCGTATAGAAGGAAAGAGAGGGGTAGGATACAATACCGTCGGTAATCTTTGGAAAAAAGACGAAAAAGACGCAAAGGCGCGTCTTTTGCGTCTTTTTGATATAACTTGGTTCAGAGCGGAGCTATCCACTAACATCTATATATTTTTGAAATCAGCGTGTCGAGACCTATAAGATGGTGCTGTGCTCGTTTTCGGATGCGTGCAAGCTTATGTCCTCAGGGCATTAGCATCCAGAATTTCATTGGAAACTAGATTATTGGGTGCAAAATTAAAGCCTTTGCCGCGAATGTTAATGAAATGTTATTGTAATTGTGTTTTTAGCGCAGTAGAACGAAGTTTCACTCCTTTTGCTTCATTTATCAAACTTTGAAATTTTCGATATTTTCCTGAAATAGCGTTTTGTAACCACGGAATTGTTGAGCCTAGAGGGCTCTCGCTCCATAGGGTTAGAGTTACTTTTGTCGAATATATATCAAACTTCTCGCAACTTGGAGAGGATTTCATCGATGGTGGAAAAAGTGCCCTTTAGATCACACCTTATATTAGGTCACATAACATGGGACCATAATGAGAGCGTCATAGTGTCTCAAGTAGAGTAGCTACGGAAGCGGGGTCTTGTCACGCATTACAAAACATCTTGCTGCATCAAAATACACAAGACCACCGGAAGCCGTCTGTCCGCTTTCTAGTTTCGAACAGCTGAATTCTGAAGATTTGCATTGCTGCACTGGAGAATACACCTGTAGAGGGGCTGACGAGGGGCTATATGAGCTGGCAACCACACTTTCCGCCTCAGCCTGATATTGTCTTCCGACGATCCATGAAACGGCAGCTTCGAATTCATGTCATTTTTTAACTTCTTTTTAAACTGCTGCCTGGTCCGTCAACGCAGTGACCGCAGCCCACTCCAGCAACGCTATTTAACTGCTGCCGAGAAGGCGCAACATTGTTGGAAACAACTATCCTAGTGGTGTGCATGATGTCAGTGGCGATGAAAATGGAAGGGTCGGATCGATCGATAGTGGGCGGAGCATGCGCCATCAGCAAAATAAAACCGAGAGTGCCACGATATGCAGCGCTTTCGTGGGAGCGGCCTTCAAGAAAAGATCTAAGTAACCAACCCCCTCCATGAACAACTGAACTAAGGTAGCATCATGGTTTAATCATAGGTGAGGCATCCACCGCACTTCCCTAAATTGTTCACCAATTTAAGATGTCGTGTAAAATACTGCCCTCGGAGACAGACGGATATCGTCGTCACAGGGTCCCGGCGGGATCTGAACGCGTGATACGGTAGGAGCATTCTCCAAGTAAGACGGCAGAGATGGGATTGCGCATGTTTGCCTATATGTGTCTGTCTTCATCTTTTCAGGGGGGTATCAAATGAAAACAAAAAAAAGTAGTCAATCGCAGTCTCATGTACGAACGTAGTGCAGGCGTATGCATGTATGCATGTTTTTGCGTTAGTCCTCGAAGTCGCGAAATCGCGACAGGACCTACTTCTCGACCATTTTACTGTGAGCATCTCTCGTTCAGGTCCCGCCGCGACCCTGCGACGACGATATTCGTCTGTCTTCGAGGGCAGTATTTTACACGATTTCTTGAATTGGTGAACGATTTAGGGAGGTGCGGCGGATGCCTCACCTATGACTAAACCGTGATGCTACCTTAATTCAGTTGTTCATGGAGCGGGTTGGTTAGTTTGGTCTTTTCTCGATGGTCGCTCGCACGAAATCGTGGCATTTTCGGTTTTATTTTGCTGATGGCGCATGCTCCGCCCACTATCGATCGATCCGACCCTTCCATTTTCATCGCCACTGACATCATGCACACCACTAGGATAGTTGTTTCCAGCAATGTTGCGCCTTCTCGGCAGCAGTTAAATAGCGTTGCTGGAGTGGGCTGCGGTCACTGCGTTGACGGACCAGGCAGCAGTTTAAAAAAGTCAAAAAATGACATGACTCCAAAGCTGCCGTTTCATGGACCGTCGAAAGACAATACCAGGCTGAGGCGAAAAGTGTGGTTGCCAGCTCATATAGCCCCTCGTCAGCCCTTCTACAGGTGTATTCTCCAGGGCAGCAATGCAAATCTTCAGAATTCAGCTGTTCGAAACTAGAGAGCGGACAGACGGCTTCCGGTGGTCTTGTGTATTTTGATGCAGCAAGATGTTTTGTAATGCGTGACAAGACCCCGCTTCCATAGCTTCTCTGCTTGAGACACTATGACGCTCTCATTATGGTCCCATGTTATGTGACCTAATATAAGGTGTGATCTAAAGGGCACTTTTTCCAGCATCGATGAAATCCTCTCCAAGTTGCGAGAAGTTTGTTATATAGTCGACAAAAGTTACTCTAACCCTATGGAGCGAGAGCCCTCTAGGCTCAACAATTTCGTGGTTACAAAGCGCTATTTCGGGAAAATATCGAAAATTTCAAAGTTTGATAAATGAAGCAAAAGGAGTGAAACTTCATTCTACTGCGCTAAAAACACCATTACAATAACATTTCATTAACACTCGCGGCAAAGGCTTTAATTTTGCACCCAATAATCTAGTTTCCAATGAAATTCTGGATGCTAATGCCCTGAGGGCATAAGCTTGCACACATCCGAAAACGAGCACAGCGCCATATTATAGGTCTCGACACGCTGATTTCAAAAATATATAGATGTTAGTGGATAGCTCCGCTCTGAACCGAGTTATATCAAAAAGACGCAAAAGACGCGCCTTTGCGTCTTTTCCGTCTTTTTTCCAAAGATTACCGACAGTATTGTATCTTTTAACGAAGAGGAGGTACCAGGCGAACGAGGGAAGACACGGATAGGGTTGCGCCCACACAGATGGTGGAGAAGGTGATTTGGAAAGAGCCTACGACTATGTCAGATGTGGGTCTTCGCTCGGTATGAGGATAGTGCCACTGAATGGATAGTAGGTGTGAGCCCGTGCACATAGGTAGTGGAGACTGGTCCATCGTTATGATAGAGGTGGGCTGGCGTTTGAAAGTCGGGAAACGCCTGGAATCTGGTCCAACGGCCTGATACGGGTGCACCGGCGTCCAAAAGTGTGGGAAAGGCCTGGAGTCGGGTTCAACGGTGTGATAAGGCCTTGCTGGCGGCCAAAAATGCGGGAACGCCTGGAATCAGGTCCAACGGGAAGATAATGGTGCGCCGGCGTTCACGTATGGGGAAACACCCGAAACGCCAAGATAAGGGTGCGCCGCGCACCAAAGTGGGGAAACACCTGCAGCTTTCAGCTTTATTTCTCAGCGAGTTCCATGTCTGAGTTGATCTTGTTGTTGGGAAAAGATACATAGAATGCCACCCCCACCTCGAGATATGTTATTCATTGAACTCGAGCACATCTTTTTATGATGGAGGGACGTTTGTCAATTCCATAATGCATGAGTGGTTCCTCGGAGCATATTACTTCTGTATAGCCCTGGTATAATTTCAATTCATTACTGTGTCTAATCCCACTCAGGAAACTTAGAAATTGTGTTTGCATCAATATACACTTGTTTTGCATGAGAGTGAGGAAATCGTGAGTTTTCTCCTGGATCTTGTTTCGGATTTACATCAGATTCGGAGAACGCATGGATTCTTCATGGCTATGCATGGGTTTTGTATGGGGGTTCATGGCTTCTGCACGGATTTGACTATTGCTGGTATATAACTATAGATTTAAAGGCAGCACTCACGGAAATCCTTGTGTTGAAGATTTCGCGGTATATCGGGGTTTTTAGAGGCGATGAACTCATTGACAGCGAAGAAGTTGCGTGAAACACGCGAAAAACACAGAAAATCATGGCGCTACTTCATGTGTGTCTACAGCGCGGACGAGTGTTCCGTGATGGGTCCCGCCACGGAACCCTGCAAATGGTACGATTTTCATAGACACGCCCCCGCTGAACCACATGCGCACACCCTGTCAACGGCGTTTGTTGGCGCAGTGGAACCCTAATGTCCAGAGCGGCAGATGTGTCCACGGCTGTATCTTCGCAGGTACGCGGTCATTCAAGGTGTTCGACTTACTGTTGCGATTGTTCAGCTGTCGGCTACACAGTAAGCGACTCCCTTCAGAAGTGAAAATTTCCGTGAGTGCTGCCTTTAAAAAAACCGTGTTTTGCACGATCACGCATGTCTTAATAGTGGAATTTTCATCTTTCATTTTCATGCAAAACATGGTTCTGGGTATCCTGAGCAGTTTTATAGTTTGGCCCGGAGGCTGGTGATTGAAATCCAGCAGCGTGTCGTCCATTCGGTGAACCTGGTCGTGTAGCAAAGTTGCGGCACCACATAAACGGGATGTTGTGCCTTGCAGACGTTCAAATGGCGTCTATGCTGCTGAAGCAGCCAGAAAAAGCTGTGGACACTCATCTTGCCCGCATCCTGCTTGCATATCAACAGATTGAAGCTATACTAGTGCCTTGAGTGGTCTGTGTGAGCACTTCTTTACACAGTGGGACTGTGTTTCTTCCCCAACGGACAATATTTGCGCTCTCGCTCCTCCTCAATCCTACGATTTGAGTGCTCACTCGTCTACCACAAATCGACGGAGATGGCTTCTTGGGGTGAGTAAGCCTTTTTACTACTAATTGCTTACTGAATTTCTCGGAAATTCCACACTCAGAAGTTTTGAATCTACAGTATCCCCACCTTTGGTCCAAAGTTAATATGTATGTGTTGAGCTTGAATTAGAGAATACCAGCGAACTGAGCAGCAATCTTGGCGTTCAAAGCAGAAGCGCCTTCTTGGCAGATGTGGTAAAACTAGCGTGATTTACCGAAGCATAGAGTAAATTGATAAATGAATGATGAATAAAATGAATAAGGTATTTTCTCGAAATCCTCAGGGAATAACCTCGTCCAGACCTGGTTCGTCTTTCTGCATCAAAGCACTTCAGTGAATCACTGGATAACGTGAGGGAATTTGCCGCAAGATCTATGATTTTTTCTCGGCTCCCAGAATGTTACCCATTTTTTTGACTGCTAAGAAGCGCCTTGAGCCTAAATGAATTATGCTTATGTGGGCTACCACCCAGATAACTTTATGTTAGTTGACGACCACGCAGTAGATCCACTGGCACGCGGTGCTTTGAGTGACATGCATTGCACCTAGGAAGGTCCATTCCACAGAGCCCTGCGGTTGGTGGGCTCATTGAATTATCCGGCTGTAGGGCTTGGTTGCACCGCGCTTTGAGGGTTTAACGACTAATCGTATTCTCTTCGAACATAATTACAGGACTAATCGTATTCTCTTCGAACATGATTACAGGCTATCAGTATTTGTCGAAGGCTATGCGGCATTAGATTTCGTAACATTTATACTTTCCTCAAACATTGGCAAAGCACTCCCGAGGGATTTGTTTGACGAATACTCATAGAAGTTGCGTTCCAGGCAGTGATGTCACTGCAGGAATTATTCTAATTCTATTCATAGCCATTTATACAAAGATTGCTTGGCTGTGCTATAGAACCGTAATTCGATGCGACCACCACAGAAATATTACGTGATTAGAGTCCCTAAGCTGCGCAACAGTTGTTTGGATGTGCAGTATTTGAAAAACACCCATCACTCCCACGCGTCACGCGCTGCGTGCGTCATGTTTTAGTGGCAACAAGAACTTCACCTCTTTTCTTCACCGTGCGGTTCAATCTGTCGTACAACACAAGGGTATCTTATTTTTATGATGAGGAGCATCTTGGGTCATCTGTTGCAGCCAGATCAGTCTCAGATATGAGGGTTGTTATCATTGCTATTTTGTAGAACCTGCAACAGCTTTACAGAATTACCAGGGCTCATGGCATCTCGTTTTATTGGTGCAAAAGCAGAACTGCTGGAAAATCAAAGGGAAACCTGCACCAATCTCTTAAATTAGGCTGTGGAAGAGCATTTTCCTCTGGAAATACGGTTTTGGCAAAAGCTAATTAGTGAAAATACTTCCGGTTTTAGTGTCAACAGCTGCATTCAAAGAGCGAGATTATGAATTAAACTTGGGAGAATATTGCTATCCTTTATGTCTAAATCGCAAGTTACAAGTAAAAGTAATTTCCATATTTTGCTTTTGTGAGAACTCCGAAAAAGCAAAACTAGCGCACCACTGCTACAACTACTGAATATAAATATTATAGAAAAAAGACATTAGGCCTTCATGTCAAAAACTTCACAAGATATAAGGTTGAATCCAAGGGGTTCCAAAACCAAGGGTTCTTTCCTTTTTGTGCTGGATTTTCTCGCCAGGTTTAGTCGATATTATGGATCGGCCTGAGATTTGATTATCCTGATCTGACATAAACGTATAACCATTTACTAACCTGTTGACGCCCGTGTTACCGTTAAATTTGTATGGTGGTGACACATTTACCCTGTGTAAGCTCTACTATATACGCGGCCGCTGCACTCTCTCTTGCCAGATAAAAGCGATGACGTGCTATGAGTCAGAGAAGCCAACAGAGCAGGCAAATGCGGCTTTGCAATTTTTGCAACCTCCTCATCTGCATCCAAACGTCTCGAAAGTGATGCCGTCTAGCACCGCACTTGCAGCCCTGTTGTCGTTCCCACTTCGCTTCGCTTGAGTGTTGACATTAGGGAGACTGGCGTGCACTGCGTGGATTCCCAGGGGCGCGCAGATCCTCTAAATTGGAAGCGCCCAACGATTTGAGCTCACCGTTTATCATTGGGAAGATCACTGTCCCTAAAAGCATTACGGTTATAGTGTGGTCAAAGCTGCCACTCGAGCAAGGATGGAGAGTCTGCTATGCAAACCACGGCATATCTCCGCAATTGTTTGCATTACATCAGGCGGAAAATTGGCAGCAGAGAGCAGCACCGCTTCCTCACTTTGGATTGCATTGCGTGCTCCCTTAGGAAAGTTTAGTATGTACAGTAGGCGTCGATGAGGGTGCGTTCTCCGCTGCCTCAAGAGGAACGCAGCACGACTGCTCCCCTTGCGGTAGAATTCTCTCCGCGACAATAAGCCATACGGTTTTCTTGATAGTTGACGTCAAATAGGATGAAGAACCATCGGGAAACCCCAGATTTGCCTCTACAGCACCGAATCGAGCGCGAGCGGCTCTGCCACGCCGTGTACTCCCCGCGCTAGCGGAAATCGCACCGCCATCGGCGCTCACTGTGTACGAAATTGGACTCGGGGTGGGGTGTCATATCTGAAGAGGGAGTCGAGGCCAAGAACTCCGATTGGCTAGTAGGATGAACTGACCGATCGCAGATCTCACGATCGCACCACCCTCTCCACGTAAATATAACGCTCCCCACCCACTCGAATTGAGTTTCACAGCATTCGGCAAATATCACTATGACGAGAATTTCTAGAAGAAAACACTACATTGCTTCCGAACAAATGGAGAAGCCTTGAAACTTGCGAATGCTTCGAATGCTGGTAATCGATACGTATCCAAATCGATTCGCTTGGGCGGAGTACTCCACATGAGCTGAGCGGTAACCAAAAAAAAAAAAAAAACAACCCGTTGGTGGTTATGAATACTGTGGTAGTTCCCAAAGTGAAGACTTCACATCATTTTCTATCTTCTTCCACAGCTCAATTGAGGGTTCACTGCTGCAAAATTTAAGCCTGGATTTATTTACAAGAGCTACTCTATTAGGTACGTGAAAAAGTTTCTGCCCTCTAGCGGTAAGTAGCTATAATATAATAATAGTATATAATAGTCATTTTCTATCTTCTTCCACAGCTCACTTGAGGGTTCACTGCTGCAGAATTTAAGCCTGGATTTATTTACAAGAGCCACCCTATTAGGTACGTGAAAAAGTTTCTGCCCTCTAGCGGTAAGTAGCTATAATATAATAATAGTATATAATAGTCATTTTCTATCTTCTTCCACAGCTCACTTGAGGGTTCACTGCTGCAGAATTTAAGCCTGGATTTATTTACAAGAGCCACCCTATTAGGTACGTGAAAAAGTTTCTGCCCTCTAGCGGTAAGTAGCTATAATATAATAATAGTATATAATAGTCATTTTCTATCTTCTTCCACAGCTCACTTGAGGGTTCACTGCTGCAGAATTTAAGCCTGGATTTATTTACAAGAGCCACCCTATTAGGTACGTGAAAAAGTTTCCACCCTCTAGCGGTAAGTAGCTACAATATAATAATTAGTTATCCTTGCAAATGCTTTGTAAGCGCTGCTTAGTTCTTTTGGTTTGACATCTGTCAATGAGATTCAGTACACAGTACAGATATTTTTTGATTTGCATCAACATCGTTATGTTTTACAGCGATAATCATGTCGAATTTAAGCCAAATAAGCAATTTTTGTCACAGTAGCCCTAGCATAACTCTACAGAAACGATGTAACGATAAACCAAATGATGAACAAAGTTTCAGCAAAAAATTCTTTTCGAAAATTTTGGGGCCCTAATGTGAAGTAGTGCCTTTTTGACAAATGTCACAAGGAAAGCCTTGAAGCATTTTGCTGGGATGTACCTCAAGCGGCTTATTCATCAGCCTATGCCCCGTCAGACTACAACTTGTTTCGGTCGATGTCCCACAGGCTTTTCGAGCAGCGCCTCCAATTTTTTGAAGAGATCGAAACATGGGTGAAGGAATGGATGGGTGAAGTCGGAGGACCAAGGCCGGTAGTAATCCACCCTGCAAGTTGCCAACTCGCGGTGGCACCAGGGTGCGACATCAGTGGCAGCCGGAACGGTGCGGAGGCACCTCAATCAATAAAAACTCCTGAATTTTGCAACTTTAGCTCACACGGGTACTATCCCTGTGACCTTGTTTTACCCCCAGGTACAATGTTTAGATGTCCTTGTTTCAAACAGCCGTGCGCAAATATTCGGAAACTCCAGCTGCCTACGAGATCGCGATCTCCTTGGGCGCCACCAAAGCTGCCACCTCAAGGTGGTAACGTAGGTGGCAGCAGGCGAGTGCGACGAGAGAGCGTGTAAGGAGAGAGGTTTCCCCGTCGGCAGGTCGGACATGCCCTAGGGCATGTCCGAGGTCGTACCTCGTCGGGAACTTCAACAGAGATCGACGGGATTCACCCGACTATATTGTATTGTTAAGAGACACCTACGATAATGCTGCCAAGGGTTAGCGAGAACAAAGATTAAGCTGATGGCACAAACAGACCTCAAACTAGACAGGAAATCGAAGCAAAATTAATAATATGGAGAAATGAACATGCTTGAGTACAGTAACAGTTGATTTCAGCACCTCTACCGATACCATACACACTGCTGTGAGATGAGATACCAAAAATCAATCAAAATCTGATCTGGTTGGTGTTTGTGTTGAGATTCAATCGCACATCGCAACGTGTTGACATGGCCAAGTGGTTCAGTCGCTTGCTTATGAGCGCGCTATAGTGGGGTTCGATCTTGTGAGCGTCGCTAGGTTTTGCAGCCATAATGGAATGCCGCATCTCACACCTACTTCGCATCCAAAGTTGCCACCTTGTAGGCAGTGTTGCTGTCATGGTGGCAACATTGATACCAACTTGCGGGGTGGATTACTACCGGCCCAGGCTTTCTACCGGTGCGGTGTCCGTCCTCATCCAGAAAGATGGGAAAAGGTTATAGCTAACGATGGCCAGTACTTTGATTGATGTATCTGCTTGGGTTCTTTTTCGATAAGGACTCAATTTTGCTTAGAATAGGGGGAAAACTTTTTCACATACCTAATATAAATGCATGGAAGAGGAAAGCGGGTCTGTTTAAACGAAGTTTCGGAGATTCGCATTCTTCGCGACCATACAGTCGAATTCCTTGAGATGTACAGTGAGATAAGATATTCAGTTACATAGCCAAGAAAGTAATGTTGCGGAGGCTTCTCCTATACGAAAACAGTGCGGACGTAGGGGGGTGGCGCGGGCGCCCCCGAGAATGAGTTTTTGAGAATAATTTAGGAAACGAATGAAAATCTTGCATTAGTCCATTTTTAATTGTTCATTTTTGTTATTACTTTTTAAAAAACTTTACTGATTTTTTATTACTATAAATCATGTTTTTACCAATTTCATTTTTCACCTGGGTTCCCAAAGCAGAGGAGATCCCACTTTCTCTACCACGCCCCTCCCCCTCCCCCTCTCGCCCACTTTCTGCGTCTCCCACTGAAGAACAAAGATGTAGAAGTACAATGTGAACAAGAGTTATGCGAGAAAAAAAGGGAGGTGATTTTGGTGTCGTCTGCACTGAACTAATACTCATATCTCTTTGGCAATAGCAGCTGCAAAAGAGATGTGGCTTGATAGGATAGGATCGCTACAACAAAAGGGTACAGATAGTCATAACTTCAGTACTAGAGAAAAGCCTTCCGGGACTGATTATAAATTTGAGTAAGTAAAAATGTCGATTAGGAATGGAAATAATAACAAGTGGGGGAGCGACGCTTTCACGAAAATCCCAACTTTTGTAGAAAAATTATTTTGGAGCTTTTTGACCCTTTCTCGAATGAGGTGTCCACTTCCCCTCGGACCATCACTGTTGCTCTGAGTGTATATCTCTTGCATTCATTCCTGCATTGTATGTATGTATTTGTTTGTACGGATATGAACAAGGCTTTTTTTCTGTCTCGATAATTGCAGCCACTATACAGGACCTGGATGCATAATTGAGATTACCCAGGGTAAACACGTTGACTCCTTTGTTAATGATGCTAATCTGTGTGGTGTTAACACGTTTACCCTGAATGATCTCAATAATGGATGCGGCCTAGGAGACATAAGATCAGTGGACGTGCTCTCAGGCACCTCATCACTTCTCTGTACGGGTTTGGCCACGAAGAGAGGCCATTGGGAAAGGTGATAATGCTGGGATATCTAATAAACACTCGGAGATGCAGACAGTCACAGAGACTCGTTGGATGTGGTGTGGCCCGCTCAACTGTGCCCTTTACACTGGGATTTCCTGTACTTATGTGGCTATTGCAAACTCGGTCGACTTCAATTCAATTCATTTATTAGTCAATAACTTGTGGGGAAACAGATCATTAAGTGAAACAGTAAGAGCTTTCATTGACATGTGTAGATGTCGGTTGGACTCTTCGAAAACACGCCTTGCATTGTATGCACCCAATAAATTTAGCCAGCTAACCTGCGGGCAAAGGCTAGCTGGCGACACCCCGGGAAAACCAACGGAGGTGTTTCCAGGAAGAGAGCAACCAAAACCTGAATTCTAAGGCGAACTAAGGATACAGTTACGATGTCGCCTGAGTCGAAATTGTGTAAAATGGTTAGTATGAGCAAGAAGCAAAAACTAGGTGAAAAAAGATGCTTTCGATCAATCACTATATCTCCACTGAACCTCGTTTACTGATAAGGGATGGATACCAGATCTCTACGGCACTTCAAAATGGAATGTGCCTCATAATGCAAAGTTGACGATGCTGATCTCGAATGTTTGTTCAATGCCACTGCTAAGGAAGTTATGACTTTGTCTGTGCAGCATATATGTATGTGCAGTTCCTGCATCCATCTGCGGTAAGCCCACAAAGTAGGTGTTGCTGTGCAAAATGGATACCAGAATTCGCAATCGCCAGTCCAAGTGAACCCGTATGCGTAAATTCAGGGAAAAAATGCAAATTAAGGGTACAGAATTACGCCTTGATCATTTGCTCCTACTATCACTCAGGAAGGAACGGCCATTAGGCATAGGGTAGTAGCATCTCGCAGAATCTTTCCAAATTTAGCGCAGACTGGTAATATTAGGCGCTGATCACGATTGTCAACATCGTTTTGCATGGCACCACCATCTTGATATCAAAATCAACAATTCCCCTCTGTTTTCTGATGCAATTGCGGTTAGTTCTACAGTAAACATGTAAAAACGGATATGTATCACAAATGGATACCATGTTCGTGTTTAGCACTTCAAATTACCGTGTTATAGGAAATTTCAGCGAAACAAGAATTTCTTGAAAATTTAGGCTCACGTGAGCAATATCAGCAGCTCCACTGTTAACAAAGTCGGGGTTGTGAGGATCATTTAAAATGATTCCAGGCTTTCAGAATATCTAATTATGAGTAGAAACCTTCATAGAACTGCATAGAGTAGATTTCGAGGAAAAAACAATAAGTGGAAGAAAATGCAGGAACCCCCGCTGTGAGGGGAATTGAACCTGTGAGGACATCCATGAGAATCGAGAAACTTACCGCTGCCCCACACTACGTTGTTCTACCCGAAATACCTTAATTTATGTAGACTTCCTTATCGCGAGCATTTGGAAAAATGGACGTAAATCTTCATGGAGGCGAGATTGGGAAGAGATTAAAACAGTTTTGGAATCAGCACTTCCAGATGCATGAAGCAGTGTACACCGCCCAACGGAAGGCCTTTGGTGAAGTATCGTTCTTTTGTAAATGTTAGTAGTAGAAATGATCAAGGCGCAATTCCGTACCCGTAGTGATGTATTTTATAGCTGGAATTTTGTATACAGGGTTATTTGGATTGCTTATCACGAATCCTGCATCCTTTTCGCCCACTATAGGGGGGGGGGGTGTATGATAGGCTAATGCAGGAACTGCACGTGTACTGCACAGACGAGGTCATAACTTCTTCCGCAGTGACATTAAAGGCAGCGTCTCACCTCAAGATCGTTTTTGAGATCTAAACGTGAAAAGAATCTCCAGGAGCTGGTGATCACAACGGTATACTTGTGATTCCATGGAAGCCTGCTGAAAAACCCCATTTCCGAACCCGAATTTTTAAGGAGCCTTTGAGCGGAGTCAGGGGCGGAGCTAAGAAACTTTCCGAATAATTCACTCCAGGAAGCGCAATTCCTGCGGAAATTCGTATCCCTCGTGAGAGTTCCTCATCAACTCTCTCGCAGAATAGAAACTGTCCTCCATGTTTGGCTAACAATGGAGTGCGTGGCCCGGAAACCCTAAAATTCCGCCTTGACTCCGGAGCCGATGTGAGATTGCAAGGTTTCCGTCCAACATACTCCCTTGCTCGCCTCAAATGGAGCGCAGTTTTTGTTGGGTAAGGGGGTTGATGAGGAACTCTCACGAGTGATACGAATTTCCCCAGGAGTTGTGCTTCCAGGAGTGAATTATTCGGAAGTTTCTTAGTTCCGCCCGTGACTCCGCCTAAAGGCTCCTTAAAAATTGGGGTTCGGAAATGGGGTTTTTCAGCAGTATTGCATGGAATCACTTATACCGTTGTGATCACCAGCTGCTGGAAATTCTTTTCACTTTGAGATCTCAAAAACGATCTTGAGGTGGGACGCTGCCTTGAAGCGCGGCGCGAAAACATATTCAAGATCAACATTGTCAACTTCACAGAAGGAGGAATATCTCATTTTGGAATGGCACAGACATATGTTATCCTTCCCTCGTGAGATAGGTCCTGTAGTGATGGCTAAGCTGGAAAATGATATACTGAGGAATTTTCTTATTGCAACGCTAGTAAAACACCTTTCAATGAAGAGAAGCTTCACGATTATTGTTGAATGATATCGCGGATGAAGAGAGAACAATGTTTTCTGGCAATTCGTTCCAAGCCTTCGCTGCTCGTATCAAGCAGGAACCTCGGGAGCTTTTTGTGTGAACGTGCTTTTTCCACAACGATTCTGTGCATATGTCCTCTAGTTCTGACATTGAGGTTGGACTATGTAAAAAGACTTTCAACATCAACTTCAGGGGCTCCTGTAACAATCTTGTAAGGTTTAGGTCATATGTAGCTCTCGTTAAATGTAAGCAAAGTTTAGCAAAGTTGCAAGCCGTTACGTAGACAACAAAAGAACACTGCGCGTGTTGGAAAGGTGGTGTGGGAGCTAAGGCAAACCGTTCGGCAGTTAGTCCGCGTCCGGTTCGTGGCTTGTTGTGTTGTCCAGAATACGTCGTTGGTGGGCGCTGTTTGTACATGCAGTAAGCGTCGATAGAACTGTCCACTTCGCGTTCTTAATGCAAAACGATCGGCATCGACTCCATCGATGCTCTACATAGTGACCCAGATTAATCTATAGCTTCTTGAGAGAGGAAGAAGTTCTTAAAAGGCAAATATTTGCCCGTTTTTGCCATAAAAGAAAAATAAAGGCTGGTAACATTCCTCTCAGCTGGAAAGTTATTTTGAGAACCCCGGAATACTTTTGAAACGATTGTTCTATTGATTGTTAAACCTTTGCAGACCAAGAACTTCGTGAGATGTTCCGCAGCCACGACAAGGACATGTCCGGTTTTATCAGCAAGGACGACGTGCTTTGCATGTTGCTTGGAGCAGACAAGGTCCGCCGCCTTTTTTCCTAGTTCCATCCATGAGTGCAAGTGTTCTTGGCTTTTCAGCAAGACCACAAGGACCCTCTGTTCAAGACCCATCTGAGATTTCTGATCAACATAATCAAGGAGGCTGACAAAGACGGTGATATGAAGATTAGTTTCGAAGGTGAGTTGGTCTCGAAGCATCGACATTAATCCTTGGACGTCTCGCAATAAAACAAGGAGCAGACGTATAATTTTTGCAAGTTAGCGCTGTATTAGGTAAACAAGACTGAAGAAGCAACAATTTTTCTGAAGCGAGGGGAGCCGCCTCAGAAAAATTGTTGCTTGCACTCCTGAAATCATGAACCCCTCCTTATTGCCTCTTTAGTTGGAAATGAGAAATTACCTAGAACGAGCTCGCTTTATACCAGCGGTTTCTGAAATATGGCAATTATGTAGGCGCTCCCTACTGAGTATCGAAAGCAAGAGTTTTACAGGAGCACTTGGTGAGGAAAGCATCATTTTGTACATCCTCACTGATTCCTGGACCTAGCTCTGACTTTTTGCGCTCATCTTTCGCGAGGAAGTCTCGTAGAATTAGAAAGAATTCAACGGCAACATTAACTATTTCACGGTGATTAGGGGAGCCGCAAGAAACGATAACGTGTTTCCCTCTAACAATCAGTTGTAGTCACTTAGTCACAGTCTGCAGATGAGGTAGAATAAGCCTAGCCGAATGCTGTGCTATAAACTCACTTATTTCAGAGTTCAAGGAGTACATCGAAAAAGCAGCGTCAGCATGATGACACCTTTGCCGATAGAACTACACACATAACTACACATATTTGTTATAATTCTTCATGCTCACGACATCAATAAATAATGTTACCGTCATGGGAAAACAAACGAGGAAAACTATTCAGTACAGAAGAGGACCCTTGGCAACACTAGGAGAGGAGACTGAGGACGAGGGGAAATACATCCTATCGCATTGCATTTACAACTTGTTAAGGCGAAACGGAAAGATCAGAAGATGAGAAGTGAGGGAGAGAGCCCTAGCTCTAGAAAGGACAGGACAGAACGAAGGAACAGCTACAGTGACAAAAGCATACACAAGTGGAAATTGCTTAATATCCGGGAGGAGTCCTAGGTGGAGGACAGTGCTCGCAGCTTCCCTTTTCTCCAGCGTTTCCATCAGGTCCGGGAGGTCCAGCAGCTCCGGGCTTACCGTATGATCCTGAAATAACCAGAACATGAGTGTGCACTTACTTAGAAGGCTAGGCGAAGTGAAAGTTTCCAAAATACTGACCAGGGTTTCCTTGATCTCCTTGTGGTCCAGGTGGTCCAGGCTCGCCAGGCTTTCCTTTCGCTCCAGGTGGTCCAGGTGGTCCAGCAAGACCCATCTCTCCTGGTCTACCGGGAGCGCCGGCTGGAGCCTCTCCGGGCAAGCTCTTTCCATTCTCTCCCTTCAATAACGTCATCAGTTCACATAAAGACAGAGAAGTTCACATGAAGACAGAGAAACAGATCTTTTCCATGATATTCTTACCTTCTCACCAGGACGACCGGGGTAACCAGGAGGACCAGGTGGTCCTGCCTTTCCTGCTGGTCCCTTCTCTCCAGGTTTGCCGGGTGTACCAGGCTCTCCAGTCTCTCCTGGATAACCACGAGGTCCTTTTTCTCCAGGGGCTCCTGGCGCTCCGGGAGGTCCTGTTGGGCACTCCCTAACGCAGGGAGCAGCTTGAGCCTCGGCATAGCCTTCCGTTGCATCTGAAACACTGACCCGTAGGAAGGCCCAGCAGAAAGTATGCTCCGACGACGCACCTTGTCCAGGAACACCGTCATTTCCTGGGTGTCCATCTTTGCCATCGTCTCCGTCAGTTCCAGGATCTCCGGGAGGTCCTGGCGGGCCTGTTTGGCACCCGCAGCATTCCTGGCCGCCTTCTCCACCGGCCTAAAGGAATATTTGAGAAAGCTGACAGAATAGAGAAGCAAAACAAAGGTTTTCGATTTACTCCTGGTCCAGCTCCTCCACCACCTCCTGGTCCTTGATAGCCCTCTCCAGCTCCTCCGCTTTCGGGAAGGGGAGCACCAGCACCGCCTCCGGCTCCGCCTTCTTGGTACTTTCCTTGTCGTCGTTCACGGCTTAAGCGAAACAATGAAGTCTACATACTAGGTTGCTAGAAATGCATTAGTTTCTATACACTAACTTAGCATTAGTCGTAATGAAGTGACCAAACAGCCACCTTCCAGTTGGCTGCTCTCCTGCTTGCCTCTTTATCCGTTCAGCAGTTTCTGCATGGCCTTTTCCTAGCGAGACGGTAACAACCTCTCCCCAGAGGTCACGATTTCGACTCTTAAAAGTCACCACATAAAGTAATATAAATATGAAGTCTGAAAGTCAGCACAAACCTTGCAAAAATGGGCATCATTGAGAAGATTGCTGTGCAGCTTTTGAACATTCTGGTAAGCCAGGGGGATTAAAATAATACAACCGAGAATGGTAACTGTGGAAATTGTGACCGCAGAGAAGGCGGACCTGTTCAAATTAAGCGACCAAGTAGGTGGAAAATAAACGAAAAGGATGAAGATGTGAGCGGAGAACACGAACCTCCTGAAACGAAGCATCTCGGCTTCGGCGTCATCGACGAGATGATCCTTCATGACTGCGATGTGCTGCAACTCCGTCGGCGCCTTTTTATACGTTCGCCAGGACACGCCCACTTTCCTCGCCTATCGAAGCTGTGGATCAGCGACGTGCGCGAGGGAGTGAAAAGGCCCAAAACGAGATCCATTTAATTGTTTTGTATCTATGCAGAATCTTCGTTTAATCCTGAATGATCTACGAGAGGAATGCAGTAGTTCTGCACCGACCGGGCCAATTAAACGCTGTGCGGCAGCAGGCAACCACTAAAGCCTTCAAACTGATCAAGTGTGACCGGCGTGTACAAAACATACTGCTGTAAGTGACCCTTTTGCGAAGGAACGGATGATGTTACGGAGTACTCACAAACTAAAAGTAAACAGTATGGGACATGTTCACTGATTAATGGGCAATTGGCGGAACAAACACCTTATATGAGACCTAGAATGAACAAAGCAATGATTTGTGAGAGGTCTTCAATCGATTGTCTACATAGTGCTCAACTTACTGTAATGGGTTGTACTCTGTGAGTAAACCAAAAAAAATGAGAAAAAAAAACGATGTTGAGAGTGGAAAAGAACGGAGAAAAACGCAGCAGTACTTTAGTAGCGGATAGGGAGATCGCGGTGCGCTAGAATTCATCAAGGAGTGATCAGGTAGTGATGGCTGTCAAATCTGATGGAATATCTAGCTGGAGAGGAATTGTAAATGCCACTCGCATCTATACAAATCTAAGTTATGAAATAAAGACATGCTGTAGTGGGCTCAAGAAAACTCATGGAAACATCCTGAATTGGCGGCGTAACTTAAATTTGAAGTGTAAACTTTCAGTTTGTTTAAAAATTGGTTTGCAATTTATATAAGTTGTGCCAATGTAACATGTGCAGATTGTAAATTTTTGTATACGGTTGTCTCCCTTAGAAAAGATGCTGATTGCAGTGAAATATTGCATTGGAAAAGAAATTCGGGTGCCTCTAATAAGTCAAACACTCAAATGTTCGAAGAAGTGCGAGAGCTCTACAACTCAGAATGAGGGACAACGGAAAATGAGAGGCTATAGAACTCTTCCTTTTTCACACATTCGTATTTTGCAAATCCTAATTGGAACTGAGTATTAAATTCACAACTGTAATACGTTATTTATTCTCAAATTTAGCCGTTCTTTAAAAAGAATTTTCAAACAGCGGCTCTTCAAAGCCCTGTGCTAGTTCCGAGGAAGGCTTGTAGAAAATTTAGATAACAAAATAATACAGTAGGACAGGAAAAAGCTAATAATTATGAGTCATTCTCGTTGGACACCGCATAAGGAAAAACCCACACATGTTTGATTCACATGTAAATCCCCAGTCTTGTTAGGAACTAAAGTCTTTCGGTCATTCATATGCATTTCATTATTTACTTTTATCTACGAAAAAAATATGCATATATTACATGCATTATTGTATATCCAAGCTATCATTTAACTGTCTCTATTCATACAGACCGTGACCCTGTTTTTATCCGATCATCGCCACTATGTTAACGACTTCTGCGATCGCAATATTCTTATTTTCTATAGCTTTCAGGGGAACACTGGACACACCTTCGATAGAATTTCTGTGTTCAGGTTAACTATCGCGAAGCAAGTGATTGAGTGACCGTAAAAAATCAGGATGCTAAACAAAATTGCTTCTGCATTTGAGAAGAATGACTCCCAAGATTACTCAAAATATCAGAAAACACTCATTTACTCGATTTTTGAAGATTTCCGACGTATTTTTTAGAGAGATCTGTATCGCTGAAACCTTGCAACATTACGCGACACTTCCTGTTTACACTTCAGTAGTGGTGACCTCGATCCTGTGAGATGGGATCTACGAGATCTGCAGTCGCCTACTGCCGTGCTTTATCTAGGTGCCAGTCTTAATAGCAGCTCCGGTCTAAGCCACATTACTCGTGGAATTACTACAGAGACGTCCAATTAGCAGTCGGCGAAGTGCAAAAAGTTCGGTTGGTCGAGTGCGACCAGCTGGGAATCGGAGCACATTGTCGTTATTGAAAGTAAGTTCGAGGGTAAAAACGCATCACCTGTTGTCGTGACTACTTTGCTACTATTTTGAGCGATTTGTGCGCTTCAGAAACCAAAATTGTATTGGAAAAAACTGAAAAAAAAACTTTACGAGGTGTGAGAAACAAACTCTGACATCAGAGTGTCGGACATACAGGGCATTCACCTCGGAGTAAACATCGCGTTACAAAACGCGCGCAAGCTGATTCATTCCAATAGGTCAAATTCTCAGTTGAAAGGCTACGTTTTTAGCGGCTCGCACGTAGCCTTTGTGCTGGGTCCGCAACTGCACCTATGTTTACTCCGTGACAAATGCCATATACAGGGGACGTCAATCACGATCAGTATTTGCCCGCCGCGTGGGTGGTGCGGCGCGCCACCCACGCGGCGCGGCGGGCTGGCTGGGTGCTGCGGCTGGCGAATGTTGGGGGGATTTTCAGCTTTTCTTCAGTTTCTGCGACAATTTCACTCATTTCTGGGTCTTCTTGGTCTGTTTGAGATAGAGTGACGCTGTTGGCAATCGCACTCTTTTTCGGATGTTCCTAGTTGAACTTTCAGAGGTGCTTCAGCAAGAATATCTACCTGATGTCAGTAATTCGGCACAGAACGCCCAATGCAATGTCTTCACACGATTGACCTAAAAATCATGGTGGATAGGAGAAGGCTAGTCATCAACCACAGTGAAGACCGCAAATTACGCGATACAACAGCTTTCCAATAAGAAATGAGAGAAAGCCTCTTTGTAGGAAACAAACTGCAAGACGATATCTTCCTCAAACTCAGATATTAGAACTGAATCAGCGCCACTCTATCTCAGACATTTACGAAAAAGGCCCGTAAATGAGCGGAATTGTCGCAGAAGCTAAAGAGAAGCTGAAAATCCCACAACATCCACCAGCCGCAGCACCCAGCCAGCCCGCCACGCCGCGTGAGTGGTGCGGAGCGCCATTCTGCGGGAATACTGATCGTGATTGACGTTCCCTCTACAGTGTGGTAGCGCAGAGGTGGCACTTGGGTCGGCTTTAGTCGCAATTGCGACCTCTTCCCGAAATCGGCCAAACAATCAAAGTTTTACACTTTTTCGATATGTATGTGGTGTGATTCCTTCCACTCTGATGCTTCCCTACTACCATTTAGTAAAATCTCCTCCAAGACGCATTCTTCGGACAAAGTCGTATTTACAGACAAAGTCAACTCAGGTGCCACCTTTGGGCTAACAGACCGTACGTGCCACTGCTGCGATATTTTCGCGAACACCAGGGCGAAGAATTATCATACATTTATTTACTGCAATTTATTTGCTGGTTAAACTGGGGATGTGACGGTCTCACTGGGAATTTAAAAAAAAGTTCCCGTCAGTAAAACATCAACTCGAGAAAGGAGAAGAAGTCAAGATTGTGCACAAATTTGATGGAGACCATCACCAAGAGTAATTTATCCTTCATTCGAAGCGCTCTGGGCGAGCCGTCAAAAGAATATCTTAATCCAACATAGCTGCAGGGAACCTCAATTACGATTCCATCCCTCAGCTGACCTGTCGCGCCGCACCATCTACGCGTCGCGGCTTTGGAGACCACCTTGGCTATCGGTGTCGCCACGTAGCGGTGCGGCGCGGCAGGCCGCCGGATAGGAGCATTCGTGACTGACGCTGACAGTACACTATAGTGAAGGCTTACAGATCGGCAGGAGACTAGGGACCAAGACCGAAATTGGTGCAAACAAAAAATGTACAAAAAAATCAGTATTCTCGGAGACGAATATCGGATTAAGGTCGAACTTGCATACACGACTAACTTGAAGAGGGTGTCTCTACAACAGCTAGTCAGGTTCATTGATAAATGCGGTGCTTTTCACACCTTTGTTGCTGAGTGGCTTGCTCGTACTCGAATACAGGGGACTGATCTCGCCTTGAGAACAGTTCCTTTTTGTCGTAGCAGTGACGAACAGGTATAGTTAATAGGCCTTCAGACTTTTCACGTAGCAATGATAGCGTCAAGAGAGACAGAAGTGGGTGAGCGGAAAAAGCTGTCGCCCGGCGACAAGACACCACCACTACTATTTCTTGCCGCCCGTCGCTGGGAGTCGCTGTAGCGAGAAGTAACAAAGTTCTGTCGCAGGATCCATGCCTTGGCGACGCCGCCGTCCTATGCTCAGATGTGGGCGACTGCTGCCGCGACAAAAGTCAGGAATCATTTTTATGATGAGCGATGGCAAGATCTAACGACTGGCGCTTATTTTACAGAGAAAAAAACTTGAGTGGAGGCGGGGGGGGGGGTGTCGAACTGGAGGGCTGATAAATGTATGTGCTGCCTTTGGCAACGCAAAAATAACTACAATAGTTAGGGGATGATTCGACGAAGAGAGAGATGTTTCTTGTTGCATACCAAAGCGCTCTGAGAAATGAAGCGCGGAACGAAGGCGCTTCATTTCTCAGAGACAGATTTCGTGCTTCCGGAATACCAAATATGTACTTGTGAGGCAGTGGTGTGGAGGTAGCATTCTTCATCGTTTTCCATGCATTTTCTTTAGAAATCTTCTAAAAACTTTTGGTTATGGTTAAAGCATACAGGGGCTCCTCTTTGAAAGCACTATTTTTGTTAGATCGGAATATTGCAATCTTTTGTTATAAAAGCAGCAGTTTTTTCAAGCTCTTGGAAAGAAGTTGAGTGCCTTGTTGAAGAAAAAAAAAACCATTTTTGGCATCTGCTTCCCCTGTCACTCAGTAGAGATTTGTAAGGAGAGGAAAAACTGCCTCGTCGGTCTGTATTGCGCACGAAGAAGATGCCATGTCTGAAAGGATCGCCGTATTCACCAGTGTCGTTCGACCTTATTTGGTTTTGGTCCTATGGGATCGGAAGAGAGTGAAAGTGACAACATCGAATTTGGTGTGCATTAAGAATATGGTCTGTCCGAAACGACGAGTCCGCCCACGCACGCACGATCTAGAAGCGCAGCGGCTGGGACGTAAGCTGTTACCTGCCACGTTGTCCACGTCGCAGCCAAATCATTGGTCGATATCATGGAGATAACGATGGAATGTGATGCGCAGATTAAAGATGATGACATGGAGTACTCGTAAACGTGGCCGCCTCTAAATCCCTGCGTGCGTGAGCGGATTCGTCGTTTCGGACAGACTTTACCTGTCAAGCGGTGCGGACTCGTCGGTACGGTTCAACCGAAAGAATCATGAAGAACAACCCATACCAAGTGCGTGCGTTAGTCGCAGGTCGGGCGCACACATCATTTGCGGGGGATTTCCCATGAAGACCGGTCAACGCGGCACGCGGTACTCAATGAAAAGAACGCGACGCCGTGAACGCGTGCGTCTCGGCTGCCTCAGCGATGCGATTAGCCCTATATTTATATTTCATAATATCATAATTATTTCTCATAATTTTATAATGTTAATTTTACAAATTTATAACATAATAACCTCATGATTCACAATTTCATCATAATATCAAAAGTTCATCATAAATAAGCTGAATGGATTTCATGCTCTTAGCAGTGCTAAATAGAAGTGGTGAAGCAATTGAAAGCAACTACTCAAAGACATGCACAATACTTTGATGCAAACAAAGTCTAGACGGAAGCTTCTGTGACAGCCACATTTCTCGATGAGCTTTGCAAGCATAGTGAGCCTAGAGCAGCACGAGTGAATAACCTTGTCTACGAAAGAAAGAGAGAAAAGAGGTAACCCAGAGTGGTACACCTGAGAAGCAGGAACGTTCCGCAGATGATATTGAAAGGCAGCGCTCCGTTGTAGTCTCCGGTTTGCCTGAACCAGAACATGATTTACGTGGACAAGAAAGGATGAAATTCGAATGGCAGAACGTGTGGAATCTGTTCGATGAGTTAGAGTTCAAATGTTCTCCCGTAAGCATGTTCAGACTAGGCATCCCGAAGCCAGATCGACCGTGACTATTGAAACTTGTGCTTCCGACGTCTACGTACCAACAGCTGCTCCTTCGCGCAGCGCGCAAGCTTCGAAACTCCATTAAATTTTAGGATGTATTTATTCGCCCATCACTTACCCAGGAAGAGCGGAAAATAGGGTATGCACTTCGCCAACAACGTCGGCATCTTTTGGAGACACAAGGTGGTCGATACCGCGTTGAACGAGATAGTTTGTTCGATCTTAATAAGAAAATCCACATCCCGTTAGATCGAACATTCTACCCACGTGAGCGACAGAGATCTCTAAATGTCACACGAAATGGGATCCGTACTCCTCAGGCTACAAATGATTTGAAGAACACTTCATCAAATTTCGTATTCATGAACTCCAGTGGCAATGATTGGATCTGCGGATCGTGTCCTGCCTTTACCGCTTCCACTCGGACGTCTTCAAACTGATCAGACCGCACGGTAAACTGAGACGTGGTCAAATGACTCATCCACCCAAGTCAAAGAATCATTCAGCCGACGCTCGAAAGATACCTTCTTCCCATGAGCATATCAAAGTAAAGTGTTTTTCCATTAACTGCCGGAGCCTGGAAAACAAACTGAATGATTTCCAACAACTTCTGACGTATAGTCGTCCAGATATTGTTGCTTTGCAAGAGACTTGGATAGATGAGTCTGTACCTGAGAATATGGTTCTGCTCAACTTACCCTACCAAATGTTTCGAAGTGATAGAAGAGGCACAGGATGGGGTGTTGCATTAATCTTATGTGACACCTTAGTTGTGGAAGTTTGTGAGCTTTCATTCAATAAAGGAGGGATCTCTTGCTAAAGTGTAGACATAAATGAGCGAAACACAAAGCTTCGCATCATAAACGTTTATCGCCCTCCTAATGTCAAAGCAAGCACATGCACAGAATTCATTTCGTTTCTTGATGTTGATTGGAAGCACATCATGGCCTGTAGTGGTTGTTGGTGATTTTGATCTCAAAATGAACTGGACCAACAACAACTGCACGGCATACGACTCTAGATCTGAAAGCTACAAAAGATGTTTTGAAGCTCATGAACTGCGACAACTGGTCGACTTCCCCAAGTGTGGATGCAGCACCCTTGACCTTGTCTTGGCAAATGCCGATGAGCTTGTTTCTTGTGTATCGCCCTCAGCTCCACTTGCTAATTCTGACCATGCTATTATTCATTTTTCCATGATTTTTTTTTCACAATTCATGGACTCCCACTACTACATTCTTCAATTTCGCCAAGGCAGATTATAAGAGAATGAATGAAGAATTGTTGACTGTTAATTGGGAAACGATATTCGGTGGATTTTCGTGCATAGACGATTTAAACGAAAGGTTCTGCCGTTTAGTATCCAACACTGTTAACAAACACGTCCCTATAATGCGCAGGCGAGAAGGTGTAAACTATCCAGCTCATATCAAACGATTGTTTAGATTCCGAAATTACCTTTTTAAACGCCTCCATAAAAGAAATGTGATGGAGAAGTATGCAAAAGTGTCCTCTAAACTCTCTAGACTGATCGAAAAGTTCTCGAGAAATCGTGAAAGAAAAACCATACTATCTAAGAACAATAGGGAACTCTTCAGATTTATCAAGTATCGCTTGAGAGAACGAAAGACAAAGTTTCCCTCATTTTTTGACGAACATGGAAATGCACTCGCTACAGATTCTTCAAAGAGCGAAATTTTTGCCGACTACTTCAGCTCCGTTTTCACACCCGATAATGGTCATTTCCCTTCCTTACAGAATAAATCGCAAAGAAGTCTTAGTTCTTTTACCATCTACCCTGAAACAGTGCTGAAAGTCTGCAAAAAGCTGAAAATATCTTACTCCGACACCTTCGATGGCATACCGCAAGCCATATTCCGGAAATGTTGTGATGCCCTTAAAGTACCCCTTGCACACATTTTTAACTTTTTCCTTCGCCTCGGTACAGTCCCTGTCCTTTGGAAAATGTCGATCATTACCCCAGTTAACAAGACCCCATCACCAAAACAGCCATCCGACTACCGCCCAATTTCCATCACTAGCACTGCAGCTAAGATAATGGAGCGGTGTATAAAAGGCAAAATTGACGCGCATCTATGCAAGGAGAACATACTACCTCCCCAAAGTTTGGATTTCGTAGTAAAATGTCCACGTGGGACGAACTGCTGGATTGCATTCATAATTGGTTCAAGCAATTGTCATCAAAAAGGCTTGTTGATGTGGTGTACTACGACATACCGAAAGCGTTTGACACTGCGTCTCACGAGAAGCTGCTTTGGAAGTTAGATAATGTCGGCATACGTGGTAATCTCCATGCATGGTTTCGATCTTTTTTGACTGACAGATCTTTTTGTGTTAAGATTGGTGAGAGCTTGTCAACTCTACGGGAGGTAACAAGTGGGGCTCCGCAGGGTAGCGTTCTTGGTCCAATCCTTTTTCTCATTTATATTTATGACCTTCCGAAAAATTGTGAACTGCCGAATGATATCAAACTGGCAATGTTCGCGGACGACATCAAGATGTTCTCTGAATACTCAGTCGAAGAGGTTGATAGTGCCACAAAAAAGCTACAAAATGCAATAAACAAGCTTGTCGTTTATATGAACTCGTGGCAGCTAAAAATCTCTGAGCAAAAGACTTGCGTACTGCATTTGGGAAAAAGAAACCCAAGAAGAAAATATTTTATTTCGGAAAACACCCCCATCAGGAATGTCAAAAATATCAGAGATTTAGGAATACAGATTGACGAATTTCTTCAATTTGGATCGCATTATAACAAAATCACCGCAGCTGCTAAATGCGCTATGTTCTGAATCTTGAGAATTTTTAGAAGTAAAGATGTCAATGTTCTTACTAGGATGTTTAAAGTGTATTACGCCTATAATAGAATATAACTCACCAGTATGGAATCCACATAGGAAGAAACACATCGACCTTCTCGAGAGTACTCAGAGGACATACACAAGACTAATATTTTATCGATGCTTCCCAGAACATAAACAACTGAGAAAACTCCCTTCGTATGAGAAACGTTTGAAGAAGTTAAAACTTGACTCACTAACTTTTAGAAGAAAACTTATCGACATATGCTTTCTTCATAAGCTAGTTAATGGTCAGGTAAGTTTGCACTTTTCGAAATACTATGTGCTTAAAGGCAGCAGGAGCTGAAATCCTCGACTCCGAGCTGAGCTGTGGGTGATGAAGTACAGACTCAGCACATCATAAATGTGAAACGAACACAGACAATTATGGCTTACCTGCAGAGAAAATGGGACATTCGTCGCGAACACGCCTGGCCGTGTTCGTGCGCGGACGAGTTTTCCCCGGCGCGAAAGCCATTGCGGTGCGTGGTTTGGCGCAAAGGGAAAACGAAATGCATTCAATTCACAGGGTTTCATGGCGGGACTCGGCCAAAACCACGCGCCGCAATGGCTTTCGCGCCGGGGAAAACTCGTCCGCGCGCGAACACGGCCAGGCGTGTTCGCGACGAATGTTTCATTTTCTTTGCAAGTAAGCCATCATTGTCTGTGTTCCTTTCACATTTATGATGTGCTGAGTCTGTACTTCACCACCCGCAGCTCAGCTCAGAGTCGAGAATTTCAGCTCCTGCTGCCTTTAAGCCTTGCTATGGCAGAGTGTCCACCTTTGAAATCTATTTTCCACCTTGTAAATGTAATGGTTTCTCTCATTCATCTTTTCCACGTATGGCTAGGGTATTCCACTATCTGCCAAAAGGCTTTTCAGGCAGCAGCACAACATGAAGACCTTGTCAAAAAATTACTCACTGAAACAAATTATGGAAGAGATACCGAGACAATTCTAACACATCGAAATATTCGTATGTAACAGGAGGAAACTCGAAATTAGACGCAGACGTTTATTAGATATAAGTTCATATAACTATTCTATCTGTGAGAGGAGCATCTGGAATACTAACATTCAGATCAGCTCACCTATTTCTTATTTGCAAATGACACTGTGTTGGTTGACGGTAACGGCGAGGAACCAGCAGGGAATGGAGCCCACGATAGTTCCTTCATTTGACCGCGCCCCAGTGCAGCGGTTAGATTATGGTGTAGTGGTTTCGGGCGATGCAACTAACCAACCCTGTCAGTGGGAGCCGTTGTGGTACGATAGCTGGATCTAGTGTCTATGCAAGCTCTCAAATCTATCTATTCCAGTAACTCCTCATGACTATATACTTAACTCTATGTATTAGGTTGGTGCAAAAATAATGCGCGTTTTTCTTTGCTTCATCTTCGGTGCAGAAAATTTCCGGTGTTTCTTATCACCGCTATAAGAAGTTGTATATGGTTTTATAGCAAATTTTGTGGCCTTTCCAAGTATCTTATGCATTCTAGAGGAAATTCATGTTTTCGGTGAATTTTCAGTTCTGGAACGAAAGGCGCTAAAACAAATTTTTTGCCAAACTCACTTCAGCGAGCTAAAACTTGGCGGCATCACGGCAGGAGCCGCTCGGAATATCGCCATAGTTTTGGCGAGGGAAGTGTGAGCAAATGAATACCGCGAAGTTGCTTCCGAAGTCCTATACGTGGTGTGTCTTGCTTCGAAAGTAAGGAATGTCGCATAGTTCTTCCTGGGGTTTGCGATCCCCAACTGATGGCAATTATCGAAGAGTTCTCATTCGAAACAAAATATTTGGTTTCGCAGAACCTCGCCGATAAGTGCTGTCAGAAAAATCCTTCCTTTGGTAAGAATGGGAGGATGAAAAAGCTCAACGACTAGATGTTGCGCATACTGAACGAGTACCAGATTGATCCTCGTTAAGAGGTCCGCTTCATGCCTTTTTAGTGAAAGAACTGAGAAAAAACACTTGATCGTTCAGTGATATAGTGTGAAGTATAGACCCTCTACGACAAAATGAATTGCGCTGCTCAATAGTTGCACGAGGAAGAAGCACCGAAACACTATCAGGAACGGAAGCAACACCAAATCAAGTTCAAGGCGACTTTGTGGTGAGCTGCTGCAAAAATCGCTCACTACTGTTGGGGTTCGGAATCGAAGGCATGAAAACGCGCATTATTTTTGCACCAACCTAATACCTTCTTTCGAAGGGTCGCATTGTAAACTATTACAATGTAATAAATGAATATGAATATGAAAAGCTCTTACTCATCAAACTGTCTCCCATGTCCATAGCCTTCGAATAAGGGCTGCTTGTTACAGATACGTGCCCTAGTGCAGGGAGAAGAGCAAAATAAGCGAACATTCCCACTGTCTTCAAGCAATCCATCCGTATGGTTGCTTGAAAACAGTTATTATGCTCGCTTGTTTTGTTCTTTCTGCTACACCAAAGCACTTATTGGTATTTAGCAGCGCTTATCTGAAAGCTGTGGACTTGCTAGGATGTTTGATGTGATGAAACTTCATGGGCGAGGTGATTTTTTATTCGTTCAGCTCTTGGTTCACTAGGCATATAACGCTCATCCAGAAGTATGCAGGCACAGAAGTTTCTCCCTAGACGTTGTTTGTGTTCATGTATGTTTGAGTAGTCGCTTTCAACTGCTTCAGCACACCTATTTAGCACATCTAAGAGCATGAAACCCGTCTACATCGCCTTGCTGCTCTGCTTGGGTGCTGCATAAGACATGCAAATAAACTTAGAAAAGCAATGGGCTGCCTGTCACCTCCTGTGCTATCACTACCTTCTTAATACTGGAACACTGCTTGCAGACTTCATACTTTTGAGTTTTCGGATGAAGTGAGTTTTTGCTAGCTTTCCGATGAAATAAATAGACTACCCAATCCTTTGATTTGCTTGCGATTACTGCGAAACTTACGTGGACGCTCATCCTAACTTTGTCTTCAACATGTGCGAGTGTGAAGTGACTAAGGAATCAGGCCCCGGCACGATCCCGTATTAGGGTCGTAGCCAAACGAAGCCCCCTTTGAAAAATGGAGATTTTACGAAGCCCCCTCTGAAAATAACAATAGATAGAAGGGAATGACCGCATCCAATGATAGCAATTCTACAAGCATTCTCCGTGGTTGCAACTAAAGCAATTAGTAGCAATTAAAGGACGATATCCCATTGTGAAACCACAAAACATAACTGCAATAACCAGTGTAAACCGACAAAACATAACTATAATTCTTTACCAAGAGCAATCAATGAATGGACCATTCCACACTGCGGTAGAAATTATACTGACGGAATCAGGAAACGATAAGGTCGACATTGGTCGCCAAAAGCCGAACAGAACAACAAACTAGTCGAGAATCAAGGAATAAAAACTCTGGAAAAAAGTAGAGACCAAACTAATGACAGTAGCCTTCGTAGAAAAGGAAGGACCGAGGCTTTCAAAGGGGCTTTCAAATGATTTCAGTTCCCGCGCAGGCTCGATTGGGTCGGCGTTCCGCTTTGGAGCGCGGCTAAACGGCTTGCGATAGTGCCTCGGAGCGAGCGGAGAAGGGCAAATACTCACAAGATAGGAGATGATAAGTGATAGTATGTGAGGCGTATGATAGCACATACCTACAAGTATAGGGGGCATGGTAGGAGGTTGGAAACTTATGTGTTTGAATAGGGAAATTATGCCCTCGACAGGCTCAGCTTGTACCCCAGCTTGTCTGAAACAGGCTGACCCCTTTACCGAGCATACAATTCCTGGATTCACATAAGTTTTGTGATCTGATAGCATACATTTATTTTGAGTGCTATGACGCTTCTTCACCCCAAATTTGGTGTCAATCGGTTAAGCCTCGAGTTAACGGGAGAGCCTTGCAATCACTCAGACTCAGAATGTGAGCGTATACTTTTCTAGTTCACATAAGTTTAGATTGTCTCTCCCAAAATCTTCTAGAGTTCCCGTAGTTCTCATCTCACTGAAGATTCCAGCTCATTCCATGCAGATTCCGCGGCGCAGGAGTCGTTTAAGTCCTCCGGATTATGGGAACTTGTACATGATCTGCTCCAATCGAACTTTTCAACATCGATCGCCGCAATTGCTCTGCTAAAGCTACGAGCAGTTCCTTTGTGAGCCTTTTTCGTCCTCCATCGCCTTTATCAACGCATTTTTCTTTGGACCAACGAACACCTCAAAGTTTTTCTGAGGCTCGGCCCCGAACCCGTACGAAGCCCCTTTTGCTTTTCGATCCTTTTACGAAGGCCAGCTTGCCCACCGACAAGCTGCGCTGGAGCCTGTGAGGAATTGGTGCACAAAATACTTGGGCGCACCGAGGTGAGGAAGGGCATTCAGGTTTGCCTACTGTGAACTTCTTACTGTTCAAAACATGTTCTTCAAGCGAAAAACGACGTATCTCCTGCTAAAGGAACGCCAATTTCCTTCTATGCCCCACATAACCTCTATCTTATTGTTAGATAAAAGTGCTTGAAGGGGCAAAATGTATTATAACCAACGTAGCGTTAATGGTTACGCGATATTTTGCCGTGAGTCATTCCTATCTCTTCGGAAATATGCAGGAACTCCATATATGTGATGATACATCGCACCGAGGCACAGAAAGTATTCCCGCCCAACTAGTACGGTCCTCAAATGACTCAAAATCCAGGCGCTGTTCGATTGAAAGTGTGGTAGTTCAGTGCGTCCACTAAACTAATGTTGCATGAAATGATTACCGAGGAAAACCAATGATAAGGAAAAAGGGCGTAAAGTTCCAAAAGAACACTTATGAAAAGAATAAGTGTCATTTGATCGAGAACAACCAGGAAGGGTCAGCAGAGCATTTAACGCAAAACATTTACAATTCTTGTACATCATCCAATGACCTCTCAACTATTTACTAAAACTATAAGTTGGTATTCGAATTTTTTCTTTCGAATATTCGAATGTTCGAGTAAACGAATATTTTAACTTTTCGAAAAATTCGAATATTCGAATAAAGAAAATTCGATCAATTCGAATAAATGAGTGTCATTGCTTCAGAAGTGGTTTTGCGAATAGTTAGAACAGTCTTGTCATATGCGAAGCGATAGGAATTCACGTTTTCAAATTAACACTTCTGGTGGTGTACGTTTAAAGTGAAGTCCCATCTCATTTTCGTGTCTGTCTAAAAGTATTGGGATGGGGAATAAGTTCCTGCGGTTTTTCATAAGCATAGAAACCACAATTTTCCATGAACAATGTCAATCATAATAAATGGGTTGCGAAGCTCCTTATCCTTCTATAAATGCTGGCAGGAACAGGGCAGCTTCTCACATCCATGTCTGCGAAAAATTGCACTGCTTGGGACGACTCATTTTACAGGCTGCCACCACAACTCTTGGATCACAATTTATGAAATGAATAGGTAACTAAACAAAGTAGGATGTATATGACTGTAGAGTCGGCAATGGTGAGAAACCTCCACATTCGAGTATCCTGCTCGTCGTTTTGGTGAAATTTGCGGTGAGAAATTGAGCATACCGAATGTGAACGACCACCCCATATCAGGCATTTTAGAGTTTTTCAAGGAACGCATTACCTAGACGTGGATATTGTCAAGAGTTAGCAGAAATGGTGACTTTTCTTACATTTCAGGCAACTCTAGTGGATAATCTCCTCCATGTCTCACATGCTGGGCTGCCAGACGAGAAGCAACTTCAACGCCAAATTTGCCCTGTCTAAAGCGGGTATACCATTTCTGTGTTGTCTTTCCAATAGTAAAGCTTCTTCTGCAGACGATATTGATATCTCTAGCCACTTGAACCATATTTGATCCACCACTGAAGTCGAACGGCAGCCGACTGCGGAGAGGTTCGGCATTTTCGATTTTCGACGTCACATTTCATGCAGTAGAAAACAGGGTGAAGCGACAATTGAGGGACACAGTTGAGTTGCCGGTGAAGAGCACATCAATACCTACAAAAGGTCCATGAGGCAAATTAAGCGATGTTCAAATCACCATGAAAAAACAAATTGAAAAACCTCACAAACTTATTTCTCAACCCAATATCTAAACTATCAATAAATTCGTGGTTTTCTTGACACGCTGTTCGCAGAATGTTTCTCTGCAACTCTCTGCTGGACAATGCTCTTACCCCGTCTTTAGTTTTTCTTCCGTCGTGCTTCTCACGTCACTATGCCCTCTTCCCTGGGATCACGAATTAAGACAAGCAAGTAAAACTGTTACCCTTCAAAGAAAGTGGCAGAGAATGCCATTATGGACTGCTCCAGATTGGTGTTAATGGGATATCAATGCACCAAAATGGATTATAACTTTGTAATTTATTTTTGATTGTATACAATGATTCTTCTGTGCCACGCAGGTTATTGTAAGGACACTTTTTCTTATTCCGGCCTACGTTTCGACTGAACGTCGTCTTCAGGGCCTGAAAGTGGTTAAGTTTTCCATCTGCGCTCTACACCACCAAAGCCCTCCTCACACCTATTTGTTCAACTCATCCAGGTCAAATAACACTAAGCCTCCAGTCGATGTACGAACTCACTACGTGTCCCACCGACTTTGCGGAGCAAACGCAACAGCAACTGATCGTCCAAGCTGGCGAATGGATACCCTATACCGCAGCTATGGTTCTTATAAGGCGTGCGCTAGTATCTATTTATTTTGATTGTTTGTTTTTATTTTTTTTTTGTCCACGCGGGTACCCAAAGTAGCGGAGACCCAAATTTCCTCGCAGCTTCCCCCCCCCCTTCTCTCCCACTTTCTGCGTCCGCTTGCTGTACACATAAACATACCTGTAGTAGATGCGAACCTCACGTAACCAGCAATCTTTCACTCTATTTCTCGTGTTATTATAGCAGTAATTCATCGAGCTTCCTGTTGAAGGAATTATCTGTAACCGAGTCGAAATACGCACATCGCACCCTCACCATATGTTCCCATCGTGTCTCAACGAAGAAATCAACTTCATTTCTGTCACCAACCTCCGTAAAAGGCAAGAATAATATCGTTTAGTTTTGTCTTATACGGATGTTGGTGACCGCCTACTTGGTTCGAATTCGCGTACCACGTAAATTGGCATGTACTTTCCGATTTGTAATCTTTTGAATTCTGGCGAACGGTAAGCCGAAAGTGGAGGTAGCACGGGATTAAAAGTTTGCAGGTGATAAGATGAGCACCCTTTGTTATGTAATTTGAGAAAATCAAGTCCGTCTTTTCCGCGGGTCTTGTCAGTACTGGTCAATTTTTTCATCAAGCAATCAAAGAAAAATAATAAATGAATAATGATGCATGCTTGTCGTTTGCATTGAATCAGGGTGGCTCAGTTGTTGAGGGAAAATCATAATATGTAACCCGTGACTCTTGGCAATTTTATCATTAAACCGATTACTCGGATCATGGATGCTCGAATATTCGAATATTCAAATAATATTTCAACTTTTCGAATAATTCGAATGTTCGGATGAGGAAAATTTCGAATGGTTCGAATATTCGTTCGAAAATATTCGTTTGAATACCAATGTGTACTCTCAACCCCCAGATCTCAATATACTATCGTTCCCTACTGTTCTACAGTGAAAATTTCTCTGAAAAAAAAAACCTAGAACGATATGAGCCGCATGCTACTACGGATTCTGATGCAAAGTCACATGCGAACGACGATGTAAAAAACTCCGCAATTCTGAAGTCGTGAGCCCTATGTTTAGGACGAGTAATTCGCAATGTACCCATAATCTCGAAGCATCCCATAGATTATCACATTAGCTCTTCTAAGCAGAACTTGTTGCAGTGGCCAAATTTTAAACGGCCTACGATCTTAGCTCTCATTGTGCAAAAGCAGCCGCTGGAAATTTTTGGAATCACAACCGCTCATTCCCGAGTTCTTCACCAATCCTGGTTTTCCTGTATTCTCTTCGAAGGAAAGAAATGTTGCTTACAAAATTGGTTGCATTGGAGTAATTCCTTTTGCGAAACATTGAGTATTCTTCTACAGCTGTCTTCAATCTATAAGCGATGTCGTTAACATGTTTGCAACTGATGAAGGAAGCACTAAATACTGCTACAACTAGCTATTATTTCACCGCAATATAGCAATTGCCATGCGCGGCATAGTCGCGCTGCGCCCTGCAGTCCACAAATTCGTCGGCAAAATCGACTTACTACAACAGCATGTAAAATACATTTTATAAGAAAAAATGTTGGACCTTGGGTGGTTCCTGCTATGCAGGCGATGGCGAGGAAACGCAGACGTATATACGTGTCCTTCCCGATTACTTGTGCCCAAGAAATCACCGTCGCGAAATTGTGACTGTGCTTACGTTTCTGGCCAAGGTTAATTTCGATGTCGTCTAGTTTTGCTAGAGCTGGTGCTCCTTCACTTAGAGTTCGGAAAATTAAGGAGATGGTTCAAGTACGTATCACCGGAGTGATTTTCCGCCTCCCTTCTTGCTGTGGTCAGCAGCATCAGACGCAGAAATCGCTCTGTAATCTTACATTCTTTCATTTGAGCGCAACTTCATACCTGTTTCTTGCTAGCAACTTATTTGTTTGCTCTTTTTGATGAACTAAATGTCAATTTGGGATTAAAACCACAACCAAACGAAACCATCGCCTAATGTGGTCATTCTTCACTGTGGTGAAGACCGATGTGAACAATAACCTATCGTGGTAGTACCCTGTCTCGGAGGAGGTTGGAGTTTTTTTAGAACCTAGAGGTTAAGGGCTTCTCACAGCTTCACAGGAATTCTGATTCTCATTCGGAATTTTGGAGCCCGAGATGACCTCACTTATGTAGGCGCCAGCGTCAATTTCTCACCTCTAGTTCCCTACGCTTCTGCCATTACCAAAGAAGAAATCTTAGAAACTAAGGCCTATGGCATACTACACAGCGACGCTGTCGTTGCTACCGTTCACCTTCAGAAGCTTCCGCACAATTGTTCCTATGCCAGCACGCCATTCCACGTTAACCACAGTCTGTACACCTACTCAGATAACTGGATAAGGCAAACGTAGCACAACCTGGCAAGCCACACCCCCAAGAAATGGAAGGCAGACATTGCTGCAAGAGGAGGAACTGCTGCATTCCGTCTGCTAAGAGCAGCAAACCCCGTGTTTCGGCTGCGTTTTTTGCCCGATGAACTGTGCTGCAGTTCAACCTGCGTTCTTTCTGCTCCTTGCCACGTGGCGACACGCCCCCTGGGAGGTGTATATAAACCGCTGGTTGAGCATCAAAGTTTAGTCGTGTCTCCGCTCCGTCGGAGACGAGGGGATCCCAGCGAGACTCGTCAGGCTGGCTGAGGCCCGGGTAAAACCGTGGCCCAGTGCAATAATTATTATTTTTGGATGAGCTTGGGTAAGCATCCAATTACCCAAGTCTGCAGTACGAACACAGCCCTCTGCCCAGGTTGAGCTGCGATCCTAGGTTTGAGACATACAAACCAGTTCATCGCCCCCGAAACACAGCCTTCTAGGGGCAAACGCAGCTCGTGGGACGACAAAATAAGCTTTCACCTCGCGATGTAACTGCTGTTGAAATGTGTTCGGCGTGAGTTCGGCCTGCGTTCGCTGTCTCGGAATTCTGAGTAGAGCGCGTACGAGAGGCCGATCATTTGCTGGTAATGGGTGGAAAGCAGGGTAAAGCACGGGGTGCGATCTGGAGCTTCCAAAAACGTACCTCCCTTTGCTCTCACCTGGGGTAAACCATATTCCCATTTTTTCATTAGTATTCGGCCTTTCTCAATCTGTAATACAAATTACTCGTACAAACCCCACCGCCTGTGTCGCTTTGAGATCGTTTCCCCTCCGCGCTAGCCCTGTGGTGGGAAATACAGTAACCTCTTTCGCAATGGAGCGCGGAATCGCATAGTAGCGCAAAATAGCACCACAGCGATTTTCAGCTGAACACTGGTGCAATTCTTGCAATTTCAAACCGATTTAACGTGCGCGAATTGCACAACTGGAGCAAAACTAAGAAAATTTACTGTGGTCTTCCTCCTGTGGCAATTATTCACACTCTACATTACTGCGCCCATCACAGGAAGCGTCAATCACGATCACTACTCCCGCAGCCTGGAGCGCTGCAGTAGCCACGTGGCGCTGGCGGGGCAGCACACGAAATCCACAGCATCCAGCAGCGCCACGTAGGTGGTGCCACGTTCCAGGCCGAGGGAATAGTGATCGTGACTGACGTTCCCTGTACTTATTACCCGATTTACTGTGATGGGAATTTTTTTGAAGTAATAATAGAGATCGTGGTGTGAAACATCTCATCCACAACTCGAATAATGTGTTAAGGCGTGGACGCCTTTTTCTTCACGTCAGAATTATTCATAGAGAAAAAAGACACAACGTACCCCTCCCTCCTTGCTTTTTCGCCTTGCTCCTCTGAATACGTAGGGGTGATTTGAAATATCGCACCTGTGTTTTACCCTGATAAAGAGCTGACCGGTCACCCTTGCCACGCCGCCGTGTTCGATTGGAGCGTGATCTGCAGTGCGCACTCTATGTGAATATATGTACTGTACAGTCTATCCGAAACGACGAGTTCGCCCACGCACGCAGAGATCGAGAGGCGGCCACGTTTGCCACTGCTCCACGTCATCATCTATAAACTGCGTAACACGTTCCATCGTTATCTTCGCAATGATTTGGCTGTGACGTGGACAACGTGGCAGGTAACAGCATACGTCTCAGCCGCGCCGCATCTCGATCCCCGCGTGCGTGAGCGGACTTGTCGTTTCGGACAGACTGTACGTAATAAGATATGAGAACTTGTATCATTTTGTTCTCAACATTTTCATTCTTCACATCTCCGTGTCGCTGTTAAAGGCAGCACTCACGCTGAAAAAAAGTTCTCTCGCATTTGTGCTTATTTTAAAGGAGCCACCAATTGGAGTGTAACTGTAAAAGGAATCACTCCGAATCTTGTTGTTGCTCGAGTAATAAAACTAGTACGCATGTACAAATGCTCAACCGCCATTCTCTTTGATCGTGTGCGGCTGTGTTTCTCAGCTGATAAAGGATCGATCAGCATTTTCGGATAGCGGTGATCCTTTCCGCACCTCGACAGCCGCACCCATCTCAGGAGATAGATTTCGTGCAAATGGACATGCATTGGCAAAATACAACATAGTATTAGGTTGGTGCAAAAATAATGCGCGTTTCTCGCTGCTTCATTTTCGGTGCAGAAAACTTCCCGTGTTTTTTATCATATGTATGAGAAGTTGTATATAATTTTGTAGCAAATTTCATGGCCTTTTCAAATGTCACATGCATTTTGAGCGAAGTTCATGTTTTTGGCGAATTTTTAGTTGTGGAACGAAAGGCGCCAAAACAAGTTTTTTGCCAAACTCTTTTCAGAGAGCTGATACTCGACGACGTTGAAGCAGTAATCGCTCAGAATACCACCATAGTTTTGGCGAAGGGAGTGTGAGCGAATGCATTCCGCCGAGCTGCTCCCGGATTTTTCGGCTTGGTGTGCCTTGCTTCGAAAGTTAGGAATGTCGCATAGGTCTTCCTGGGGTTTGCGACCCCCAACTGATGACAATTATCAAACAGCACCCATCCAAAACAACATACTTGGTTTCGCAGAACATTGCCGGTGATTGTTTTCAGACCATCCCTCCCTTCAGTAAAAATGGGAAAATGATAAAGCTCGACGAGTTGATGTCGCGCATACTGAATGAGTACCACATTGATCCTCGTTGAGAGGTGTGCTTCGCACCTTTGTGGTGAAAAAATTGCCACCAAACAGTCGGTCGCTTAGTGATTAAATATGAAGTATAGACCCTCTTCGACAAAATGAGGTGCCTTGCTCAACAGTTGGACGAGGAACATGCACCGAAATACTCCCAGAAACCGAAGCAACACCAAAATAAGGTCACGGCGACTTTGTGGTGAACTGCTGCCAAAATTGCTCAGTGTAGCTCATTCATTCTTCCTAATCTGGTAAGTGGTTTCAAGACGTAAATGAAATAAATTAGAAACTTCACGGTGTGACCCCAGCGCTGCTCAATAAAATGGATTCTTCACTCCTACACGGTACCGTCCAGGCACACCCTGCACGACAGATTTCTTCACAGGTTGGAGCAACTGAGCTAGGAAGCTCGGACTCCTACATCATAATCAGCAAGCTTCTCGCTTACCGATTTCCGCTTCCCCGAGAACCTGGGCGACTTCTTCCGGGAGAATTTTCTCGAAGACTAAAGTGATACCAAAACTGCCCTCCGGAAGTTTGTCGATTCTAGAAGTTCCTGTCAGAATTGCACCGTAGTCGGAGAACGTCTATCTCAGTGCTAAAGATTTGCGGATTACATTAATTTTAAGCCTATTGAAAAAGATCGATTTTGAAAGGAGTTATGAGGTTCGGAATCAAAGGCATAAAAACGCGCATTATTTTTGCACCAACCTAATATTTCTCGCAAATTTAGCCTTCTTTGATGGTCTTTTCTCTACTATGGGCACAAGAGTAGCCTCCAGAGTAGAATTTCATGAAAAAGTCGACGACGTTTTTTATCGAGAGTGTTGTGTTTAAGTATGCCATATGTAGAGTGTGGGTTGTGATGAAGGGCGGTGTTTTCCCGCCCTTCGACGTCAACTCATCCCCGCTCAAGGGCAATTTATACCACTCAGACACTTGGTGCGGACCGCCTACTCTACCATTACCGGCCAGCGAATCACCAAATCGGAGGACGGCCGGCAGTGGCAGAGCGGGCTGGTCGGTGGTGGGCTTCCGTTCAGACGAACGGCTTTAAATTGATTGAGTGCGAGCGCTACTGTTCCAAATCGGGTGCTCAGGGCAGCGTTGTCCGAGATCACTCGCCCAGTGACCGCCGGCAGTGTGACGACCTGTGGCAGCTCAGCCTTTGCGAGTGCCTCTCGGAGAAGAACTCCGGATTCGAAGCCGCTGTGGATCCGTAGTGATTAAGGGCAGCATAAGCACCAAAGTTCTAATCAGGAATAAGAAAACGTGGATATTTGCAAAGTCCCTTCGTGTGTTCGTAATTCCAGCCTTTTTCATACCATCGAAGGGATTCAATTAACCTGATCATTTTTTTTCTGCCACTGCCTTATCCACTCGACCATCTAAGCTTCTAATCTGCTTCAGTCGGCTAATGCCTTCATTCTTTATCACTTCTCTGCAATCACCAACCGACCCCTTCGGCCGGGTCGGCCGGTGATAGGCTACTGCCCAGAAGGCAGATGGTGATGGTCGAGCGGGCCTGCCGGTAATATACAGCCGCCAGGCCGGTCGGCATCTATTGGCCGTACGGGCCGGCCGCAGCAAGTGTCTGAGTAGCTGCATGCGTCAGACGCACCCATCCATTTGCGAATGATATTCCATGTCAACGCAGCATGCACATCCTCAACGAAAAGAACGCGAGGATGTGAACGCATGCGTCTGAGCTGCCTCCGCGATGCGACTAGCCCTATATTTCATCACATGAACGCACGCGCGTCAAACGCACGCACCTAGTGCATACTGCCTTTCACATCCGAATTTGCACGGACAAATAGGGTGAAATCCCGCGCGAATTATTGCGAGAAGGTCCTGGAGGGCGGGATGAGGGTTCGAACCAATCGCACGCACAGTGCCCACCCACCTTTGCCTCTTCATGACTCACACCCCTATACTATGTACGTCGATTGAAAATACCGCGTGTCCGACACGAATGCCTGCGACGCTGTAAACGCATGCGTCTGAGCTGCGTGAATGATGCAACTAGCCCTATAGACGCACGCACCTAACATAAACTGCCCTTAACCCAAACCCCATTCTCTGTGTCGCTTCTGGGTAATTCTTCCAAGGCGAACTTTACAGGCCATTCATCGGGGAGTCGGTATGTCACTTATCGGAGACATGTGCTCCATGTACTCCCACATCATTTCCGGGACCCTTTCTAACATGTTAAGCAGTTAAAAATCACTGCGACTAACTAGCTTGAACATGCATGACTTGCCAAAGGCCCAGAGATCGGCACAAGCTTAGCTCCAGCAGGAAAAATTACGAAGTCCCCTTTGACCTAGCCAAGAATCTACGAAGCTCTCATCGTAAACGAGGTAAAACAACTTTTTGCGAAGAACATTGGTTTCGTGTTTTCAAGGCACATGGACATGTCCATACGAATTAACATGTGTTAACAAGCACACTGGCAGTGGAGCACGTTAACCCGTTGGCACTGTCCTGAGCAATATCTCCTTCCAAAATCCTACTCGTAATCTCACCACAAAGTTTGAACAAGATCGATTCAGTACTAACGGTGCTGTGGGCACTGCGAGGTACTTTTTCACCTGTAACTCCTACCAAAATCAATTGAATCCAATTCTTTCTTGGATTTGGATAGAGCATTGCCAGACGCAGCTATCTCAGAACCTGTCCTTTTATGAGTGCTGACATCAGTGCTGTAGGCAGAATTTTCGCATGATAACCGGTCAAACCGGTCAAACTCGTTTCAAAATCAAACAATTCCAGTTTCCTCTGGCAATTGGTGCTACAGTCGCACTCGTAATCTCACATCAAAGTTCGAGCAGGATCCGTTCAGTACCAACGGTGCTGTGGGATCTGCAAGGTATTTTTCCAGATAGTTGGGTAGTAACTCCAACCAATATCAATTGAAACAAATCATCTTTCATAGTTGGATAGTACATTGCAATTTGCAGTATTGGATAGTACATTGCCATTTGCAATAATGTGCATGTTTCCAGAAATATCCATGCAGAACCTGTTTCTTTGTAAGCGCTGAAAGCAGTAGTTTTGATAGAATTTTCGCATGATAACCCCACAAACTGTTGCCAAAATCAATGGATTCCAATTTCCTACGACAGTAAGAGTAGGAGTAGTATTCCTGAAATTACCTTATCGTGAAATTTGAGCAGGATCCGTTCAGTACTAACGATGCTATGGGTACTGCTGTGTACTTTTTCAAGTGCAATTTCTAAAACGAATGGTAATTTTACTCTTACTTCAGTCAGACTTAATAGAATTAAAGAAAGAAAAATGCTTAGGTTTAATCTCCTCTTTATTCTCCCTTCTTTGCTCTTCTTTCCGAAGGAGTGGATTTTTATTCAACCAAGATCCAAGTCCCAGGCACGAAGTCCCTTCTGCTCACCTCATCGCTTACGAAGCCCCGCATGCCTTGAGTCAATTGGTGTAGCTCACTAGGCGAAATATAATTGCGGTGAGCGACAACCGTAAGCTCCGCCTACCAGCCATGGAGATCTGAGCTGTAGGACATCTGGCGCGACTCCTCCTCAGACATTCGAGCAGCACTAGTCTCGGTGGGCGGGGCCTGTCACGCCCACCAACTGCCCCCTGCGGCACATAATCAGTTGGATTGCCAAAAGCAGCAATGCCGAAATAGGCTCGCAATTTTGCAGTCGCTATTGATATAGTGCTGCGGACGCGAAAAAATCGGCCAAAAACTGGAACTACGTAATCAATAGTGCTGGAAATCAGTGGCAGTATCGTGATATTGTACGCCAAGAGGGGAAGACGATATTACGATACTGCCGATTTCAAATCTGAGTCGTCGCGGGCATTTCGAAATTGCCGCATGCGTTCGCGAGAGACTCGCCATTTTCAAAATTCGCTTCACCATTTTTCGTCTTCTCTTGTGTTTCGTGTCGCTCTTCGTCGTGTTCTTGTTTGTTGCCGTTCCCTTCGTGTTCTTTTCGCTTATACCATCGTGACTGCTTGTTTTGCTCAAATGTAACCGCTTTTCAGGCATGCGACTAACTGGAGAGGCCAGGTTCACGGATGTTTTCAGCATGAAGAACTACCCCAAACTAGAGGTAGGGATGCTTTGAAAGTTTTCATTTATAGAGTTTTTGCGTACTCCGTTCAGAACATCGTGAACCAAGGATGTTCACGTTGCTTTTCTCTTATGTTTTGTCTTCTGTCTTTTCTTTTACGTCCTCATCTCTCTCCTTCTTTCTTCATTTTTCTCTCCTACAGTTTTCTAGTACATAGATTAGTGGAGTTTTTGCGTACTTCCATCCTGATCATCGTGAACCAACGATGTTCACTTTGTTTCTCTTCTGTTTGGTCTTCATTTCGATGATTTGTTCAGTGCAATTTCTGAGACTCCCCACAGTAGATCCGTGAGTTGAAAATAGGAATGTTTTTCCTGATGTTCTTCGTTTCTTATTGTTCGGATCATTTTTTTTTCATTCGCATTCGTGACCTTGGGCTTTGGGCATGATGTGCCACATGGGACACATGTGGTCCCTCGTGCACGCGTTTGTGCTCAATAGGTTGTGCACGCGGTTCCGCTCGTCGCACTGCGCGTGTTAACCAGTTGAGCACGTTGACGCGAATGTGCTGAATCTTTTTTGGATCTTTGCACTTTTTGTGTTATATGTGTACATGACATCCTTTCTTCTCGTTGGAGATGCGCGTAGAGTTGCGCCGTATGGTCTTCGAAAATCTGTTGAGACACGAATATCGCTAACTTTACTTTTGTAGCTAATGCTTCCAGCGACTTCCCAGCAAGCCAGTCAGTTTGTGGAGACAGCAAATGTCTCCTGCAATTGTGCGATCTCCACTACCAATTGTAACGCGCCTTGGATCTCGTGTAGAATTTCTCCGATTGGTTTATAGTTAACCTGAAAAGGAGAATTCCTAGAAAAGGCATCCACAATGTCTAAATCCATCCGCAGCTGGAGGTTATTCTGAAGAAGTCTCCGGAAAAGTTTGAAGAAGTCCGTGCTCACGCACTCGGGCCGTGCGAGCGGTCTGCGATGACTGTGTGAGCATCTGTAGTCCGCGATGGCGGCGAGTGCTCTCACGGTTCGAGTGTCTAAGTAGAGACCTCCACTGGGTTGGTGCACGATTATGCGCGATTTGATCCCATCTCGCAATTAGTTTGGTTTCTGTCGTTTCTGGAATGGATTCCTATCAGGTCGAACTCGTATTTTCCTTAATATTGAGGAGACATAGAAAGGCCTGCTCAGCGCTCGGAGCCATGCCTACTGGTCTGCTTTTAGCTCCGGAGCTTGGCCCATTTATCTGCGACTCGCAGGTCTACCCTTCAAGGAAAGCAACAGTCCTGGAAACAGTATCTTGGCTGCGGTCATGATAACGGTCAACTTGGATGTCCCAATCTTGTTTTTTCTTGTTCATTGGTTCATCGTTTTTCCTTGTTTTCACATTTGTTATCTCGTTTTGTCGTCTTTTTTGTGGGTTTTTGAGTACCATCCATTCCATATTGCAGGCCGGATGTTCAGCAACACGTGATGAAAACTGCTCGTCGGCTCCCGACGCCAGTGAGTTCTCTGTTATAAGGAAGGGAAAGGAAGCAACCAGACTCCTAAGTTTTCAGAAACGACGACATCTCTTCCCGAACACGGCTAATAAAGAAATGGTCGACGAGATCAACGAGCAAATGGACCAACTTCCCGCTGCGGACACTTCGACTAGACCTTCAATCCGCTAAGCATGGGTCGAGGCCACGTACGTTTCATCTGAATTTGACGGCTGTTTCAATCTGCGTCTTCTCTGCTACACTTTCTTGATATCTGGTGTTTTTACTATAATATGAATTCCACTCCTTACTGCCGCGTTACTGCAACACGGCTTTTTTGATGTTTCCGCTACTTTCTCCGCTGCCGCATTCTCTTCATTCAACACGGCTAATAAAGAATGGTCGACGAGATCAACGAGCAAATGGACCAACTTCCCGCTGCGGACACTTCGACTAGACCTTCAATCCGCTAAGCATGGGTCGAAGCCACGTACGTTTCATCTGAATTTGACGGCTGTTTCAATCTGCATCTTCTCTGCTACACTTTCTTGGTACTGTTCTCGATTGTGACGCTCTCTATCATGTCGAAAATGTGGATAGATTTTTCGAATATGAACCTGTTTTTGAACTTTTCTAGCCATTTTGAGTGCGTGACCACGTCGCTTTTTTTGAATTAATGCAGGAGCTCTAAAAAATTTTGCCGATCTCGTCTTGTGATTCTAACCAAAGCAGCTGACATCTCCTGCCTCGTCAAAACCGCTTCCTATTGTTTGCCTCACTGAACAGAACATGCTCATTTTCGATCGCTGGGTTTAAAATGCTGTCGATTCGACACAACTCATCAGTAGGTATTTCCTATCTATCCTACTTACTCGTTACTCGTTACTCTGAATACGCCTCCGTTTTGTGATCTCTATCCCAACTGTAATTGCTCATCCCGAATCTCGCCTCTCCGTCTCACTTAGCCACGACCTCCGCTACCAATTTTCGAAAAAAAAAATTCTGACTACTCTTAATGATCTACACTAACATCGACTTTAATCGCGCCTCCATGTTCTGGAATTTGCTTGGAAAAATTTTGCTCACTGTACCCGATTCTGAGATTTTCTTATCTAAAATTAACTCAATTACTTGCCTTCGCTGACAACCTAACTCACCGACATAATTCTGGGCTCACTGAACGTTTTTTTTTATCTTCGAAATGTTCTCCTATATTGCCGGTACCACGTCTTTCCTGACTCTAACTACTCGCCTGCCTCGCTTTAATACTACTAAGTCCTACTCTATTCTCGTCGCTCATCTGATCTATTATTGTCCTCACATTGCCGTTTTATTCTCCTATACATTTTGTTTCATTTGACTAATGTATGTTATGTGTTTTATGTTTATTTTGTTATGCACAATGCCCAGATTATGTAAGTGTTGGAACGTTCACGTGAAGTTTTTTTCAGTAGACGGTATATTACTTCTGTGTATTTAACAAAAAACACTTGAAGGTCCACATGAAATTTCCGACACCATTTAACTGTTTTTCCATGAATATGCCTTAAATTTAAGGTTTATGGTTTCCGTTAGGTGTTAAAATTTCACTCGAAGCCATTCCATATTAAGACTGTTTTCGCTTTTCAGACTTAAAACTTAATCCTTACATACTCGCTGATCTAGGCTTCGAGTGAACTTTCGGCACTTGCTCAAGTCTTGTATGTAATTTGTGCCTAGTTTTCTAAACAGCTGATGTAATCACGCGAAGTTTATGCAATGTTTTCGTCAATCTTGATATAATTGGGCGATCGACTATCTCTGAACTTATTTTTAAAGTCATAAACTTCGCGTGAGTTTTGGACTATGACATGTCTTACACCTCTTCAGAAGTGCATATTATATGTTTTCTATGAGTTTTTTGTCATTATGTCATATTTCCATGTTGAATACTGTTTTTCGTTGAATTAACAAATTTTGCGATTTTCCTGAGTAGACCATCGAGTGACGAGTCGAAAGCCGAGGGTCCGCTCTGACTATTCTGGCCCTACAATGCTGTAGGGGCCCGCGGACCTCAGGAGGAGCACCTAGCGAGCGATAATATCAGTACTTTGGGGCCAGAAAGGTCATTTCGGACCCAAATTTGCGGCACCTAGGGGGCTACATTTCCAGTACACCAGGGCTAGAAGGCCAAAATTAGCAGCACCACACTATCAGGACAATCCTGCTAAAGAGCTGCAAATTTCAGCACTAGTTGGGCGACGATATTGGCAGTAATAGGGCGCGCTGATTAGCACTCCTGACCAAGTAAAGTCACCTCTGCAGCTCTCCAAGAAATGACATGCGAGAAGAGCCGATATTAGCCGAGACTAGAGCTGCTTGAATGTCTGAGTCGGCTGTCAGTACCGGCAGAGGAGCTCCGGATTCGTTCCGTCCACCTTGTATGCTATAGCATGGGGTTTGCATCTAAATGCCTAAGCACAGACGTTAACCTTGTCGCAGCCAAGTGAATGAAATCATGCCTATATCACACATTCGAATAAGTCTGCACCGAGCGTTCTGGATATCTTTAGTTTCTGAAAATATGTAGACCAATGAATAATTTGATTGTGTGATCGTGAAAACATTTTGGAACCACACGCCGAATCTTGATGTGTACAAAACTACCATACTGCGCACTCGAAATCTGTTCTGCTGCTGAAATTTGTACAAAATAAATATGTAGGTGAAATTCTCCAAAATGAGTGTTTCAGGAAATATTATTCTGAAACTATCCGATCCAACATTCAACAGAGAACGGTACATAAAACAAAAAACAAAAAAAGGAACAAAATACCAATGCTCCGTTTCGTTCCTTCCACTATACGGAGACAAAAGTAAAAGAAATAAGACCACCACCGGAACTCGTCAGGAGTGAATGGTGGTCTTGTAAATTAGAAAATGTAGAGAATTAAACCAACCTGATCTGCTGTAGCAACTTTCTTCTTCCTCCACTTGTTTGTCCTCGCACTCCTGCGGGTCGCTGCTTCGTGTCTGAAACAAAGGATTTTCCAAAACGAAAGCGAGGCTAAAACGAGTATGGAACACAGAGTAAAAAGGAAGTAGAAGGAGGACAAGAAAGAGTAGAAAAGAGGTGAAAAAAGAAAAGAATAGAAAGAAATAGTCCCAAAATAATAAAATACGATTTTTTTTATTAAAGGCCTGCCCGCCCGTATACGGTGGACTGGCGCGAAATTCGAAAAGGTCACCAATGTGTAATGGAGCACACTATGGAATGTTAAGTAGAAATTGTATATATATATATATATATATATATATATATATATATCAGTGGCGGACGCAGAAAGTGGGCGGGAGGGGGGGCGTGGGAAGAAAAGTGGGGTCTCCGCCGTTTTGGGGACCCAGACGGAAAATAAAATTAATAATAATATTAATTATAATAATAAACAATAAATAAAAAATATATTAAAAATAATAATAAAAATAAACAATTAAAAATAAACTAACACAAGATTTTTATTTGTATTGTAAAGTAATTTCGAAAATTTGGCGACCCATTCTCGGGGGGGGCCCCCCCCCCCCCTGCGTCCGCCACTGATATATATATATATATATCAGTGGCGGACGCAGAAAGTGGGCGGGAGGGGGGGCGTGGGAAGAAAAGTGGGGTCTCCGCCGTTTTGGGGACCCAGACGGAAAATAAAATTAATAATAATATTAATTATAATAATAAACAATAAATAAAAAATATATTAAAAATAATAATAAAAATAAACAATTAAAAATAAACTAACACAAGATTTTTATTTGTATTGTAAAGTAATTTCGAAAATTTGGCGACCCATTCTCGGGGGGGGGCGCCCCCCCCCCCCTGCGTCCGCCACTGATATATATATATATATATATCAGTGGCGGACGCAGAAAGTGGGCGGGAGGGGGGGCGTGGGAAGAAAAGTGGGGTCTCCGCCGTTTTGGGGACCCAGACGGAAAATAAAATTAATAATAATATTAATTATAATAATAAACAATAAATAAAAAATATATTAAAAATAATAATAAAAATAAACAATTAAAAATAAACTAACACAAGATTTTTATTTGTATTGTAAAGTAATTTCGAAAATTTGGCGACCCATTCTCGGGGGCGCCCCCCCCCCCTGCGTCCGGCACTGATATATATATATATATATATATATATATATATATATATACTTACTTTTGGTTCCAGCTGTGTCTTCTTCGCTCCAGGTTCTCCTGTCTCGGGCCGCTCTCATCCAGTTCGTCAGTTCTCTTTGTTTAAACGACCTGGAAAATGTATCAGACCAGCGCGTGAAGGGTCGGCCGAGGGGTCTTTTGACGTTCAAGGGAGTCCAGAGAGTTGATCTCGTGCTCCATCTGTCGTCAGTTCGGCGCATCACGTGTCCTGCCCACCGATGCTTTGCGGATGCCATGTAGTCTGTCAGGTCCTTGATCTTCGATTCCTTCCTCAAGTCTTTGCTACTGAGGCCGCATTTCCATTGCTTCCATCTATTCGTTCCCAGAAGACATCTTTCCAAGGCCCTGTGTGTCGTTCTCATAGCCAAGGAGATGTTTCTGTTGTCCGTCCATGTTTCAGTAGCATAACACAGTGCCGGAAGTACCGTAGAATCAAATAGGTGAGCTCGCAGCTTCGAGTCCCTGATTTGACTTGTCGTTTCTCGAATCGTGTCCATGGCTGCCCACGCCGCTTTTCTTCTTCGCCCAATTTCGCCTGTCAAGTCGTTCGTCATATTTACTTCACGTCCCAGGTAAACGTAGCTGTCTACTTTCCTCAAGATAATTCCATCCAGCTGTACTATTCCGTTGTCACACCACTGATTTGCCATCATCTGTGTCTTCTTCATATTCATTTCCAGCCCGATGCTCTTGCTCACTTCGTTCAGCTCGTTTAGCAGCTGGTTCATCTCTGATGTGTTGTTGCTAACAAGAACCACGTCGTCTGCGAATCGTAGGTTTGAGAGCTTCTTTCCGTCGATCGTGATACCTTTGTCTTCCCAGTTCAGTCGAGACATAGCATACTGGAGGGCTGACGTGAACAGTTTTGGCGATATTGTGTCACCTTGTCGGACACCTTTTCCGATCGGAATATTGTCGTCGTTGTTCCGACATTGCACTGCTCAAGAATGTTCACGTAAGCTGGATCTACTCCTGCATGTATGAGCGCATTCAAGACTGCATTCGTTTCGACGGAGTCGAATGCTTTTCTGTAGTCGACGAATGTGAGGATCAGAGGCATTGTGTATTCCCTGCATCTCTCAATCAGCTGGACGATAGTGTGAATGTGGTCCATACAGCAAAAGCCTTTTCTGAAACCTGCCTGTTCTATTGGCTGGTACTCATCAAGCGTGGTTTCAAGCCGGTTCAGAATGATCTTCGTGAACAGTTTGTACGGTATAGACAACAAAGCAATAGGGCGGTAGTTTTCGATATCTTCTTTGTCACCTTTTTTGAAGATCAACACTGTCTTGGAGCTCTTCCACTGATCGGGAATGATGCCAGCTTCGAGATAGGAGGTAAAGTGATCTGCTAAGAGTTTATGCATTGTATATCCTCCGACTCTAAGCAAGTCCGCTGTAATGCCATCGGGTCCTGGGGCCGTCCCCTTTCTCAGCGATTGAATTGCAATTCTCACTTCCGAGACCAGAATGGGTGGTGGCTTTTCTTCTGTGGGGGATGGGCGTCTTGGGACAACCGTTGTTGAGCGGTACAGATTTGTATAAAAGTCCGTTACAATGCGTTCCATGTCCGTCCTCGTCGTTTTGGGTATTCCCTGTTTGTCTTTCAGGCACGTGGTCACAGCAGAATAGTCCGAGAGTTCTCGTCGGCATCGTTTCAGGCTTTTCCTCTGAGCGGCTGTCGAAAGTAGCTTATTTTTGCGGTGCTCTCTAAGGGATTCCTTCATGGCCGCGCGACAGGCTTTATTGATGACAACTTTCTCCAAATGCGTCGCTGCCTGATCTCTTTTGACTTCGCCTCTACGGCGCAACAATTGTTTGGCCTTTGGGTTAAGCCTTTCTTCTCTCTGCTTGTAGTTCATCATAGCTGCTTTAGCACAAAATATCAGCCCTTTCGCTAATTCTTCATAGTCTTCTGTGGGATCTTCCTCCTTTCTCCAGTTGTATGCATTCATGGCCTTCTGCAGTTCGGATTCATCATACTCAGGAGAGCGTATAGGTGGCCCACGATGTGTGTCTCTTTTGAATATGCGATCGCTGAGTCGTATCTTGGCCCGTAGCAGTCTGTGGTCGGATCCGGTGTCAAAAGAGGGTACTACTGAAGTGTCCATCAGGCTCCATCTTCGGTTCGTGAGGATGTGGTCTAGCTCTGAATGAGTTTGTCCGTTAGGACTTTCCCAGGTCCACCGTCTGTGTTGAGGCTTCTCGAAGATGGAGTTTCCATGAAACAGGTTGCAACAAGACATCAGATCTAATAGACGAAAGCCATTGTCGTTCCTAGCTTCATTTCCGTGTCGACCTAGTCTCCAGTTTCCGTCGCTTCCATTTCCTACAAGGGCGTTGAAATCCCCGCATATGTATTTGTAGTATGACTTTTCCTTCTTAACTACTGCTTCCAGCTCAGAGTAGAAGTTGTCTTTGTCCTCTTCGCTGGCAACAGAGTTAGGAGCGTAGCAGTTTACAATGGTGATGGTCGCTTTCTTCGTCGTTCGTAATCGTAGCACAGCAATACGCGGACTCAGAATTTCGCGCGAATGAATGCTGGGCTGTACTCTTGGGTGGATCAAGAAACCGATCCCCCAACGTTCTTCCCATCAATCTTTTGCCCCATTATAATCAGTTCTCCGCTTTCCATTCTTCTTGCATACGGGGTTTTCGTTTTCGTCTCTTGCAGACATATGACATCGTACCTGAGCCTCTTAGACATGTGGAGAAGAGTTCTCAAGTCTGCGTCGGATGCGGCTGGCCGGCAATTGTATGTGCAGATGTCCAAGCATTGTCCAAATCGTTTATCGGGATTTCCAGTGGCGCCCCGTCCCTTTCCTCTTCCGTCCTCGGCAGGGGCATCTCCGGGCGCCGTGGGAGAGCATGTCCGATTTCGGGCCGGTTTTCTCTCTGTTGCGAATGTCGTGGCTTTTCTGGTGGCCTGGTTACCCCTGGAGTGCCTTGCCGGAGCTATCCAAGGGCCGCCCGTTCACGCACTACAAGTAGTGCGGTTCTGAACTGCGTGGCCGTTTCTGCCGTTGGCCATCTCCCAGAGATGAACTCTGGTAGATGTTCACCCCCTCACCGCGATGAGGTGGCACATGAAGGGGATATATATATATATTCAAAATGTCAACTAACAAATTTATTAAGATGAAAGAAGTGAATGTACATTCTTCCGTTCAAATGTATTTTGCACTTTCTGCACTTCTTTTGCTAAAACTGTCTTGCATTAAACATATAGCCAAGCTGCGGTAAAACTTTTGAAGCGAGTTTTTTGGATTTGAATGGTCTCTGATTGAGACCATTTTTTTTACATTCTTGTGGAACGCTTTGAAGTGTCACATCTCAAATGCTTTTTTCCGCGGTGCTGAATACGACGAGGTATAAAATAGATGTTGTAAAGGGGTTTTGGTGTCCATCTCTGCGCTGGATTGATAATTAGTGAGTGGAGGAGTCGCTGTTGGGCAACTAGATGTAAGCCGCGATGTGCCGCAGTACACCAGGTGGAGGGTACGCTTTCAGATCTCATCCACAGCTACTAACAGCCGAGCAGCCATTCCACACATTTTCCACCACAGAGCTCCTCAGCTGATAGGCGGGGCTTATGGAAGTCGGTCACCAGACTTCGGCAAAGACTTTACTCAAGGCAAGCGGGGCTTCGTAACGATGAGGTGTGCAAAAGGGACTTCGTGCCTGGGACTTGGACCTTTGCTGAATAATCATCCACTTCTTTGGAAATAAGAGCAAAGAAGGGAGATTGAGCCTAAGAATTTTTCTTTCATTAATTCTATTACGGTGAGGTCCGGAAGCAACTATGAATGGGCGGTGGTTACTTATTAGATTTAGGCAAAGCTGCTTCGAGAAATTCGAAGAAAAGGTGGCACTCATTGGAAACGAATAACTTCCAGCAACTACAGAGGCCAAATTTGTTTTTGATCTTTTCCGAACCTGCTAATTTCACGCATCTGTAGTACCGCAAAACTATGAATGAGAACAAAATTGTGGACATATCAGCAAAGTATAGAATCTTAGCTTCAACATGAGTGAAAAATTGTCGATTGTTCTTGGTTCTATCATGAGCAATCTCTTGACTTTAAAAGGTAAAAAGGGCTTCCTGCAGTTGTATGAGATTGGAACAATTGGCACGTACTGTTCAAAAACAAGCCAAAAATCTTCTTTTTTCACATATTCATCTCAATTTCGTGAAAACCTGCAAGTCCACCAACTTTGCAGTGGCATCTGTGAAAATTCGCATATTTAGTATTCTAATGCTTGCGTAACCTTCGTTCTCCAGCGCGTAATTTGCAGCCATCTGGCACCTACCCAGTGTGCTACTTTGAAAAAGCTTTGCACAATTTGTCGTACTAATGTGGAATGCGCAAAGAATCAGTGATGTATTCACCTGACACTGATATGGACCGTGTCCGCCGATAGTTCCAAAGGCAGTTCTGGCATTTTGCCTTTAGCACTGTGCCGCATTTGATGTGAGGATATGTCCCTTCGGCATTTTGCCCCGCAATCAGTTGTTGGTTATGTCAGCCATGTTTCTTACTTATTAGCTTCTCCGCACCCTCGTGTAGGTCACCGTTGGGTCTAATGATACTTCTGATTCCATGGGTCGGTGTTGAGAGAATTAGTCACGTACAACATCTGGCTCAGTTATTGCCATATAATAATAAGTATCTTATAACTCCTTTCAACTTATCCTCAGTGTCTCATAGATTCTTTGAAACATTCTCTAAGGTGAAAATAAGTAATCTTCTGAGATTATGTCAAAATATGAGATGTTTTTAAAACATGAGTTGCGTTGTCTGCATGGATAAGCATCCTTTTGGTGGTTGTACTAAGATTTTTTTTATTTCCAACAACGTTGAAGGAGTGGAAACCCTTGGGTTTTCCTTCAAGAAACGCTAATAATAGTATATAGTCAAAAAAATAACAGGTGTCAATGTTGGGTTGGTCGGTTTAGAGGGAGCTCCCGGTCCTAAATTAGGTGTAACTGAGGGGTCTGAGGCTGCCGACCTTGCGTCCCCTACCGAGCTTAACGAAAAGGACTTACTAGACCCTGATGACCCCGCGGGAGGATTGGCTTTACTGCTCCGAGGGGGTCCACCGGTCCTCGATCTACCCACCAACGGACAAGGGCGAGTGGCTTGCGCCCCCTCGCTCGGTCGAGCATCAGTGGAGCTACCCGGATCCCAGCTGGAGGTCGAAGCAAGAGAAGACCCTGGGCCCACGTTACGTTGAACCCTCCTCCTACGATTGCCCCGACGGGTTCTCCCAGGCTCACGGCGAGCATTGGCTCCACCATACAGGCTATCTCCACCGACGTTGGCGAGAGCCGCCTCTTGAGGTTTCGCCTCATGTAGGCGAGCACCGCCGGTTGGGTTTGGAACCCGTTCGGGTTCCGCCCCCGTCCCGTTCACCGGGACCCTAGCCTCCTCCCCCTGATGCGCCGACCGCATATCCATAAGTAAAACTTACCAAATGGACATTGCTCTAGTCGAACGCTGCTAGTGGCCAGTATGCGAGATCAGAACGGCTCGGTCGATCGGAAACCACGTTCTGAAACAGGAAAGTCAGCTAAGGTTCCGGAGTCGTTCAACTCCTCACGTAAGGCAACACAAAAATAAATCTTTCAATCAAATGTTCTCAAAGTAACCACGGTCGAAACCGCTTTCCTTTACCAGAACACTAGGTAGAGTAAGGTGCTTTATTCGCAGACTAAACTAAGGCGCTTCAAGTCTTAAGGCAAGTATAAGTGAATAAAATAAGTGAGGATCAAATATATGTAAATGAGACCACAAATAAATGAGTGAGGTAAATGAGGGATTAAATATAGGACTATTACACTATGTACAGATATATACAAAAGGGCACAGTGTGCGCCGGCCCAATCTGACGAATGGGCGAGATTACGAAATATGCTCACGTGAGAGATTCTCAACGCGAGCAGCAGGACTCAAGTGCGGCTGCGCTTGGATCTACTACCCCGAGTCAGAGCGTGGTTACAGGAGAGAACTCAGCGCTAGTTACCTAGGTCCCACGCGCAACTTAACGGACGCGGACTATAAGTACGCACGCCCAAGAAAGAAAACTCCCTGCCAAACGCGGACTTGCGTACACACACCTTAGAAGGTTGTAGAGTCCTCCCCAAGCTTGCGGCTGAACCACCGGGGCGCTCACGCTAACCGCGAGAACTCGATCACTTGGATAGTCCAAGGCCTTTTACAGGATTGTCCTATCCTACTGCTGTACACCGCTTAAAGGCAGTGTCTCAGCTCAGGTTCGATTTCGAGCATTGGGTATGAGAAGAATCTAGGGAAGGTGCTGATTACAAAGGTGTAGGAATCCCTACTCAAAAGTGCAAAAAAAACCTCTTTTTTAACGGTATCATTTTGGAGCAAACTTCCAGCCGCCGCATCGAAAGCTCGTCCACACGGCGACGCGCCGCTATCGATCGGCGCCGCTCCATGCCACTCCACGACGGCATGCGGCTCCTTTCATTCGACTTCTCATGCGTGCAGCTGTGTAACATCCTCGAATTCTCGTCAACTTGGTCCAAGCGTCCTACCGTGCTAGTACTCTCAACCATAACCTTGACGCTTGCGAAGCATTGTACGGTACTATTGTACTTCAGCGGCCCCACTATCGACCTAAAACTCGAAGTTCTCCGAAAACTTATACAGGGGTAATTCAAGGTGCTGACCACCAACATCATGTTCATTATCATTCATAGTATTTTTATAGTATCGACTTCATTGATTTTATCGATTTTTCCCAGGTCTGGTCTCCTCTTGGATCTCTCTGAAAATTTGCATACGGGGGGTTTTTGAAGGTGCTGGTAACAGATATGAAAAGGTTTCGCAAGAAAAGGTCGACTAAGTGCGGGAAACTTCAGTAAAGTCGGAATTTACATCTCCCTACAGAGAAAAGCCTGAAGAAAACCAACGAAATCGAGGTGATATCGCAAAACGACGATTATATTCGTGATCATCAACTTCAAAAACCTCTACATGCAATTCTTCAGAGTGATTCAAGGTATTAGTCGAACTTGCAAAAAAAACCCAATAAAATCGAAGATATCATGCGAAATGAATGCGATGTTCGTAATCCGCACCTCGAATTACCCCTGTATGCAAGTTTTCAGAGAAATCCATGACTTTGAGTTTGGGGTCGATAATGGTGCTGCTCAGGTACATAGTACTGTACTGTCTTTTTCACCAATCTTGCCACTTGGCCGTCCGCCAAGATGAGGTAAGTCTTGCCACGTCGTTATAGGCGAGACATATTTTGGCTTGCTCCCAGCTATCGATCGTCGATTGATAGCGCCAATTTCCATGATTTGGCGTGTGATAAAGTGCGCGCTGTGTAGTTAAAGGCAGGGGTCCACCTCACATTCGTGGTTAAGATAATGGCAGATTCTACATCTCCTCCACACGCTGAATCCAGCGGTATAGGCCAACTTCTGCTGGATGTCCGACTGAGGTGCATCGTACATTAAGCTGGTGAATGCTCCCTATGTTAAAATGCAATAATTTCATATTTCAGAGAAACCTGCAAATTTTTGGCATAATTATGGAGATCGCAATGAGTGAATTTTTATCATACATAAAGCACTCCTGATTGTGAAAAAACTATGGGAATAACGAATGAAAAATCTAAATAACCGAATCAAATCAACAAATCAACAAATCGATGCAAAACCCATACACACCTGTGCAAATCCCGGTTTAATCCGGTGCAAAACCCGGTTTTTTTAGTCAATAATTTTCAGCATTGCTTAAATCGATGCAAAACCCATGCATACCCATTCAGAACCCATGCGTCTTCAAATCCGAGGTAAATCCCATACAAAACCCGCGAAAAACCCACGATTATCTCAAAATCATGCGAAACCCATGCATACCTATGCAAAACACGGTTTTTAGATTTCCTGAGAAAGAACACCACTTCAAAAGAGATGTAGGAGAGACCAAAAAGATCAAAACAGCACAAAAGCACCACACTAGGATTCCCCCGGAGAACAACCAAACAAGAGAACAAGGACAACAAACACTTTTACGTGTACAGCATATATCTGCACAGGTAATGTTTTTTTTTCAACGTAGACACTGGCGTAATTGCCAGATGGCTGCGAATTACTTTTATTATTAATTACTACGAAAGCTACGCAGGCATTAGAATACTAAAAATGCGAATTTTCCCAGATGCCACTGCAAAGTTAGTGGATTTGCAGGTTTTCACGAAATTGAGATGAATATGTGAAAAAAGAAGATTTTTGGCTTGTTTTTGGACAGTACGTGCCAATTGGTCCAATCTCATACAGCTGCAGAAAGCCCTTTTTACCTTTTAAAGTCAAGAAATTGCTCATGATAGAACCAAGAACAATCCACTCATGTTGAAGCTAATATTTTATACTTCGCTGATATGTCCACAATTTTGTTCTCATTCATAGTTTTGCGGTACTACAGATGCATGAAATTAGCAGTTTCGAAAAAGATCAAAACCAAATTTGGCTTCTGCAGTTGCTGCAAGTTATTCATTTCCAATGAGTGCCACCTTTTCTTCGAATTTCTTGAAGGAGGTTCACCTAAATCTAAGAAACAACCATCTTACATGGAGAAACAATAAGGGCGCCGTTGAGCTCTTAGTTGCTTCAGGACCTCACCGTAATTCTGACTGAAATAAGAGTAAAATTAATATTTGTTATTGTCGGTATCGGGCTTGATGCATATGTAAAAAGCTTCATTTGTAATCCCTTTTTACATGTCATCCTCCTCTTTCGTAGCCTTCCTTTACGTCCGTGCGGTGTTTTGCGTTGTACTTTGATCTCCTTTTTGTGCTCTTTCCTAATGGCCATGTTTATGTTTGAAGTTCCCATGTACCTCGATCTGGTACCTCTAGCTGCGTGCCTTGCAGCGTGCGAAACTCCTCTGCTTGTCTGACGGACTCTCGCGCAGCTGCACTATCTCGCCGCGCCCTAGCCGGCCATTCCCAGGGCGCCGCACTATATAAGGCCTCGCCACTAACTAAAAGGGTCCCAACTCCCAAGTCCCAAGTTGGCTGCTTGTTCGATCGGATCATCGAGGCTAAGGACGAGAGTGCGATCAGTGGACGTGCACGCAATAGAGCTGAGCGACGGACGGATAGGATCTGGTACATCTCAAGCGGTGTACCCCTCTTCAGGCCTTACTCTGACGGACCGTAGCTGTACGGCCTTGAATCCTTTCCTTGCGGTAGCGCAAACCCCGGCGGATATCGCCCTAATAGGAGGACTCTCCAACCTAGCCTGCACCGTGCCAATAGCCGTGTAGGAGAGGGAGTTATTACCATCTTTTATTCTAAAGTGGCTACGTCATCGTAGCCCTGAGTTCTCCTAGTATAGCCGGGGGGAGTTGCGCAGCGTTAGCGTAGGCGTAGGCGTAAGCGTAGCCGTAGCGTTAGCGCAACCGCGTCAGAGTCCGTTAGGCGTTGGGGAAATTCCCACGCCATATATTTTGCTCAGTTCTTGCCCTCAGGTTATTACCTCAGGGCCGGCGCACACCTGTGCCTCATTGTAAGTAGAGTGTAAATAGTTTGAATTATTTATTCCTATTTTATCCACCTATTTACTCATTTATCGTGTACATTTATTTATTCCTGTTTTATCCACTTATTATATTTCGTTCTCTATCCTATATTTAATCCTCACTATCCACCGCACGCACCTCTTGAAGTTAGTAGTTTAGTTTTAAAGCGCTAATAAAAGCTTTAATCTAACTGGTGTGATCCATTGGGTGTTCGAACGGTTTAAGCCGCGATTACCTTGAAACCTTTATTGCTGTCATACCATTTGAGCTCGTTGTGTTTAAGTGGAGTTCGAAACTTCGGATTCCTTGCAAATCCCTCTGTTTCAGGCTGTGGTGAGAAGTCAAGCAGTCTGTAGCATCCGTGACTTGAGAAGCCGTCTTCTCCATCGCAACCGGTGTCGAGCGAGTGACTTCTCTAACAGGGTAAGTTTAAAAGGCTCACCATGGAGCGGATTACGCTGCAGAGCGGAGATGCTCGGGACCCGGATGTCGGGAATAGTGGCGGCTCTCGCCAAGGAGGGGGAACTCCCCGAAGGGCGGAGGTTGTCACTCCTGCCGGTAGTGAAGGATCCACCGGGCGCGCTCTCGCCCCGAGCAAGCTGAGAAGAGGGCGACGGGATCGTAGGACCCATCAACCCCCTGGGGTCGGGGAACCTTTGTCCTCGTCATCTTCTAGCACTACTCGGGCCGCGGGTCTTTCCACCGACAGGCGACCGGGTGGGGAGGCGCAAGCCACTCACTCCGGTCCGGTTTCTAGTGGGACTGGGGGTAGCACCTCATCTGTAAACCTCACATCATCGGGGTCATCTAGGGGTTCCCGTTTACCCAACCGAAATCAAACTTTTAACCGGGCACGGGGCTCCAAAAGGGGGCGTTACCCACGGACCACTGGGAACTTGTCAGCGTTGTCTCGGGCTAGAACATCCAACCGGGACAATACCCAGCCTTATCTGACATGGGGGCCAGGCCGCTTCACTAGCCAACGAGACGTAAACCTTCTCAGCAATCAAATGGATCCACAGAGGTCGGCAGCTCCACCTCAAATGCAAGCTCCGGAGGAGCAGATGGAGGTGGATATCACCTACAATCCCTGGTGTCAGGCTTTGAAGCAAGTGGTACACGAGTGTGATTGCGCCTTATCGGCGCAAATCAAACACTTGTCAGCACTTAAACGCCAGCGGATTCTCGCTGCTGTCCAAAACGCGGTAGATAGCGTGCAAAAGATGTTCGAGGAGACGAGGAAGAACGACGTGGAAGCAAGTGAAATTGTTCGAGCACTTGGGACTTCAGCAGAACGGTTGAGCGAGATTTTGCCGGACATGCTCAACGATGCAGCTCAGATGCGCTCTCTAACTGAAAAGTTAGGATGCAACGCAGATGAACTGGAAAAGCGGATAGAGGAGAAGGAGGAAGAGATCGCTGTGTTGAAGGCTAAGCTGGATGCCTTTCAAGTTGGAAGACCTGCGGAGCAGCCACAGCCACGACGTCCGTCACACCCGGAACCTGCCCCAAGAGTCGGTAAATTCGACGGGCACGCCTGGTCTCGGGCCCGGGATTTTGTTAAGTTCGTGGATATCACGAAATCATTGCAGTCCTCCCACACCACCGTGTGCGCCAGGAAGACTGAGTGGCCACGATCGAACCAGATCCCGAAATCGGACGCGTCATCTCAGATGTCCCACTCTTCCCACTTGCAGGGGAAAGGTAGGGTTTCTCCTTCCTCTTGCGGTTCTAGCTGTAGGCCGGCATCGGCCATCAGCCAGAACGAAAATCTGCTGAAGACACTCAAGGAGGTCCTTAAGAGCCAAAGCATAGCCGAGGTGAAGAAGTACGATGGAAAGTCCTCGCTGACGGAATTCCTGAGAGGACTGGAAGTCAAATATCCAAGATCTGTGTGGTCTGACACCGACAGAAGGGATATCCTTCTAAATCACCTGAAGGGAGCGGCAAGGACCCATGCGAACAATTTACCGGCGGAGATATTAGACGGAAGTTTCGATGGTATCGTGGAGGAACTTTGGAAAGCCAGAAGCACGCCGGGTGAACGGCTAAAAGCCCAGGCTGACTGGGGGAACCTTCGCAAACTCGAAACTGAGTCGGTTTTCGACTTCTGCTGTCGATTGCGGTCTATCGCAAAACGGAAGTCACCAGACTCGGATTGTGACTTTGAGATGGGGAGCAAGCTCTACGAATGCCTCTCCGAATGGAAGGATTCATACTACATGTTAGCAGCCTTGGACTCCCCAGAAGGTACCGTTTTCGATGAAGTCCGCAAAGTCGCCCTCCGTTTGGAACGAACGCAGGAACCAACGACGTCGGCAGTATCAACAAAGACCTGGAACAAGCGATTTGGTAATGGCGAGGTGGAGCAGAAGCAGGAGCAGTCTACGGCGGTTCCGCCCCAGTCTCCACCGAGGAAGCTGAAAGGGGATAACCCTCGACCAAGCGGGATTCCGCACCAGCAACGAGGGCCTCCTCGAAATCCACGAAATTGGGATCGACCAAAACCCGTGGAGAAGCTAGCCTCAACGCCAAATGCCAGCAGGAGCTCGTCAACCCAGTCAAGACAGTCGCGAAAAGCCTTCTCGACTCACCTTAAGTCCTGGTGCTGTAAAATAAAGCGGATTCGCTTAACAAAGCCGGTTTCGGCATATGGCGGTCCGTGCCACTGCAACATCGAGATCTTCGGTATGAAGGCGAAAGCCTTAATCGACACAGGATCGGTGATCACGGTAATCCCACTGGGTCTACTGAAGAAAGCGATGGAGCAAGGAGCAGACCTCGACAAGATGGTGATGATGATGGGTGACGGTTCCGCACCCCAGGTCTATGATGCATCTGGTAACCCTATGTCCTTTCTCATGCTGATAGCAGCAACTATCAGCGTAGAGGGCGCCGCTTCTGCGAGGGTCCAGATGCACATCCAGAAGTCGGACAGCGATATGATCCTAATTGGAACAAACGCCATGGAATCACTCGGCATACGGATTCAACTAGGATCAAGCGCCAAAGAAGGGAAGCGACAGAGAAGAAAGAGGGTTTCCTCTCAACCGCTGGTTTCGGCGGCGCACAAACCAATAACTCCGCCTAAGCTCGAACTTACAGGACCAACTGATCACTCAAAACAGGCATTCCTGTCAAGCGATGGTCGCATCGCCTCCGCTGTAAGTCAGGTCTCTGACGGACACACTACGGTTTCTGTAGTCAGTCGGGAATCTCAACCATGGATAGTCTCGAAAGGTCAACCGGTAGGAACCTCGACGCAGGACCAATGGTACGATCCGAGGACCGCTGACGCAGCGGATGGAAAACGCAAGCACCGAAAGTCGGTTTTCGACAGGCGAGGGCCGCAAAGAGTCCGGGAGTCCAACTCCAGCTCTGCCCTTATCACCCGGATCGGGTTGAAACTGCCGTCGGAAATCGACGATACCCCGGTTATCGGGAAATCGACAAGAGGTCGAAGAGGTCGGCTAGGAAAACAGAAGATGGCTGATGCTGTTTCTACGGTTAAAAGACCTAAGTTTAACTGTAATTTTATTTCCTGCAGCACCACCATTTCTAATCCTACTCTGTTTAGGGACCGCCGCTCCTCTCTTATCGAGCCGTCGACTGTCGATTTCTATCATCCGGGTATCTATCACCATGGCCAGGAGTTGCAGCACGAGAGAGCGGGTTCGCTCTAGGAGGTTATGCGCGGCATCGCGCCCGTAGTCGCGGAGATCTCTCCGATCCCAAGGGGATTCCCATCTGGGAGCAACGGCTACGGAGAAGGACGTTCCCGAGGAAGAGGCGAAAGGATCCGGCTGAGTGGAGACAGCCTAACCGAGAGGGGGGACATGTCGGTATCGGGTTTGATGCATATGTAAAAAGCTTCATTTGTAATCCCTTTTTACATGTCATCCTCCTCTTTCGTAGCCTTCCTTCACGTCCGTGCGGTGTTTTGCGTTGTACTTTGATCTCCTTTTTGTGCTCTTTCCTAATGGCCATGTTTAAATTTGAAGTTCCCATGTACCTTGATCTGGTACCTCTAGCTGCGTGCCTTGCAGCGTGCGAAACTCCTCTGCTTGTCTGGCGGACTCTCGCGCAGCTGCACTATCTCGCCGCGCCCTAGCCGGGCATTCCCAGGGCGCCGCACTATATAAGGCCTCGCCACTAACTTAAAGGGTCCCAACTCCCAAGTCCCAAGTTGGCTGCTTGTTCGATCGGATCATCGAGGCTAAGGACGAGAGTGCGATCAGTGGACGTGCACGCAATAGAGCTGAGCGACGGACGGATAGGATCTGGTACATCTCAAGCGGTGTACCCCTCTTCAGGCCTTACTCTGACGGACCGTAGCTGTACGGCCTTGAATCCTTTCCTTGCGGTAGCGCAAACCCCGGCGGATATCGCCCTAATAGGAGGACTCTCCAACCTAGCCTGCACCGTGCCAATAGCCGTGTAGGAGAGGGAGTTATTACCATCTTTTATTCTAAAGTGGCTACGTCATCGTAGCCCTGAGTTCTCCTAGTATAGCCGGGGGGGAGTTGCGCAGCGTTGGCGTAGGCGTAGGCGTAAGCGTAGCCGTAGCGTTAGCGCAACCGCGTCAGAGTCCGTTAGGCGTTGGGGAAATTCCCACGCCATATATTTTGCTCAGTTCTTGCCCTCAGGTTATTACCTCAGGGCCGGCGCACACCTGTGCCTCATTGTAAGTAGAGTGTAAATAGTTTGAATTATTTATTCCTATTTTATCCACCTATTTACTCATTTATCGTGTACATTTATTTATTCCTGTTTTATCCACTTATTATATTTCGTTCTCTATCCTATATTTAATCCTCACTATCCACCGCACGCACCTCTTGAAGTTAGTAGTTTAGTTTTAAAGCGCTAATAAAAGCTTTAATCTAACTGGTGTGATCCATTGGGTGTTCGAACGGTTTAAGCCGCGATTACCTTGAAACCTTTATTGCTGTCATACCATTTGAGCTCGTTGTGTTTAAGTGGAGTTCGAAACTTCGGATTCCTTGCAAATCCCTCTGTTTCAGGCTGTGGTGAGAAGTCAAGCAGTCTGTAGCATCCGTGACTTGAGAAGCCGTCTTCTCCATCGCAACCGGTGTCGAGCGAGTGACTTCTCTAACAGGGTAAGTTTAAAAGGCTCACCATGGAGCGGATTACGCTGCAGAGCGGAGATGCTCGGGACCCGGATGTCGGGAATAGTGGCGGCTCTCGCCAAGGAGGGGGAACTCCCCGAAGGGCGGAGGTTGTCACTCCTGCCGGTAGTGAAGGATCCACCGGGCGCGCTCTCGCCCCGAGCAAGCTGAGAAGAGGGCGACGGGATCGTAGGACCCATCAACCCCCTGGGGTCGGGGAACCTTTGTCCTCGTCATCTTCTAGCACTACTCGGGCCGCGGGTCTTTCCACCGACAGGCGACCGGGTGGGGAGGCGCAAGCCACTCACTCCGGTCCGGTTTCTAGTGGGACTGGGGGTAGCACCTCATCTGTAAACCTCACATCATCGGGGTCATCTAGGGGTTCCCGTTTACCCAACCGAAATCAAACTTTTAACCGGGCACGGGGCTCCAAAAGGGGGCGTTACCCACGGACCACTGGGAACTTGTCAGCGTTGTCTCGGGCTAGAACATCCAACCGGGACAATACCCAGCCTTATCTGACATTATAAAAATTACTATTGAAAAAGTACTCAGCATTAGCCACAGCATCGCTGGTAGCACGGATCCTGCTCAAATTTCACGGTAAGGTAATTTTACGATTCTTACTGTCGTAGGAAATTGGGATCAATTGAATTTGGCAAGAGTTTGTGGGGTTACCATGCGAAAATTCTGCCAAAAAAAAGCACTGCTTCCAGCGCTTTCAAAGGGACAGGTTCTGCACGAATATTTCTGGAGACAGGCAAATGACTGCAAATGGCAATGTACTGCCTAACTCTGAAAGATAATTTGATTCAATTGATTTTGGAGTTACACCTGAAAAAGTACCTTGCAGTACTCACAGCACCGTTGGTACAGAACGAATCCTGCTCGAACTTTGTAGTAAAATCACGAGCACGGCTCCAGCACCAATTGCCAGAGGAAATTGGAATTGTTTGATTTTGAAACGAGTTTGACCGGTTATCATGCGAAAATTCTGCCTACAGCACTGCTGTCAGCACTCATAAAAGAACAACTTTTGCAGGGAATGGCACATAGCTGCACCTGATCCATCTAAATCCAAAAAAAGAATTGGATTCAATTGATTTTGATAGCAGTTATAGGTGAAAAAGTACCTCGAAGTACCCACAGCACCGTTGGTACTGAATGGATCCTGTTCAAGCTTTGCGCTGAGATTACGAGTACGACTCTAGTGCCAACTGCCAGAGGAAATTGGAATTATTTGATTTTAAAAGGAGATATTCTCAGGAATTCTCTGGATCCTAAATTTACCCTAAAATTTAGGGTTCAGCACCGGAGAGCACCGTCCAGAGAATTGTCGTCGAACAACTTTCTTCTCTAAAATCAAATATTTCCAATTGTACTGGCGCGGTCAGCTAGAGGAGAGGCTGCGTGTTCCAGTGAGTAATAAAATTGCCTCGTTTATTCATGTACAGCGAAAAAAAAACCTAAAAAACGGCCTTCAACACCACTTGGACACAATTTCTTCAAATAACTTCTTCAAAAATCAATTATTTAAAATTTTATTCGCACTGTTGTATTCAGGAAATATTCTATCAAATTTATGGCAGAAGCCTCCAAAATCTCCATCGCTCCTCAAATTTTAGCTGGAAATTCAAAAATTATTTGACGGTGCCAACGCGATAACGTGGTCCACCGCCATTGTACTTGGTAACACTTGTTAACTCGTATGGACATGTCGATGTGCATTGAAAACACGAAACCCATGTCCTTCACAAAAACTTGTTTCAACTCGTTTACAATGGAGGCTTCGTAGATTCTTGGCTATGTCAAAGGGGACTTCGTAATTTTTTCTGCTCGAGCTAAGCTTGTGCCGAACTCTGCCGGTCTCCGCAATTATATTTCGCCTAGTGGCTGGCGTGGGTGTAGGTCGTATGGCGCGATTCTTCGGGTGGCACAATAGACAGGCTGAGTCTGGGACGCACTACTATCACCCGATTACGTCATGCGTCGCGGTTTGCCTGGATCTGACTGACGGAGCAACTCGCCCACCGGCATTACCCTACGGTGGAAGAGATCGTACAGAGTTACAGATACCTTTTCTATATAAAGGAGCAGCGCAATTGATAGTTTTGAAGAAACTAATCTCTACATACATCAACTGCACGTCAGGTATTTAGCTCTGATAGGAGTCACTCCTAGCACCCCCGAAATGTTGAAGAACTTTAACAAGCCAGAAGTTCAGGTAATTCAGTCATTCAGCAGTTGGAAAAATCTACATATTAGATGTATTTGTTCGGATGTTCCGGAATGCTTTTTATTTTGACGGAGTATTCATTGGGCTTCCGTGCAAATTTCCTTGTTTTGACAGTACATTCACTTGGATATTCAGATGAGCTTTATATTCGGAAGATTCGTTCATCCAGTAATGGATACGATCACCCTCTTTATGATCGTACCATTTTAATCCCAAAAATAGCCTCTGGCATGCCAAACACAAGATTCTCATTACTCAGAATTTATCGTTATTCACATCAAATACAGAAGGCAAGACGATTATGAGCGACACAAATATAGAAGACGGCCATGAACGTTCGGCCAGGACATGGAGCGAATAGACGGCACGGGCGAAGACGTGGTGGTGCCCAGACGTTGACCTCTCTGCTCCATTGACGTCCTCGATTGGGCTCCTCCTCTCCTTATACAGTATCTGGGCGCGGCCGAAGTTCACCGGTCTGAAAACAAAGATCTAACGATAGGCATGGGAATAACTACATTACACTAAGTAGAATCTAAGGCATTTAGCTTGGAATCCAAAGCAAAAAGAATAGGAGACTTACACTATGGCTAAAGTAGATTTTCTATTTACAGTTATTTACATCTCCCCCCTTTAATGAGAGTCCGTCCTCGGACTCAGAGTTGTAATAGGGCTCGCATTGAGTTGTCGAAGAAATGTAGATCCGTGACCAGGTTTCTGTCCTTGCACCATGCGACTATCGCGGACCATGTGGCGGCATCCTGCAAGCATTTGATTGACCCTGTTACAAACATACCGTCTTTGGCACGTGAAAGTGCCACATTCAGCCGTTTTGCGTCTGAGAAGGACGCGGCCTTTGATCCTTGTTCGAGCGAGGTCCTCGTTGTACAAAGGATGACCACTGATCGCTCTGATCCTTGAGCGCTGTCCACGGTCCCCACGGTGACTGCTGTGTCCTGTAACAGAGATTGGCAGAGGAATTTCTGATCTCTGTACAAACAGATCACTAAAATGTCCTGTGGAGCGAATCCGCGTGTGATCAAGAGGCGCACCAGCACGTTTACCGTGTTGGCTTCCACGACATTGCTGTGTGAACCTGTGACGGACTTCACTGATTGGCTGGGTACATCCACGAATGCAATCGGGATTGCTGGATTGGGCATTCGCAGTCTGGATAGTAGGGCTCTTCGCATGTGTGGCGGAGTTCCACAAATGAGCTTACCTTCGTAGAAGAGGTCTGAGTTTAACCTCATCATTTCTACGTGTGGACGGTATATGGTGCTCACTGTGCACACTGGTACGCTTGCGTACCTGCACGCTAGGTCCACTACTGACCTCGAACTCACCTCTACAGCTAGGGGGATCTTGTGTACCCCGATGTATGGAGGCAGCTATTTACTGTCCCCGATTAACGTGAAACGTGTCTTCTGAAATCGTGAAAACATGGATATTAGAGCAGCCTCTGGAATCATTGAGGATTCGTCCAAGAGGGCAACTTTCCATGTGTTTCCTAACCTGCGCCACAACCCCCTTTTTGAGGTTAGGTTAAGGGCAGCTGAGATTGTACAAAGGTATACATTTGGTTGGTACAGCTTAATAAAGTGGCCTATCAACACGTGAACTTCCTCAGATGCTGCTTGTTCCAACAAAAGGAGCTTTTTGTGTTCAGTGGTAACCACGTGACGTTGGATTCCACTAAACATGAACTCACGCATTTCCCGCCTGCTGACAGAGAAGGTTTTAAATTTCCTATAAAGCCTGTCGGAGAGCAGGTGGCGGTGCGTCTCATGGAAATTTTCCATCAACACCTGAAGTGCGAACGGCGATGCGTTTGATGGGTCGTTCGCCATCAAGTCGTTGACGTATCTTACTGGTCGTATCTGGTTTGATTGCAGTTGCGCGATCTTGGAACCGATCACGTCAAGTGCGCTATTTTGGACGGCTGCTACTAAGATTTTCTCGCCTTTTAGCACTGCCTCCTGAGCCATAACAGCGGTACAGAGGGACTTACCTGCTCCGTACGCACTGTCCACGACCAAAATTGGGTAATTTTTATTGAACATGTTTACCGCGCTCACCTGATCCTCATTGAGGTGGACCTGCGTTCCTGCGACATCAACTGAAATGCTCGTTTGCTCTGGAGCATCAATACCTGCTACCTCTACGTCTCCTGCAAGTAATGCGCGGGCGGATATCCAACCGGTGGTATTTGTGTGGAACAGATCCGACAGTTTTGCACCTTCTAACATTTTTAGTACCGGATTTGCACGCTCCTCGACAGTATATAGGGTCGTTCCCACCGAAATACGTCGATTCCGGGAGTTGATCAGGTAGGTTCGGAAACGAACGCCTGAACCCGTTGATAATTTCGCCGTTACGGTCAGAAAACCATTACCCATTTGAATTTTGGAGATCTGGCCGTCCAGAAGATCGGCTTCGTACGCTCCACGAATCGTGTGACCAACGGCCCATCCCGTCTTCTTTTTGATCGGGATGCGGAACTGGACCTGAATAGGGTAACTGTTAAGATTTGGCGAGGTCCATATGACGTAATGCGTGGCCGAATCCATTGAATCAGCAATGGCGGCAGTAATTGCACCACAAGCCGTGCTGTACAGTGGTTCTAAGAAGCCCAGAACTTCCTGTGGTCGAGTTTGGAATAGGTCGAACCCTTCCAGCTTGCTTTCAATAAGCTTCTGGTGTTCCTCGCTGTTGTTGCGGATGTTACCTGGTGCTGGTGGAGGGCTCTGCAAATATGGAATGTCCGCCACATAGGACATGAGCTCTGTTTGCTGTTTGGGCGGACAGGCAAAAATCATATAATCCAGCTGACGCGAGCGAAAAGGGGCTACTATGAACGAGTTAGCCTTTATTTTTGGAAAGTCCGCTGGATTTTCCAAACGGTTACGATTTACCGTAACCAGCTGACGATGACCTTGCATGCAAATGCGAAAAGTGTATTCCCTGGCATTTACAATATTTAGAACGAAACCAAGCGTGGGTCGCAGTTCCCTATAAACCAACGCGAAACGAGCGACTCTCCAGACGGTTGGCTCTCGCAATTGGGCAGCTGTCGCCGCAGAGAGAGGCGCTTGCACTTTCGTCGAAGCAAATTTGGTAGTAACTGCTAGTGAGTAGACCCAAATTAGGTCACCAACTATTAGTTTGGTGATATCCAAACCTCTTTTTTCAGTCTTGATGTTGATCGCAAACTGATCTAAAGTAATTAGCTGCAAATCAATCCTATCTGGAAATGGTACCTCGAAAAATACGGATTCCGACTTAGCACCATTCCCAAACAAAGATTTGATTCGGTAGAGAACTGGAGCTGTTCCATCATTGTCGAAAACGAGGCCATGAACATAGGTGTTCTTTTCCTCGGCGGTCGCCTCTTCCTTTAGTGGCATCGTGGGCAACGGTTCCTTGGCCTCTCGAAGCTGTTCGAGGCCTTGATATCGGTTCGACTCTCGGAAGTCCTCGATTGCTTTTGGACCAACGGCTTCTAAAATGGTAACAATTGATCGTATTGACCTTGGTACGGCTCCAGTGGACTCTAGGAAAAGTCCCTCAACCAAACCACTATAACCTGATGGCGGAATAAGCTCAAAATCAGTTGCATCCAGGTTATTAGGTTGGTGCAAAAATAATGCGCGTTTTTTGCTGCTTCATCTTCGGTGCAGAAAACTTCCGGTGTCTCTTATCGTCGGTATGAGAAGTTGCACATGGTTTTGTAGCAAATTTCACGGCCTTTTCAAAAATCGCATGCATTTTGAGTGCAGTTCATGTTTTTGGGGAATTCTTAGTTGTCTAACGAAAAGCGCCAAAACAAGTTTTTTGCCAAACTCATTTCAGCGAGCTAAAACTCGGCGACATCCGGGCAGGAACCGCTCGGAATACCACCATAGTTTTGGCGAAGCGAGTGTGAGCGAATGCACTCCGCCGAGCTGCTTCCGGATTTTTCGGCATGGTGGTCCTTGCTTCGAAAGTAAGGAATGTCGCATAGTTCTTCCTGGGGTTTGCGATCCCCAACTGATGACAATTATCAAAGAGCACCCATCCAAAACAACATATTTGGTTTCGCAGAACATTGCCGGTGACTGATGTCAGACCATCCCTCCCTTCAGTAAAAATGGGAGGATGAAAAAGCTCGACGAGTAGATGTCGCGCATACTGAATGAGTACTACATTGATCCTCGTTGAGAGGTCTGCCTCGCGCCTTTGTAGTGGAAAAATTGCAACCAGACACTAGGTCGCTTAGTAATGAAATATGGAGTATAGACCCTCGACGACAAAAATAAGTGCCTTGCTCAACAGATGGACGAGTAAGATGCGCCGAAACGCTCCCAGAAATCGATGCAACACCAAAATAAAGTCACTGCGACTTTGTGGTGACCTGCTGCAAAAATCGCTCGCTGCAGCTCTTTCATTCTTCTTGATATGGTGAGTGCTTTCAAGACGTAAATGAAATAAACTAGAAACTTCACTGTGTGACCCCAGCGTTGCTCAATAAAATGGATTCTTCACTCCTACACGGTACCGTCCAGGCACACCCTGCACGACAGATTCTTCACAGGTTCGAGCAACTGAGGTAGGAAGCTCGGACTCCTACATCATAATCAGCAAGCTTCTCGCTCATCGAATACCGCTTCCCCGAGAACCTGGACTACTTCTTCCGGGAGAATTTTCTCGAAGACTAAAGTGATACCAAAACTGCCCTCCGGAAGTTTGTCGATTCTAGAAGGTCCTGTTAGAAATGCACGGTAGTCGCAGAATGTTTTGCGGATTACAATAGTTCTAAGCCTATTGAAAAAGATCGATTTTGAAAGGAGTTATGAGGTTGGGAATCAAAGGCATGAAAACGCGCATTATTTTTGCACCAACCTAATAGTATTGTAGTATGGCGATTCGACTGGGGCTAGTCTACTGCCTAGAAGTGACGCCCAAGGATGTTTATGCAACTGTTGCATTTCCCTTGAAGAACCTGGCGTTTTATGTTTTAATTCAGGGTCCTGACGTTTGTACGTCACTTCTTGGACCTGTTGTTCCTGAAATTCTGGCTGTTTCTCTGAGTGGACAAGACTGGCTTGCTCAACCAGAGAGACTAGTGCCTCTGTCACTTCCTCGGAAAGTTTAGATTTTTTAATAGGAAAGTCACTTTCCGACCCTGAAGGTGACCTGGAATAATCACGGGGTCTACCCGCATAAGTGCCATAGTTTTTGGGCGCTGATCCCCCAGTAGAGGTGATGAGCTGTTTTGACGAACAAGGTTCGTCCTCATGTACACTCATTGAACTGTTTGATCTAGAAGTTTCCCTGCTAGAGTCCTCCTCATCGTCTGAAGAGTCTCCACAAATATTGGGTATACGTTTGCGTGCCGGTCCCTTCGGAAAGGTGACGGGCTGGGTAACCTGAGACTGTGCTGAAGTCGACGGATTCTCCGACGGGGCAGGCGGTGATGGCTGCTCGGATGGTATTGGGTCATCCTTCTGCTTGGGTAAAGGATCGTCTTCCATTTGCACGTCAGGTTGTTCCACACAAGTCGCTGCACCTGAAATAATTTAGATTAGAAGAACCCATGGAACAAGACATTTTTTTTGAATATCAAAGGATAATCCTAATTTTGAGAAATTTTTGCATTAACATTTCGTAATTTTACGGACAGAGTCTCGTGAAATCAGAAATAAGGATATCTAGAAATGTACCGATGTCATGTGATGCATTTGTTTGTGTGGGTGAGGGTCCCTCCGTAGAGGTAACGCCCGAAGTAAGCTCGCTTACAGGCTGTGTAGCATTATCTGAGATTTCCATGAAGTCTGAAATAATTATTCTGAGGACAAATGAAATTCCGCTAGTCACGTGTTTGGATGACGACGAATACTCGCGAAAACGAGGCGAAACAGGAGAAAAATGAGAACGTTTTGGAGAACCGAGAGGAAATACAGGAAAAGTAATTTTTAGCGTAACAGTGTCACTTTGTCGAAATTCCACAAAAATCTGTGAGATATGCATAAATGAAGAAAGAAAGAAAAAAAATAGGATTGAAGGAGAAGAAAAAATAGTAGCGAATAGCTAGCGAATAAATGCTGTCGTTGAGCTGAAATTGAAATTATATACAAGATTCAACATTATGTTTTCAAAACACACATCCTACTTTTTTTTGAAAGGAGGTTGTACCTGTGCGTTGGTACTACTTCTGCTTCTGGCTTGTCTTGTGCTTCCGCCGCGGTGGGATTTGGATGGTCATATCCTACCATTTCCGCTGCTGGAAGTTCGGCTAAAATCTGTTCTTCCTCTGGAATTGTAGGAAGTGTTGATGCTGGACCTGTATAGTCCATTACTTTTTTTATCTGGTTCAGATGAACCTTTCGCGGCTTGGTTTGTGGCGAAGTAATGCTGACAATAATGGCGTGCGGATGGTCAATTTTGAGAACTCGGAATTGGCCAATCCACGGAAAACATAGCTTACGAGCTAACCCCACTTTATTGGTGTAGTTTCTAAAGAAAACTCGATCCCCTTCGGAAATTTGTGCTGGACGCGCTTTCTTGTCATATTGTAATTTCATCTGGTCTTTGTACGCCCTAGCATGTTCTGCTGCATTTGACCACGCGAGATGTAGAGCTGAAATTAGCTGCGCCTTATACTCAGATACCTCATCAAAAGCTGGCATTTGTACACGCGTTTCTGGCAACAAAATCCTATCAATAGTAAATACTGGATCACGTCCAAACATAAGAAAATATGGAGACTCACCGGTCGCTTCATTGATCATTGTATTGTAACAGAATGCGACACACGGGACAAAAAGATCCCAGTCCTCTTGCTTGATGTTGATAAACTTGGACAACATCATCTGGAAAGTGCTGAATGTTCTTTCTGTGGCACCGTTTCCCATGGAATGGTATGGGGTGGCAAATTTTTGCTGAATATGCAAAAGATTGCAAAATTCCTGGTAAAAATGAGATGTAAAGCTGGATGCTTGATCGGATATTAACTCAGACATCGTTCCATACTTCAAAACACACTCTGTGAGAAGCGCGTGAGCTATGGTATTTGCTCGGGCATCTGGCAATGGTACAGAAATTACATATCGAGTGAACCAACACACTATATTTAAGATATATTTGTTTCCCCTTTCTGTTGTTTTTAACGGGCCGCAAAGGTCGAGACCTACTTTTGCGAACACAGCTTCGCTGTGGACTGGAATTAAACGCTCACGAAAGGCAGGTTTCGGTTTTCTGCGCATTTGGCAAGTCAAACAACTTTCACACCATTTATGGATATCGCTATAAATTGTAGGCCAGTAGTATTTCCTCAAGATCTTTGACAACGTCTTTTTCCAACTCATATGACCACCAGAAAGGGCGCTACAATGATGAGCATTGAAGAGTAGCTGTCGTAGTGACGCTGGAACCAGCAATAACAAGGTGGTGGTGTTATTGCGTACAAAATGGAAGTAAAGACACCCATCTTGTTTTATGGATACTTTGTTTGCCATTTCCGAAGCTTCGAGCTTGGTTTGCTCGTCGGTAGAGGGCTTTAGTGGCTGATTTGTTTTGATTTGCCACACCAAATTGAGGAAACTATCCCTTTTTGCTCGTCTGCAAAATTGATAGAATGCTCCATTCCCTTTATATAAGTCCTTCTTGGTAAAGACGGTGCCAATAGAGATTCACTTGTGCACGCTAAGCTGACTGGAAATTCGATAATATCTTTTAGTTCCTCAACAGATGGTGCTGTTTCGCTTTTTTCTTCAAAAACGCGCGACAACGCATCAGCTACAGTGTTCTTTTCGCCTTTTATATGCACAACTTTGATGTTATAACTCTGCAACTCGATCATCCATCTTGCCAAATTATCATGCGTTTTGCTTTTATTTAGCAAGAAGGTCAAAGGTTTATGATCACTATGCAGAATAATTTCGGTCATGCATACGTATGGCTTGAACTGACGCAGGGCGTAAATGATTGCTCCCATTTCAATCTGGACAGCGGGCCATCGGCGTTCGCTGTCGCTCAGAGTCCGGCTACAATACGCCACGGCGTAGAATTTCTTAGTATTTAGCTCGTACTCCTGCATTAACGCTCCAGCTTGGGCAACTGTGCTTGCATCTGTGAAGATGTGGAAGGGCTTATCATAATCAGGATAGCCCAGAATGGGTTTTTGCAGCAGTGCATCCCTTAGTTCTATGAACGCCGCTTCTTGAGCTTCAGTCCATTTGAACTTATTGTCTTTACGGGTGAGCCATGTAAGGGGTTCCGCAGTGTTGGCAAAATTTGGAATAAACTTGCGGAAAAATCCAACCATGCCAAGAAAGCGTTTTACTTCCTTGACATTGCGTGGTGTAGGGAAGTCCCTTATTGCCCTGGTGTTTGCCTCTGCTGGCGAATAACTATCCATATTTATTGTATGCCCTAGGAATGTTATTTGGTGTTTTGCAAAGACGCATTTTTTAGGCGACGCTTTGAGATGGAATTCGCGAAGCCGCAGCAGTACCTTTTTTATAGCTGTTAGATGACCAGAGAAATCTTTGCTATAGATGAGAATATCATCTATATAGGTGAGAACATTTTCCTCTAGTCCCCCTAGAACGCGTGCCATTATTCTAGCAAAATAACTGCTGGCCGATTTAAGGCCAAACGGCAGATGTGTCATCTGATACACTTTGTTTTCCGTGATTACGCCACATTTGTAACTGCTCTCGTCATCGAGCGGTAGTTGCAAATACCCGCTGGCGAGATCTAGAGTGGTATAGAAACGATTTCCACCGATTTTTTCCAACACATCATCGATGCGTGGTACGGGGTACGGGTCCGGGAGGGTCAAGTCACCTCATTAATTGGTCGGCGCATGTCTAAACAAACACGCAAAGAATTGTCCTTTTTGCGAACTACCACGAGATTATGCACCCAGGGGGTATGCGATTCCTTCATAACCCAACATTTGAGAAGCATGTTTACATGTTTTTGCAACTCTTCTCGATATTTCACTGGAACACGGTAAGGTCGAATCCTAGTGGGCGGGTCATTTGCCGTGTAAATGTGAACCTTCCCAGCAGTACAGCTCCCTATGTCATATTGGTGACGAGAAAAGACATCTCCAAAGTTATCAAGGAGTTCGCGAAGTTGTTCTCGCTGCTCCTCTGTGAGATCACTGGTAGACAAATCGATTTTGTATTGTGGGTCGTCATTGATTACTTGACTGACGCACGAGATTGCTGGCGGCTGGTGGCTATCACCAGATTCCGCTAAGGTTTCCCCTTCTTGCGTAACAGCGGATGCGTCAGCAATGCGCATCCCGGCGTATAGTGTTACCGATTGGTTAGTCGTTTTGGACACCAGCACAACTGGCGATTGAGAATTGATAAGGGCAGGAGCTACTATGAGGTCCTTGTTAGCTAGCTTTGAACACTGAGATATTAATACGAGATCCTTCCCTGGGGGCGCTGTTGGAGCCATACAAGAAACAAAACACTCGGCATTTGGCTGAATATGCACTGTGTCTTTCACTCTTACAGGATATTGTGAGTTGTTGGCGCAAGAACTTGATGATGGAAATTTCCCCAATGGCAGTACTAGAGACCCAAAGGAAACCGTTCTAGCCTTATAACTGATTGTCATAGGCGGTAACTGCGCAAGGATATCATTCCCGAGTATTACCTCGTAGTCTGAATCCATGTTTGGGACGCAAGGACCTTTCGTGAAGTGAATCGCGGAGTGCAGCTCAATATTGCCAATTTTCACCCTAACTTGCTTAGAGCCAGCCATGGGTACGAGTGTACCTGCCATACCTAAGGCGGAGTTAGTATGAGGGGTGTCCAATTGGAAAATCCCCAGAGCTGGACAAAGACCCTGTGCTGCTAACGTGATACTTGACCCGGTGTCGATTAAAGCCGAAACATTGACGCCATTGATTGTTATCCGAATGTGAGAGGACACAACTGGACAGGATGTTGCCAAATGGAAAACTTTTGGAAAGTCACACTCTTGAGTAGTGCTAATTTCTATTGCTGCTGGTGGATTCACGCGATTAGGCGCTTTTTGGTTACCTGTGTAATCGCGGACACCTCTTGGTTGGATGTTTCGAACATAATTTAGCACACCCGTGGGAAATTGGAAAGACAGATACAGCACTATTGCTCGCGTTGCAACATTTAGAGTCACAATAGCGCAGCAAATAATGATCCATGGATGGTAAAGATAGGAAAAAATATGAGTGAGCAAATTCAGTGAGCTAGCATCCGAAAATTGCAGTTTTGGTGGAATATGAGGCTCATGTGGGGCATGCGGATTGATGTGCGCATTCAACGCCATTTGGTTTCCCTCTATGGCTGACCACAACTCGCTAAATTGTTGTCCAGGCACAAATTCATTAATATTTGTGATCACCAAATTATGGAACAGAGTAAGCGCAGGTCTTATCTCACTTTGCGGGCGATTAGTAGAGTGTTGGATCACCGTAATTTCTTCCGGGGGAATGACCTCATAGACACCAGAAAGGGCGTGGAATGTCACAATAGAACCGTTACTGGGAAATTCAAAAAACAAGTCCCTAGAGCAAGATACTGGACTAGCTTCATTGGACAAAATACCAGTTGTGGGATCAATGAAGGTTTTCCACTGAGATTTATCAGGCAGAGTAACCGTGATAGAAGGTTTTGAATAACAGGAGGAATTAAATGCAGATAAAGAAAACATGGAGGAAGCAAGAGCCGCACATGCTCTTGTGCGAACAATATTGTTGCCAAGAAACTTGGCCTCGATATCAGAACGTTGCAACACATTACGCATTGCAATCGTAGGATTAGCCGAGACAGCGGCAACAAGTGAGGCACTAAGGGAATTCACAGACTTGCAAAGGGAGAGAATAGAATGGTGGAAAGAAGTGCTTAAAGAATTTTGCATATTATCTTCTACTGCCAAAAGTTGGGCGGCTAATTGATTGGTAGTAGCAAGACCTACTCGTTGCAAAATGGAATTTTCCGATTGCCTTTTTTGGCGAGTCGCAGGATGGTAGAGTTCAACTGCGTAACCTTGATCGGTTACAATGAGAGAATGACCACAATCCAGGAAACGAGAATCAAATAATGAAAAGGACAATGCAAATTCTTTAGAATCGCTAAGCCAAACCTTGTCCACAAGAGTGCCTTTCATAGGAGAAACTAAAACGTACTTGCAGCTTTCTTGTTTCTCCGGTTCCCATATTATCGCAGCTCCTGTTTTGGTAGTGCATGATCCGTCCTTGTACTGACATCCTTCTAGTGGTCCTATCGAACTCTCGATTGTTGAAGATCCATGGTAGGCGTACACCATTGCCTGGAAAACAACACAGTTAGAAACCTCAATCTTATAATCCGAACAGCATTGAAAAGGAGCCGACGGCCAATTTATTTCAACTTTATTAAGAGTTTTTAAAACTATACCGACGGCAGTAAGTTCCCCATGGGCGCATGCTTTGTGGCTAATCATGTGCCTGCATACGCCTGTGGAAACCGTCTGTTCTTGAGAAACAGTGTTTTGAGAACGAGCACCGAAAATGTTCACCGAATAGGTAACTGTTTGAGTTATAATACGGCAAACGTTTGCTGTGCTTTTGTATCTCACGGTATTGGGCCTATATACTTTTAGTTTTAAAGGCTGGGCAGCAGCTGACCAATCAGGCAAAATCTTGGTACAATTAATTTCAGATAGAATTTTCCAATAGCTTACAGGGGATTTTGCTGAACAAATGTAAGCATGAGGCAAATCTGCGGCAGATGCCTGAGAAACTAAAGCCAAGGCTAGCATACACGTGTATGCAAAGTTAGAAGTACCCTTGGAAGAGGAGTAACCGCGTGGAGAATGCTCCACTGGCTCATCTTGAATGTTTAGGTCACGGGTTGCAAACGCTAAGTCTGCTAACGCGTTGTTTCTCTCGATGAGAGCGGCAATGTGAGCATCTTTTTGCTGCATGGTGGGAAGTTCCGCAAAATTAGTGGCGTCTGGTGTGGATGCCTGTTCTACTGCCAAAACGTTTGACGAATTGCGCCTATCATTACGCTGCTGGGGTACTGTTCCCTGCTGAGGGCGCGTTCTACCGTAACCGGCTGACTCCCTTGGATTTTGGTTATACGGTCGACTCTGCTGAAAATCGTTTCTTATCGGAAACTGTTGCTGTTGCCTTGGTGGGTACAAATTTGCTGGTGGCAAACTGAATCGACAAAAAGTTTGAATATGGCCATTTCTCCCGCATCTATAGCATACTACATTCGAATTTGGCGCGCGCTCCCATGTTCTACGATTGAACTGATTGCGGTAATTACGTACCTCCCTGTTCCTGTAGTCATTCCTCGGTGGTTCGTTCCTCCTGGGAGTTCTTGATGCTTCTCGCATAGGTGCGAGAACGTTGACAGCTGGTACTGCCGGCTGACTGGCTGGAATAATACTAATTGAATTCGCCACATCAGCCAAAAGTGATTCATAAGTAATTGCTTTTACCACTGCATCATCAAAAGTCGCCGGATTGGCTGCCTTGACATGGAAACGAAGAGTGGGCTTCAGCCTGTCTAAAAATTCGTCCAATAATCTTTCATTTTGGGCATTTTTAGACTGTCCTCTGGTCACTTTTTTTACTAACTTTTTGACGCGTTCTGCAAAATCGCGAGCTGATTCAGACTGTGACTGCTTACAGTCAGACAGCTGTTGCCTGGCTAAGCTACGAAAATGTTGCGATTCAAAATGCGAACGAAGCAATTCAACAATTTTAACATACGAGTTTTTGTCCTGATCGGGCATCTCGTCCACAAGGTCCCTTGCTTCGCCTTCCAGAAATCCGACCAAAGTATTGGTCTTCAGTTGCTCTGGTAGGGGTGGATTGACCATTCGTACCAGATCCTCGAATCGTCGAAGCCATGACTCAAAGTCTTGCTCCGAACCTGTAAAACACTTAATATTTTTGGGTGCGAGCTGCCCGAGGGTCAGGCCGCCAAGAACGGAAGAATGAGACGAATCACCGTCGGGTGGGGACATCCCTCCACCGACGATGACAGCAGGAGTATCAGATAGGATGAGCTGAGGCAACGAAGAATGGGATGAGCTGGAGGTTTCCCTGGAGTTGGTTTGAGAGCGGGTTACTGGACGACTGATGATGAAGGCAATAGGAGAAGGCGTTGCTTCTCCGCAGCGAGGTCACTGTAGATGGCACTCGCCGAGCACTGGATGAGGCACTTGATGGCGAGGGCTCTATATACAGTTCTCGATTACGACCCCTCTTTGTTCGCGCCGATGCTCCAAGTTTCCCACTGGCAAGATGTTGCCAGATGGGGTCGCAGATAAAGAAGCTTTTTCCGCTAGTGAACTTTGAAAGGACTGCTCGGAGATGCTATCTTTCATGGGAAAAGCTCTTTGTTTTGCATGAGCACAGCGCATGAATGGCAGAAATTCAAATTCTTGGCGAGAGCAGACTGGTCCGTGCAGAGTACTTTGTTTACCGCGGACAAAGAGAGCAGTGCTTGCAAAGATTCAGCCGCAAGTGGGAAAGTTTCGGGGCGAAACACGTGTTCATAGACAAAGAAGCTCTTTATGCCTTTATATGTACGATTTTGTTTACTTGAGCCCACGTAAAATTCAAAATTTGAGAGGCAATGGGAAATTTTCTTATTCAAATGAGGCATAGAAAGGATAAAAGATCACGCCAGAAAAAATAATGAGGAGGAGAGAGGATTTCTTTGCAAGGACGTGCGAAAATTTGTGATTCCCACCAAAAATGAGCAAAAACTTGCGAAAAAAAGTGCAATTTCCATTTTAAGATGAAAAATAGTTTTATGCTCCTGGTCCCTGGCGGTAACGAGGATAATAAGTTCCTAGGAGATCTCCTATGGCCGTTTCGTCTTGCATATCACACCAAAACACAGGAGAAAATCACCGAACGCACACAATAAGGTAGTGAAAGAGGAGAAAATAGGGGGATTCTTAGCTGAAGAGTTGCGCACCTCTAAGCTACACCCAGCTAATTTACCCAGTTTCACTTACCCCCGGTTGAGGCTTAAACCGAGCTGAATCTCCTGAGCTAACCTCAGGAGGACAACATTTTCTAAGAAGAGGAAAGGTTCGGTGAAGTCGCGGGCTACTATGAGGCCGCACTCGCTGCTACCAGTAATGGATACGATCACCCTCTTTATGATCGTACCATTTTAATCCCAAAAATAGCCTCTGGCATGCCAAACACAAGATTCTCATTACTCAGAATTTATCCTTATTCACATCAAATACAGAAGGCAAGACGATTATGAGCGACACAAATATAGAAGACGGCCATGAACGTTCGGCCAGGACATGGAGCGAATAGACGGCACGGGCGAAGACGTGGTGGTGCCCAGACGTTGACCTCTCTGCTCCATTGACGTCCTCGATTGGGCTCCTCCTCTCCTTATACAGTATCTGGGCGCGGCCGAAGTTCACCGGTCTGAAAACAAAGATCTAACGATAGGCATGGGAATAACTACATTACACTAAGTAGAATCTAAGGCATTTAGCTTGGAATCCAAAGCAAAAAGAATAGGAGACTTACACTATGGCTAAAGTAGATTTTCTATTTACAGTTATTTACAATCCATATACCCTAAAAACCAGTAGTACAGCTAGTTCAACGTTCTTCTCCACGGTCGGATGATGGCTGGATGGACGATTGCTCTGTCTTGCAGATCCAGGCAACCGCGATGCGAGACAGGATGCCGGATGGTAGGATGGCGCTCAGACCTCCTCAGACATTCGTGCGCGAGTCCCGCCCGAGGATCCGCCCCTTCTTCGGCTTCGGAACAAAATCCGGTCTACGGGCGGGAGACATCATTTTGGTTTCGTCGGGGGATTATCTCGAGAAAGCCGCAAAGTTGCAGTAGTCACGTCGCACCGTGTTTCAACACGTGTTAGCGGGTAGCGGCCTCGCTTGGACGGGTCAACCACAGCTAATCAATAGACGACGCCGCGGACACTTGAGCGGCATGCCACCCTAGGCATATCCACTGAGCTCCTGTGCACTGCTGTACTGTTATTCTCAGTTTCTGTATTACTTTCTTCTATTTATTCTTGTCAACTGTTCGATTTTCGATTCCACCAATAGCGTTCGACTTCCGCCGAACAATTCGTTTTAATTTTAGCATTTCCTTTACAGGAAATTCGATTTTTTTCCACCGTCGCCGCTGAATTGGGACACTGCTATTAAGGTGTCTTCAGGTATGATTTCCTTGCAAAAACTAATCCCTATAATCCTCGGGTGCAGACGATCGTCTGCACCCGGAGAATCGCGCTATACGACCGTTCCCCGGCTGGCGCCCGTCTGTACCTCCCGACAAACCGTCGAATAAAATGTGTCGTCTGCAACCTCAGGTAGATTCGTGAAATTGCACACTTTCCGAGTTCGGCCATTATTCTTGTGGGCTATTCACGGAGTGTTTTACATGCTTCCTCAGAAAGAACATACATAAGTAGTCAGCAAATAAGCCGGCTAAAAGCGAATTTTAGGGGCACCCTAGTCACAAGCTAAAGCCCATAGGCCTAGCCTGAGCCTAAGCCTGTGCTTAAGCACGGGTTTCAGCCAAAACATGAAGCCAATCCCCTCGCAGTTTGCTTTTTTTCTTCCTCTTTTTGCCCTTTTATGAGTTGTAGAGGCACTTCGTTGCATTTTCATTTCTTCTAGAAGGCCAGTTGGATCTGGAAAAACAGTAGGACCTAGGATAAAAAAAAGCATACAAACACTATCCTCGATGGGTTTATTCATCTCGCGGTCTCATTGGATCGAGTTATTTAGGGTTACCTTGACTGTTCGGAGCTCATGGGCTTCTAGAAAGAACGGTGGAAACTCTTTTGAGATGGGTGTCTGGCTGACGATAGCTTGTTATCTGATTACTTTCTCCCCATCAGCAGCACTCTTCTGCCGATTCGTTGCCAAGGATCCGCTACGAATTATTCTTTTCGTTTTGGGGTATGTTTCTTCTTAAACTTTGGAATTCGTAAATGAATCATGCGAATTATATTTCAGAGCTTTCTTTTGGTTGGCGTCGCTGTTGCTGTCTTCATTCATTTGGTTGGCGATTTCCATGGTATGGGACGCCCTTCCGCTTGCAGTCGCATGTTCTATTATTTTGCAAGATGCCGCACGGGTCTTCTACTTCTGGCTTCTTAAAAAAGCACAGCGGTATGTACCTATTTGCTATAATGTTGAATTACCAGCAATTCATACAAAGAAAGACGGTAAAGATGAATCGGCGATAGGCATGGTACTACCGGTCAGGTCGCAGGTCATCTTTTTTAGCTTAGCCTTCCAGCTCCTAATGTACCGTTCATGCATGGACGAAACCAGTTTTTCCCCGTCGAACGATTCTCAAACCAATGATTGTCTTGGATTGCAAGTCGAGCTTTGATATACAGTGAGCGTCAACTGCGGTGTGCTTTGCGACACGGGAATGCATGCGACGCAGCCGCGCCGCTCGCGATGTAATCGCCCCCATAGTGGCAAATCGAGGTTGATAGTTTTTTTCATCAGAATTGATGTTCACTCTCAAGGGAACTAACTAACTATCAAGAAACCCCTATGGTTTGTTGTCGTGAAAAGGATTCTAGCGCGAGCGGCTCGGTCGTTCTGCGTGCGTCTCGTGGCCGCGAAAAACGCGCCGCCATCCACGTTCAGAGTGTAATCTGTTCCAAGTCCCCCCCCCCCGCCCCTCCACTTCCAATCCATTCATCCTTTTGCATACCAAAATAACTTCGAATGGGAATGAGGTCATTCCAGAGGCTTTCCGCTTATCTCCGCACTCCGCCAACAGAAGGTATGTTTATTCGCGGTGGCTGCTCCATAAATTCCCATGATTTTGTTCAAATAAGCGAACTTCAGACTTATGAGCGTCAACTAACCAGTTCCACATCCAGCATATTCACAAACATTTGTAAACGATGTGCAGTGAGCGTCGATGAAACTGTTTTTTTTTTCGAGGACTCTGAAAGCTCGCGGTGCGACTATGTTGCTCGTGTTGGCTCGTTACTGTGATAGCAAACCATACGGTTTTCTTAAAAGTTAGTTTCTTGAGAGTTGACATTATCACGAAAAACTATGAAGAAGGCCCTGGTTTGCTAGTACTGCGGACGCGAGTAGCGTGGTGGCGCCAAGTGCTCCTCAACGGAGAAAACAGAGTTGGGGGGAGACGGGGGGGGGGGGGGAGGGGAGGGGGCCACTCCTGTGAAACCTAAGCCTAAGCCGTAGGCTTAGCCTTAAACCCATGCTTAAACATAGGATTAGGCTTAGGCTTAGCTTAGGCTTGGGCTAGTGCTTTTACTTAGCCTTACAAGCTGAAGCCTATGACCTTTTATAGGGTGGCCCTCCCCCCAACTCCCTTTTCGCCCTCCTCAAGTCCGCAAAAACGCACTTCCACCGATGTTCCCTGTATGCGTTTGTTTTCTGAATAAGAATAATGCTAACATTACATTCCAAAGTCCGTGGTCTCTTAACTGTAATACAAACATGGGGATGCTTCTAGTAGTTACTGTTACAAGTCTTTGGTATGCTATTGCTAGATATAGCGTTTAACTGGACTTACTTAATGAAGTTGGTATATAATGATCCTTCAAAAGGTCTTTTATGCAGTATACACCAATTCAAAAGTTGAGATTTCAACCGGCGTTATATCTGAGTATACTACCACCATGTTAAGGATTCCCCGAAAGAATCTGATTTGTGCAGTGTAGCCTGCTTCAAAAACGAAGATAATTGAGTGTTTGTGCCTAGGATCTTCATTTCTCGCCTGCCTCTCAGAATGCGTCATTATTTCTCGCGTTCTGTCTTTCTCTAATATCTTCGCAACTGTGTTTGCCGGTGAAACACTGTATTTAGTAATGGTTAATTTTTTTCTTGTATTATATAGGAAAGCTTGTTGTTTGAAGACATTCATGCAACTTTTCATATCGTACTTAACGTTTATTTTCTCTCTATACCTTCAAAGGTAATGAAATGCATATTATTCGCACGGAATTTCAATTCCGTGCTAACGGAAGTTTTCCATGAGCAGGCATCAACATTCAACAGCTATTCCTAATTGTTTTTTCGGTCTCAATCTTTTAGTGGCCTAAACAAGATCACCCGTCGTGGCGCTGCGTCAATCGCACCCGGTGTTTCAGACTTGCACAATGCTCGACATATGCTTGCAATGGTGGGTGGTAGTGCTCTCGTGGTTCAGTGTTTCAGAATTCTATCCTGTTGTTCTGTCTGATGTTACATGGTTCTGGAAAATTTTCCACTGTGTGTATTTTTTTCACTGCCACCTTTACAGTATGGTAATTGTTCCTTATTCTAGAGCTATGCAGCTCATAAAGTAATCTCTTGTTGTTAGGGTTCATCAGTGGCGGACAGGCCCCCCCCCCGAGAATGGATCGCCAAATTTTTGAAATTACTTTACAATACAAATAAAAATCTCTCATTAGTCTATTTTTAATTCTTCGTTTCCATTAGTATTATTTTCGATATAATTTTTTATCAATTATTTATTATTATAATTAGTATTTCTATTAATTTTACTTTCCGTCTTTGTCTCCAAAACGGCGGAGACCCCACATTTTTTACCCACGCCCCCTCCCGACCACTTTCTGCGTCTGCCACTGAGGTTTATGAATACGTTCTTCTCAGGTTTGCGGCCTTGGAATGGGTGTCATGGCAGCTTTACTGCTTACTATGAATGTGTTCGCTGAATTCGCTGGTCCTGGTACAATTGGCCTTCCTCGCGCAATGAAGGTAGGTAACCAATCTTCTGTTTTCTGCCATTTGTTCCGTTGTAATCCATTTTCTGATTTTTCCCTTCTCCTGTTTTTTTCTCATATCAAAGCAACGTCCTTGTTCAAGGAAGGTCGTCGTGACATTCATTCGGCCGGTACTCATCTTCCTCTGTATTACGCATTGTCTGGATGCTTCACCAGTATGTTTAGTGTCACTTGGACAATAATGGTGAGGTGTTTAGACTTATGAAAACGTACATTGTTCTCCGATTCAGGAGTTTTGTTAACAGTTGCGTTTGCAGTTTTGGGACTCATGTCACAAAGTGAACAAAGGACTCTTTTGGGCGCTTCCTGCAATCGTGGCTACTGCAACTCATGCGAGTGCCAGTGCTTTAGTGAGAATACCACTTTATTTTTCTGTATTTATACTAGATGACATACAGTTCAATTCTAGCGTTCAGTTTGGATCACCTACACTGTATTTCCCATATCAGTATATCCTCTCTACATAATTCCTCAACATCAAACTTATTATTCGAAACCATTCTATTCTGTTCTTCTTTTTTCTGCCATGTTTGTGCTGCAAGAAGTGTAGAAAAAAAACTAACTACCCACAGGAGAAGTGCCAACATACTAGTAGACGGCTTGGTAACTTTCGACTCTCTGTTGGTTTTGCAGCGTTTCACATGCTATTTAACGCCATTCACCACTGTCTTTGAATGAATTCTTTCCGTTTGGAATACATCTTTTAACGATAGTTCTGTTCAAACCTCTATAATTCAGTGCCGCATGCGTTGTACTATATCCATATCCCATATCCTTCTGTTCATAGCTTTTTTTCTAGAGTAAATGAACTACATATATTTAGGGATTTAGGGAATAGGTGGAGTCAGGGTCCGACTCTCTAGGTGATTTATCCCATTAACTTTTAGATGGATGGAAAGCTAGATCAATTTTCAATTTAGCTATCAGTTCAACATGATTAATGTGAAGAACGAAGAGTTTGGTTGGTTCCATAACTCTATTTTTCTTTATTTCAGAGTTGGTACAATTCTTCTGGCTATCAGCCGGCCGTGCTCACAACCCAATTTTGCCTGCTTCTGGGTTGTGTACTTTACTGTAATAGTATCACAGGCGCAACACCTCAGTCAGTTCTTAATGGTAAGCTTTGTCTACAGTGGTAGTCATACATTTACTACATCTGTATATATAAAAGAGAAAGTTTGTGTGTGTGTGTTTGTGTGCGTGTGTGTGTTTGTTTGTTTGTTTGTTTGTATGTTTGTATGTTCGGAATAGAAATCGCGGAGGATGAACCGATGGGGACCAAATTTTGCATGTAGGTTCTTCGGGGGCCGGCGGAGGTTATAGGATACTTTGCATCTGGAATTATCGATTGGCTTATCGATTATATCGATTTCATTGATTTTTCGCTCTTCTTGGCCAGGGACTAGCGAGAACATGCCTACTGGGGTATCTCAATGTGCTGAACGCGAATATGACAACCATTTTGTATGACACTATCGATTTATCGATTTTATTGATTTTTCTTCATTCTTGCACAGGAGGCGATGAGGACATGTCTACTGGGGCACCTCAATACGCTGAACACGGATATGGCAACCATTTTGTGCGAAATATCGATTTATTGATGTTATTGATTTTTCGCTATTCTTGCCCACTGGCTGGTAAAGACATGTCTACCGGGGTATCGCAATGTGCCGAACACGGATATCATAACCGTTTTGACCGAAATGTCGATTTATCTGTTATATTGATTTTTCGACATTGTTGCGCACGGGTCTTTGAAGACGTGCCTTCTGGGACTTTCCGAAACGCTGAACGTGCATGAGGCAGGCACTTTATAGGAATTTATTTACCAGTCAAGCAACTTCACAACATTTTTTAAGGGAAGGGGGGCAGGCTGAAGGAGGGTCACTTGAGCTAATCACCAAATGATGAACATTTTGAAAGGATTTTTTAGTTCAACAAATGTTGGCATCAGCTTTAAATGGCCGGGAGAAATTGAACACCCGAGCGAAGCCGGGTACACCATCTAGTTACTGATAATGAACCGCAGCATTCTTCACCATATCTCAGCCCTGTAATTAGCAGTCAAAACCACGTTTAAAATTCTCTGTAAAAGCTTGGCTAGGTTAGCTGAAAATGTGGAGAATCTCCCAGAGATTCAATCAACCAAGACTTCGATTCCGTCAGTTTTGAAATTTAATGCTTGGGAACCTTTCCGCCCCAGTCGAACATTTCGTACTCAGTAACTGAAATAACAGCAGAAGTTAGTTCGACTACAAAGTGCTGGTGAATCATTCTTGGTTCAGAGAATACCACCCATCTGCTCTACTGCGCCGTGTATGAACTGCGGCGCGGAGGAACGGATGCGCAGTTTTCTGTGATGCGAGAATGATTGACCAGCACTGCACATGTACAGGAAGCTCCAAATGTATGCAGTCAAGAGGGCGTGGCCACGGCGCGGCTCATTGATCAGACACACGCGCTCTCTATGCTGCCTCTGGCTTCTCTGACTCTGCAGCCAACCAGTGGCAGCATGCCGAGCGCCTGTGTCTCTGTCTAAAGCCGCGTCGTGGCCACGTCCCTCTTGACTGCGGACATTTGGAGCTTCCTGTATGTATAGTTGAGTGTTTGCATTTATTTTCAGGAGTTCAATCTGCTTTGGTGGACTGGTTTACCTTGAAATGGCTACGAAGTAAACTTCTTAAAAAGAATGATGCCCCATTTGCTGTAGTTGAAGAAATGGAGGCAGAAGAAAGAAGAGATGCGTATACATAATTTTCCTGCGCTGCTTTCCTGTTAGCAAACAGTGTTCGGTAACACTGATTTACTTGATGCTGTTTATGCCTCATTTCATTTTTTTCTCAAGCAACAGTGAGACAATGTTATTTCAATTCTTGTTGATTTCATCTTTTTCATTGCTATAATGGTGACTTATCGTTTTCCTTGAATTTGATCTCAATTCTTCAGTAATTAGTCTTTTAAAGATGGGTACATAGAACGTATAGCACTATATAGTAAAACTCATCTGTTTGTGTGTCTGTTGGTAATCGCTTATATCTCACGATCCAACGGACAAAGACAAACTTCGCCGCGCTTCGCATAGATGACATTGATTTTCTGCGCAGGAGGGCACAATTCTGAGCCGAAAGGTGTAGGTTTCATGTGTGAATGTCAGTGTTATCACAAAAAAAAGGGAAAGTTTCGCATAGTGGCTAAATTCTCAGGGCTCTCTCAGTTGTCAGTGAAGTGCCTTGGAAGGGGTTATATGCCAAATTAATGTTTCTATCTATATGCGAAAACAGGGCGATTATCAAAACATGCAAATTTATTACATCCTTACAAGTGCTCCGACTTGCCTACGACGAGCCTCGCAACTGTATGCTTCATCCGTTTTGACGGATGGAAAGTAAAGGGACCTGAGTACCAAGGTCCCGCGAAGCGGGCAAGTGCGAGACTCGCCGGAGGCGAGTCACAGCACTTGTTCTAAAGAAATTCGATCATCAAAATGGCGTAAGTGAGGCTGTCATTAGCTGTATTTTTAATGCGCCGATCTCATCTAACAACGAGACATGGGTATCGATCCTCGTCGCAATTCGACGACAGTGCCTGTTTTTATTTAGAACGATGTGTCTGTGAATCGGCATTAGAGTCCGACGACGCAGCAGATCCACTAGTGGCTATGTTGAACTTCGACAAATCAATCTATTCAGAACGCCAGGTAATGAGAAGTCGGTGGGAGATTAAATGGAGTTTCGACGTGATTCCGAAGCCTCAAAACCTCTTTGTATATCGAGCACTCCAGTAAATGGTCAGAAGCAGAGCTACAACTCTAGTACGGATGTTTGCAACACAGTTTTGATTTTCAAATTGTTGCGAATACGATTGTAAATTCTACAAGGATCTGCGACATTTCTATCTTAGAGATTGCTCCTGAACAACGAACGTTTACAGCGCATTCACACACATACTTCACCGTATCGAGATGGCCTCTCGAAATATTGGGTTTATGCAACTCAGGGAATCCAAAAGCCGTGTTTTGCATCGGTATGCATGAATTGAAAAAAAATCGTTTTCTTGCACAGGATTTGCATCGGTTTTAGAGGCGCATGGGTTTCTCATAGTTACAGAGAACTCCAAACGTACGTAGACAAGAGTCGAGGCCGCGGCGCGGCTCTCTTGGGCAGAGTCACGGGAGCTCAGCATAGTGTACGCCTGCGTCTCTGCCCAAGGGAGTCGCTCCGCGGTCTCGACTCTTGTCTACATACGTTTGGAGTTTCCCATATGTACATGTGCATGAGTTTTGCATGGACTAGTTGCTTGATGTTAAAAATGGCTTGCCATACCACTTGAAATGTAGGTTTGTAACTCGAAATATTAGATGTGAAAACTGTCTTCGTTCACGCCACGATAATTTTCATACATGCACTGCCTTCGAGGCCCATGTAATTGGCGTAACCAAAGAGCATTGCGCGTGCAGGTATTGATTCACTGATTTTGTCAGTGTATTCCCAAGGGTTTACTGTGCTCAAGCCTTTACTCATGTTCAGCATGCCCAATGAAAATCGTTCCACCACGCCGAAACGAAACGCATGAAAAATGTGTAATGGTTCGAGTAGAAACCCAAGCAGCAGCTGTGCCCAGTTGCTGATATCCTCCCCTCACTTGCTGCTATCCCTCACCAATAGAGCTAAAGGGACTAAAGCCTGAGCAGCAATTGAGGAAAGGATGGCAGCAATTGAGAACATTGCAACAAGCGTTTCTAGTCGAACTATTACACCGATCGGGCTGCGTTGGTGATGCACAGTTGTCACAGAAGGGATAGTAAGTGCCGCGAATATCCTGGTTCCCGCTTGAGTTTTTGAAGCATAAGTGATTCGAACCGCCTTGTCTGGCATTCAGCAGTGTGCTTGCAAATGTGAGAATTGGGATTCACAAACGAAAGACGCTATTTCCAGTATGTTGGTTTTGCGCTCATCGCTGATCTAGCATCTCTTTCGTCGCTATCGCGTCGACGCATGACGAAGAGGAAAAGATGATTTTCTGCGCGCACTTGTAGTATCAAAAACACTTCGGCATGTGATACAGGATCACCTAATCTAGAATAGTCAATTGAAATATTTTGATTAGTCGGGTTCCGCAGGAGGTTGGCTGTGCGAGTACCACCAACTCGTATCTAAATCTACAACCGGCTGCGAAAGGCGCGCCCCATGGACCAGCGCCAATGCGGCGCCAAATATGAATAAGGGCAGCGGAATGCGTGGCCAAAACGCGATTTCACCTACAAGAGGAAGGATTGCTTGATTTTGCTTGCAGATTCGCTTGCAAATAGCCAACAGAAACGTCAATAAAGTGCCAGTGCTTAGTACTTTGCAATAAACGAGTGATTAAAGTGAAACATCGGGCAGAAAACGGTTTTATGGTGTGTACTGAATAAAATGGCTGTTAAACTGACTTGGAAGGTTTCCTCCGAATGTTTCTTGTTTTCCTTATACTCCTACTACTTCTTTTTCTGCCTTCTCTTCCCTTTGACTCCCCTTTCACCGTTTTTTCCTACTTTTTTCCCTCCTGCTGTGTCTTCTTGTAGTTTCTTTCTCTACTGTTTGTTTTTTTTGTTATGTGAGGCCAAAAGGTTCTCTCGATCAAAGGAACTAGAGCTGCGAACCCTCTTTAACCACAGTGCACGCGTGGAAAACACAGTTTATTAAGCAAATGCAGAAATCAGAGAAAACTGAACAAATAAAAAAAAAACAACGACGGTGGCGGAGAGATCCTGATGCGGTCGAGGGTGATGGCTTCCGGCGTCGAGGACTGGACCGCCGTCAGGACGGAAGGGGAATCCTATAATGAATAGTCTCTCTGGAAAAAGATCGGGTCCCGCACCCGTTTGGCGCCTTCGCGCCTGATCACTTCCGTGATCTGCGGGGCCAACCTTCTCTTGACCTTATAGCGCCCTCCTTTTTACGGGCGGTTTGCCTGACAGTTACCTTTTCTTCTCATCATGTTTTCCCTGTTCCTTTTGCATTCTACTGCTTCGTTTTTGTTTCTCTTTCTCGTCTGAGCTTCCTATCAGTAGTTTTTCTTTCTTGTTTCTCTTGTACATCACAATTTGCCAGATAGTATGATGTTTGACGAGGAAAATGCGGCTCAATGTGCAGATTGGCTTTGACGTGATCATGCTCCATGTCGGATCTGGATACATGCTGCATGCAGCAGGGTCGTTGTGAACAAAATCTACTTGGCTTGTGAGAAAGGTTGCTATTCGTACTTCGTCAGAAATGGCTGAACTCGTCGGAGGTCTGAAGTCTTAATCTACTCAAGAAACTCCCTAGTTTAAAATGTTTTACCATGAATCATTCTTGAAACAAATTGATAGTCGGTTGTACAAGTGTATTGTCGATTCCATCTTTGATTGGATTCATATTGCACCATTTTATGATTCGCTTCATTCACGTATAATTCGACTCAAGAGCATAAGCACGAAATGGCGGGCGGGCTCTTAGTTACCCATGGCGTCTGACACAAGCGAGCGCGCTCCACCGTTATTGCAGGCATTAGAACAGCATCGCAGTGCCTTTCTTTTGGTGTCGTGATGGTCATGACCAAGTGATAGAATTGTTTCACTTCCTCAATTTTCTACAAGCTGTAAAATCTTTCGATTTTCTAGGATTCTGCGTGTATTTGCGAAGGTCCCACTGATCGACGAATGCATACAACTATTTAATGAAATGCAAGCGGCTTAAATAAAGTAACTGAAAACGTCTCAACATCCCTATGTTTCGAAGAATCTCTCCGTTATGACTACTCACACTTCACCCTAGACTTCATTTTCCTTCCTGAATCCTTAATTTCACCATTTCTTGTATGAAGCGAAGGTCTTGAAGTTCCGTGACAGTCCAGAGATAGTTCTGCGCAAGAGAATATTTGCTGCAGCCGATCCATACAGCAGACCGTCTCGGGTATCTAGGTGCCCCCTTCCGGAGAATATGAAATAAAGTGGAGAAGGAGAAGGAAAAACTACTGATAGGTAAGAAGAGAAAACGAGAGCGAAGCAGTAGCATGCAAAAGAAACAAAGAAAACATGACGAGAAGAAAAAGAAACAAAAAAAAAACAAACAATAGAGAAAGAAACTACAAGAAGACACAATAGGAGGGGAAAAAGTAGGAAAAAACGGTGAAAGGGGAGTCAAAGGAAAGAGAAGGCAGAAAAAGAAGTAGTAGGAGTATAAGGAAAACAAGAAACATTCGGAGGAAACCTTTCAAGTCAGTTTAACAGCCATTTTATTCAGTACACACCATAAAACCGTTTTCTGCCCGATGTTTCGCTTTAATCACTCGTTTAATTGCAAAGTACTAAGCACTGGCACTTTATTGACGTTTCTGTTGGCTATTTGCAAGCGAATCTGCAAGCAAAATCAAGCAATCCTTCCTCTTGTAGGTGAAATCGCGTTTTGGCCACGCATTCCGCTGCCCTTATTCATATTTGGCGCCGCATTGGCGCTGGTCCATGGGGCGCGCCTTTCGCAGCCGGTTGTAGATTTAGATACGAGTGTGCACCACATGCAACGTATAGTTCATTCAATTGGTGAGTATTGGGTGAAGGACCACTAGTCGATCAATCGATAACGGCTGTGCAGTAGGGGTGTCATATTCGTGACCATGTAGTGGAAAACTCCTGGGTACGGTCTCGCCAAACCCGCAGCACAAGTTGCGATGAATCAATAAAATCAATAACCAAGCGATGCAAAGTGGCCTTCAGATTCGTGATCAGCGTGATGGATGCAAGCGGTCTGCCACAAAAACGCTTGATATGATCAACGGCCTACAGGTTTCTGCACAAAGGTCGCCCAAAATTCGTTTTCGAGAGCTGTCTCAAATTCCATTTTTGCTGGGAAACGCTCCCTAGCCACCATGATCTATAGGAAATTTGCCATATGGCTGCCAGCTCTCCCAACTCCAAAAGTTCATTACGCAAGAAAAAAATCGTCAAACATGACGATATAAGAACAGAGTTCTAACTATTCTTCGTCTCGCAGTTCTCCGAGTTCTGAGCGCACAACGTCATGGAGCTGCTCACACGATCAGTCAATAACTTCAACTAGGTAAGAAATTTATTCTGTGAAAAAACCTTTATAAACAGTATTAAAGGGTGCTGGAGAAAGATGGCGGCTCTGTTTATAAACGATGCACTTCGTCGCACAAAAGCAATAAAAAGAACAAAATACATGCAAGGTAAAAATAGATAGCTGGATAGTGGTGCTGTGACTAACACAGATGGGGAGTGTATGAATGCCTCGGAAATATTGCATTATAACAATTCCAACTGCTAAATAAATGATGATAAAGGTCGAGAGAAAGGGTATCATTGAAGTATATGGGAAAGGGAAAGGGAAAACGCCTGTGTATGCACAGATGTACTACGAAGGAAGGCAACACCAGTAAGAACAAGCGGACCACTCTAGGCAAAGTGAACGGAAACACTAGCAACTACTACCCGAACGAATGTTTCTATTGGAAAGCATAGAATTTTCACTTCAATTTCACTTCAATGAAACCAAATCATCTGGCAAAAGAGTGAAATATGTAAACAACATAGCATAAACAACAAAAACGTAACCAGTCATTGTACTACACTTTTCGAGCGCCAAAATCCATAATTTTCTCAAGCTCTTTCACGACAGCTGGGGGCTATGTATGTAGTTGCCGTTTCCCTTTTACAAAAGACATCCATGTGATCGAACTTAGGAAATGACGTTCAAAGTTGCAAAAAGGCGTTCTAGCATTGACCGGTATATGTCAGCTGGGCTTCACTTATATAATACTCTGAGAACTGTTTGCGAGAGTTTTACACCACGCCAACATCAGTTCACTTTTGCATAAGAAGGTGGAGAGAACTTCCTCCTTAAAGCCTTCACAACGTACAAGGGCAGACACGAAACAAGAGTAATAAGCGTTGTTTTAATTATGAACATCCACGAAAGTACGAACTGGCGATCGAAGTACTGATCCAGGACAATCAGCGATACTGCATAGAGACCTAGCGATAAGGCCTGAAAGAAGCAAGGCCAGAACTATGTGAAAAAGGAATCCGAAAATAACGAAAAGTTATAATCGGTAAGGAAGTAAGTTAAGTAATGTAATAAAAAATGAGACTGATTTGGAAATACCTACTTGAGCCAGTAGCATAGCCCAATGCCAGGTATGGATTGTCATTGCTACCATGATGAGCTCAGTAACAATAAGAGCGGAGAAGGAGATGGAAACAACGTGGATGAAATCTGCATCGAATACCAACAGCGCTCCATACATTATTACAGCACCTGAAGGAAAAGTTGAGAGAAGGTCACCCAGACTTTACCCTAAACGTACCTTGATACAGACTGATCATGACCCATATACAGAAGGTTTTATAGGATAACGACCGCCCTTTTCCGAGTTCCTTGTACAGTTCTGGGTAAGTGAGAGCGTTACTGGCGGTAACATCACGATCAACAACTAGTGAGAAAACCGGTAGCATGGTGTATGCAGTAGAGTAACTGAACAAGTTTAAATCAATGCCAATTCGGTTGTGATACATATATTGGCTAAAAATGCATTGAAAACATACGCAACCATCAGGACTCCTTGGTAGAGCGAAACGGAAGCGAAGTAAAATACACACGAGAATATAGCTTGCATTGTAGAAATAATGAGACCACTATAAAGTTATTTTACAGTAACGCCATCTCACTTAACAACTGCACTTCTTACCGATGCATCACAAATTGAGAAAGCGCACATGATCTCTTGTAGCAAAACCGGCCGTGCACCAGAAGGAGTCGACAAACGTGCGAAAATTGAGTGATCGAAAAATCAGCTGCCAGAGAAGCTTGCTTCCCTAAGATGATATCATGATTTGTATGAGTACTATCGACAAAGCATTTGGAGCAAAATGATTACCCACCCTCATTGGCATCAATTCCAATACCAGCATGAGCGGCTTGTATCATGCTCACATCATTTCCACCGTCACCTATGGCAGCGACTCGAAGAGGTGCGCGATACTTACGCAGAAGCTGAACGATCTGCGCTTTCTGTTCGGGTGAACATCGACAACAGACGACCGCTGTACATGAACAAACCAACTCAGCAACCTAAACGAAAAGATAGCAGTTACAGCATGGAAGGCACTTCAGCTTGAATTGAAGTACCTCAGCTTCATAATACTGGATACAAATTTTCAGAGCTGATCCTTGCATTACGAGAGCTACATCGCTCTTCCTTGAAATAATTAACATGATCGGAGCAAAATTAAAGGAAAAAAAAGCAATAGATGCTCATACAACCTTCTCAACGCATTTAGTTCGTTGTGCGCTTCCAATCTACTCTGGACCGGTCCAAAAACATGAACATTGTCCGTTCTGGAGAAGAGCCCACTTGATTTGGCGATGCAAATAGCTGTCTCCAATTTATCACCAGTGAGCATCCAAATTTTAATTCCCGCATTACGGAGGAGTTCGAGTGAGGTGGTCACTTGATCCTGAGAACGAAGTTATGAAGCTAACTCACAAGCAAAAATAGCGATCAGGACTTTGCAGCTTTTACCCACCTGCAATCTGTCCTCAACTCCAGTAAGGCAAAGAAGCTGTAGATCTTTCTCAAGCATGCGATTAACACAGTTCTGCATATTCTGAGATCTATCCGTGATCGACATTTTGGCGGTATGGTAGGCACGATCGAAAGCTTCCAGTTCAGCAGGAGATAATGAACGTTTCGCAACAACCAGAGTACGAAGTCCTAATCGCAGAATTGAATTTGAAATTCGTTTGGAGATGACATAAAAATGAAATACGAACCTTCACGAGCCATGTTACTGCACTCTTCTTCAAGCCAGTCGTTGTATTGAACCATGCCAGCCATGACAGTGTCAGCCCCTTTCATTAACAAGGAGATCTCGTCCGTGGTTTCATCCTTTGAAGATGATGAAAATAAGAGCGAAAATACACCAACGCTCATGTATTTCCTTAGTCAGTGAAGTTGTTGGAACTATTTTACTGGCCGACGTTTGGGCTGATTCCCTTCGTAATGCTCGCTAACGACTGTTTGACGGAATCATTCGATGTTAAAGTAATTTATACCGATGCACGAGTCTGTCATGCTAGCGGTGTTTGAGTTTCTTAAACAACACCAGAAAAGCATAAAAATGCATTTCAATAGCGCATATCATGAGAGCTAAGTCATAATGTTGAAAGACAGTTGAGTTTGAAAGTTTAAAAAATGCATGTGTTTCATGTACCTTCACAACAATTCCCATCCGTTTTGTTTCACTCGTAAATGGAAAGATATGAAGAATCTAGAAGGAAAAAATAATAGAAAATTGAAAAGAAAATTACATGAGAAAAAATTAAAACCGCACAAAATTCGACCTGGAACGTTTTAGTTTGTCCTATGCCAAGCTGAAGTTGTATAGAATGTAGATCACGTTGAGCCAGTCGTACACCTACGGTTTCCGTCCATTTGACAAGAGCAACCTGTAAGGACGTCGAGCCAAGAAGGCTGGTAGTAGCAGAATATTTCGTGGGACTCGAAATGGACATAACACATATTTACCTCATCAGGGCTGGCCGCTTGGTAAGACACCGTACCACCTTCGGTTATGGGGGTGACGTTATGACACAGCGCAATTGCTTCCACCGCTGTTTGCAGCTTAGCAGAGAACGAATGCCTGAAAAATTTTTTATGCGAATGTCATGCAAGCAGCTTCGTCTGATCATATTCAATATGTTCTTGCGCAAACATTTACATATACCATAAGAAGAGTAGTTCACTCTTGTGCCACATGCTTACCTTCTCTACCACAATCAATCAGCGGGTGGACGCAAAAATTGGTGAGGGGGTAGGGGTTGGGAAAGGGTGGCAGGTCGCGTGAAAAAGTGGGGGTCACCACCATTTCGGGAAAAAAAGATGGAGAATAAAATTGACAAAGTATTAACTTTAATATTGGATGACTAATAAATATCATTTGCAAAATAACAGATAAACAGTCGAAACTAAATCGGTTGCGGTTCTAGTTGTTTTATGAGGTAGTTTCGAAAGTTCGGGGACCCTTTCTCCGAAAAGGAAGGGTAGGGGTGGGGGGAGGGGAGAAGAGTACGTCCGCTGTCAATAAATCTGCGTCTTGAGGTATTACCTGACCAAGAGAATGCCAATTTGGCTTTAATAGGGAATGCAATAAGACGTCGATCCGCACGGTACAAAACTAACTGAAAGCTCAAAGCGATACCTTGCGAGTCGACCAGAATAGGCGCTAGCAACATGTTGACCGACTTCCTCGAATGCATCCGAACTGAACGCAACTGTTCCCAAGTGGATCTGAAAATAGTGCGACGCTTGAAGACGCAAACTGCAGAAATCTACAGCATACACACCTTTTTGAAATGCATTTCGTTCTTCGTCAATGTTCCGGTCTTGTCCGAAAGAAGGAAGGAGATTCTGCCAAGCTCTTCAGGAATGGTCGAGGAACGTACTACAGTTTCCGGGATCTGCTTGTCTCGCCCAATTTGCCAAGCGTAAAATAACTGAAAAGAAGATCTTCACTATAGAACAAACGTTTCTTTAGTTTAAACACAATAGTTTGTTTGTGAACACCTTTAGGCTCAGAATTCATACTAAGATTTGATATTAGTTTCAGCCAAACAACAAAAATAATTGAACAAATCATATTACCTTAGCCATGTCTAGATTAACTCGTAGTGAGATTGGAATGATATACGAGAACAATAACACGAAACGCATCAAGTAGCGATACCAGTTGGCATCTATTCCTTTCATGACAACCATAACAGAAGCGAGTACCATCACGAATACAAACAACAGCTTTGTTAAGTTGTTGACCTTAAAGTATAAGTGGACATTAAACGGCACATCATTTAATTGTAAACGAATATCTCTCGATACCTCAAGATCTAGCAGGCCAACTTTGCTTTCTGGTAGCGTTGTGTTCATAACAGACCGAGTTTCTCTTCCGGTGTAAACAACTATTCCAGCAGCAGTGCCACTGGCTAAAACTGTGTTCGCCCACAGAACATTCTCAACATTTAAAGACCCTTCCTGCACTTGATCATCCGTGGTCACCTAAATAAAAAACTATAAAACGTTGTACTTGAGCACAACAAGACATATTTGCATCAAAACAGCACAAAAAAAATTCTACATGTACGTCTGCCGTTCTTTCTCCAGCTTTTTTTCCCTTGAAATAGATGTGGTTCTCCTCATGAACTTGAGCTACCAAACCAAACAAACATTACCACTCGACTTTCTTCTCGCTCCTTTTTGATTATGGAAATCGGTATCTCGCCCATTCTCCCCATATGGATATTCTTCAACTTTATGGAAAAAGCGTGTGGATAACCGTATTCTTGTTCGTCACAATACACTCCGCAAGAAGGTACACACTAGAGTTTTGACCGAATCGAATAAAATTCGAATATTTATTCGAATGTTCGAATATTCGAAAATTCGGAGGTTCCGAAAAATTTGAAAATTCGAATATTTGGAATTGTTTCGCTTTGCAACTGTTATTTCAGTTCCATTTTCTCGCTGAAGAAGCATTCCGATTGAAACCCTAGTCCAATTTCTCATTTCAACCTCAATTTTCCTAAAAACCTGCTCGTATCTTTGCACGCATTCGAAAGCCACCAACAGCATTTGAAAGCTTTGAAACTGCAACCTACGAGGTATACGACATTAAGGACGAAGATCTCTCCGGTGAAACCTACGTATGTACTTTTCTATACATTTGAGAAACCAGCAGTTTCAACTAAACTTCTGATTAATCAAGCCTTTCATCCAGAACTATGTAAGTGAAGCAAGTAAACTGCAAATTGTAATAATAATTTTACACAGCATTCTTCCCTAAATTTAGCTGATTTCCGACTACTGCTTCGTTTAAACTCTTTCTAAATACATAACCGTTATTTATGGAATTAAAAGATCACACAAAATCTTGAGATCCTCTTAATCCTTTCTTCCCAAGCATACTTCGACTTCTTGTTATAGAAGTTTTGTGGGTTTTGACGTTCAACGTACAAACATGCAGTTGGTAAACAGAAGTAATAATGAGGAACGGGGTAACACGCAGTGTTTTTTTTTATATCGCTGACGCTTTTTTGTTGATAGCTGGAAACTCATTCATGATCAAGGTAACTGAACCACTGTACCCAACATTATTTTTACCGCGTCAAAATCTCTACATTCACTACCATGGCACGTTTTGTTAAACTTCAACACGGAGATATTAAAGCGAAAGCCTTCTCACGGACGAAGGGTTTCATCCACTTTACGATCCTTTAAAGGCAGCACCCACGAAAATCTTTGTCACTCAGGTTTTAGAGAAATCTTGGGTTTCTGACTATGTGGAGCATGAATAATGTCGTCAATTTTGTCAGAACTCATGTTAAAATGGTTTTTGGATGCTACCAATTTGCTGCATTACAGCAATTCAGCCGAGTTACGCTGGTGGAGTAGATCAAGGAAGTCGATGACGCTGTCTTGATTGTCTTTTCTTGGCGCAACTAGATAATTGACTAATTTTCCAGCTTTCCTGGAGGAGAAAAAGCACAAACAAAAGGGAAATAGAATGTTCACCACAGAGACATGCCTTAAGAAAAGAAACACAACTTAAAGATCTAATAACAAGTAAAAGAACGTAAATAGGGGAATCAGATCATCATAATGTAAAACCTCTGGAAATGAGCATGGAAAGCAAACGTTATCTTAGGAAAACTTCGTGACTGCGGCAGAGATCAGCTGACTCGGATCGCGCCAAATCTCACCCTGCGGATACCCGGATACCAAGTCTAACTTGTTAAATCTTGGGAACGCTGATACCTTCGGCGGTGCAACTTGCGTAGAATTACTGGGACTATCAACCAGACTCCAAAACATTCAAAATTTTGGACATGAAGGTTATCGTGGGTGCTGCCTTTAATGATGGTTACAGACCTCAAGTGACGTTCTTACGCTTAGAAATTTCAACCCGTTGGAATTTTAAAACCGATAAGGGACCAACTCCACAGCAGCACAAGCTTCCACTCATGAGAAGGTTGTGCGAAGTTCCAAAACGGCAGATGGAACTTACTACCCGAAAAGTTTCATGCCCTTGTGATTGGCAAAAATATCGCCTTGTTCGCCTACATGCATGGGTACAAAATGTTTTTACCGAATGGAATGTTATTCGAATAAATATTCGAACATTCGAATATTCGAAAATTCGGTGGTTCGCAAAAATTCGAAAATTCGAATATTCGAAAATTCGGAGATCCCTAGAAATTCGAAAGTTCGAATACTCGGAAATTCGATGAGTTCAGACGATTCGAAAGTTCGAATATTCGAAAATTCGATGGTTCGCAAAAGTTCGGAAATTCGAACATTCGAAAATTCGGGGGTCCCCAAAAATTCGAATATTCGAAAAATATTTTCTAATGTAAAACTCTAGTACACACCCCTTTCGAGAAGGTACCCACCTCTAACTGGTCACCACGAGATCTCTGCGAGGTTTTCGGTGAGGAACAAATTAACGAACTTCAAGAAATGATGGAGACCTGGACAACAAGTCAGAAAGACTCGTCCAAATGACCAGTATGACCACATCGTTTTCGCAGCTGTGGAGGGGCAGATGGAGGTTACGGTTCAGGTTCAAAGTAGAAGCTGTTTCTTTCAAACGAAAGCCAATCTGTTATGTGCTTTTTACGGAAAGATCAATGCATGCTAACCTTGATTGTACCGACGAATGCGTGGATGTCCTTTTGCGGTTTTTCTGCGTATATTTCACAGTTAATTTCCATTATCTCCTGGAATGAAAAATTATCGCTGCAGCATGAAAGTCTGTCGTGTAAATATAGGGCAATTTGTGCTACTTGCGTGCGTCAGTCGCGTGTCAGATGCACACATCCACTTGCGAAGAATTTTCCGTGCTATGGAGAGTAGGCGCGGCGAGGTTGCAAACGCGTGCGTCTGAACTGCGTCGGCGATGCGACTGGCCTTATCTTCTTTCATGATATGGACGCACGCGTGTTAAACGCACGCCTCTAGTATAAATTGCCCTTATAAAACCTGCGAAATTCTCTTAACTAAAGAACGCTGCCAAAAAAAAAAACACCTACAGCCTCGTTATTCGTATGTTGAGTGAACGGGACAGCAATTCGCAGCTTCCAGTCAGTTTCGCCATCCAGTTGATCGGTACGTATGAAGCAAGCACCAGATTTCTCCGTTGTTCGCAGCAGGACGACATCGGCAGGAACTCGTCGGTCTTTCTCGATAATGATCACGTCACCAACCTCTATATCACTAAATTGGGAACAAATAAAACAATGGACTAATCTAACGAGAAAATCCTAGATATCAAAGTAGGGTAGAATGTGTGCCCATAAAATGCAGAATTGAAGCTGATTCCAAAGTATTTATATTACAGGAACTATTAGATGAAAATGAGCCATGAGCTGATAGTATGATAACCCGCCTCAAACTCGAAGATACATCACAATCATGTTTATATTTATTCTCAAATGAAGAGAACAAAGGCATCTCTGAGGTCGCCGCTATACTTCTACGGAAGCGTAGCGGTTTCAGTCGCTGCTGCAGCGGCGACACTGATTCTGATACGTATCGATCCTTGACCAACGCGGAGGCGGCAGTATCAGCGACGATAAAACCAAAGGTGGGCGCCAACTTTTCCAAAAATACTTTATAAAACAGTCAATAACTTCACATAAGTTTACTTTTAATTGCCTATTTTCATTATTTTCCGTTGAATTCTTATTTTCGAAGGTTTTCTTGCAGATTTTAATTTCAATATTTCTGTTCCAAACTCCGATCGTCATGTCCCTGAAATGTTAGAAACCCAGCCTTTCCCTAAATTGCTCTCCGGCTGCATCAAAACTCTTGTCGTCGCGCACATCATAAGCCCTAGGCTAGAAAAAAATTATTGGGCACACCTGCTATTCACTTCAACTCTCGTTCCGTCTCTTGTCAATCGCTCATATTTCTCTCCATTCAGTTCCTTGTCACGCAAGAAGCGTACAAAGTCGTCCAGAGCTTCACGGATCAGCGTTATTGTCAGCACGAAACCCTGTGCAAAGAAAAGGTATTAGCGGAAAGTACAGCCTAAGATTTCGATAAACTCACGAGAGGCCCCCAATAAGTGATGGGTGCACCGATTTGGATGGCTGGTATGAACTGACTGCATGCCATCAACAAGAAATACAAGTTAAGGAAGAATTTAAATTGTTGGAAGAGCACCTGAAAAGCAGAAATTGGTGACTGGAGGCCTTCTCTGACTTCTTGTGGCAGGCAAAGGAAGTTATAGTTACCAGTGGGACGAAGCTGAAGATGTTGTACTTTTGGTTGCAGACTTTATTCGGTGCAAAAGCTGCACCGTGGTCCCCTCCAACTGGACCATATCCAATTCTCACGGTGCGTGAGTGAAGTATACGGCGTCGACCAAACAACGTACGGCAGCATCTAAATCACTGAATAGCTATGGAAAAATGTCGCACCATTTAAGAAAACCTTTTGTGGTGCATGAAACCAAGAAATGAGCAGACTTCTGGGAATTGTTGAGGTGCTAAATTGGAAACGCGCGCTTGCCTTTTCGGTCTAATCGATGCTGTTGAAAGAGTGTGCTGAAGTTTTTTGTACTATTTAGACCACCTGGTATTGTGGAAATGTCGAAGTAAAGAATGCAGAATTTAACTGGGCCGATGTTTCAGCGCAAGGCGACACCTTACAGAAAAGCACCCGTTTCCTGCGTGGAAGATGAGGAGAGTTAGCTGATACTATTTGTGAATAATTTCTGACTGAGGTTTCCACAGCCACAGTTCCTAATGACCACAGTAACAAAAAGTAATAAAAAGACAGCAATAGTTGTAGGAGATGGTCTTCTTCTGATACTGTAGTCAGGTTGTCAATTAATGAAAAAAAAACGAAAAGAGCGATTCAAAAGCGATTTCTAAGAGCACAAGTTTATTCCCAATTTTCGTGCTATGTCTTCTTGTTTAGGGACACAGGTGCACTAATTGCACTATTCCGTCACTTGTTCAGCAAATTTCCTCAGTTTCGTCAATCTCCTGAGTTGAGATGACTTCCTAATTAGACGAATGATAGTGGATTCAATTTCCTCCATCCTTAATGACGGTTAAAAAAACGTTCTTTTGATGAGCACCGTCGGGATGTCAACATCTTTCTTTCCAAAGCTTTGTTGGGGTATAAGCTCATCCCGCTAGAAATTCGGAAACAATATGGAAAAATGAAATGCGACTAAGACCACAGAATGGAGACGAAGACTGGTGGCACTGTTAGTTGATGAAGGCCAAAGGCAAAGAAGAAAGGGGGTAAGGCATCAGTGATATCGGTGCATCTGAGGTGAGCGGGCATATAAAGCTGATAGGTGGAACACCCATGAAGTCTAGGACACAACTTCAAAGGAGGTTCAAAATCGGAACCTCTCTTGACTTGAGCAACATGTCTCCGGTTGAAAATAAACTGCTAAAAAAACGTCAGCAATCAACTTTCCAAAAAGATAGCCATAAAACGCTAAAAAAATTGTTAACCATTATGACATGACGCATATACACATACAGTAGCGAGCAAAACAAAATACAGCTTTTAGTTCATCGCCTATAACTTCTTTCAAAGTGTGACATGGATATTCAAGTTTTCATAGGAGTTGTAGAAACATATGAGAGATAGAAATACGTAAATATCTCCTCATTTCATCGATTTTTTTTGGAGAAGGAGGGTTCAATAGTAAACTACCACTCAATGCTTTCCCCTGCTTTAAATATTATACATTGGAAATTAGCCCTGATTCTCAGTTTCCTCGATAAATAGCTTCAAAAAATCTTTCAAAGAAAGAATTGAAAATCTTTTAAAGAAATTATTTCTGTAGATGTTTTCCCTCCTCTGGACGTTTTCTTAGCTATACTCGCTTCTACTCATGCATTTCCAGCTTCTGTCTCGCTATCGCGTTACGATCGCCGAGCGCGAGACCCGTGAGGTGGGCGAGGCTGAAGATGCACGCAGCGCAAGGACTTGGAGGGTCTTCCTGACGTCTAATACCCACCCAGCTGCGGGAGTGCCAGCTAGATGCAAGCAGTAGGCCATATGACTGGGAGACAATAACAAAACATTTTTATTCGGACAATCTTCCAGAGGGACCGCCAGGTGCGAGTCACAAGAAGGCCTGCATCGGAGGAGTTCCGATTGAAGTAATCTGTCGGCTTTGACGTGGAGCTTCTGCAACGAATAGGACTAGCGATTCTTCAGCAAGTTGATGTGAGTAGGATTAGAAGGCATTTACGGTTTTAGGATATTCACAGAACGCGCAGAAGGGACTCTCGCAAAACCAGAAACCCCTCCACTGAGCAACTTCACTGACTTAATGGTTACTGCATACAGAGAATGCTGAGTAGGTGGCCGTTGCGATTACCCAGGAACGAGGTTTGCTATTAGATGCCCGTTAACGAGCTGCCAGCAACAGCCCAGCGCACGAGCTGTCACTTTCTGGCCGCCGCACCCACTACTTACGACTGGCGGTACAGGTGCGGGCTCCTCATTGCCGCCACTCATAGGAGGTCCCATATTTGATAAAAACTGTGTAACCTCCTACAGACCGCGATGACCTCACTACGTTGCTTTCAACAATGAACGCGGAAATGAGACCCTTATTGCTAGCTTATAAGAACATTTAATGGAATTATCCGAAGTGTATCTTAAAAACGTCCTTTCACTGGAACTAGAAAGAATTATGTTGTACACGGGATTTTCCCAGGGAAGTAACTCAAACTAGTTCACAAATTACTGGAAACTGAATCTTGAAATTCACGGATATGTAAGCTAAACTCAAAAGATTCGGGAAGGATCAATTTCTTGAAAATGGACAACTAAACAAACGCATGATCACTTGCTGGCGCCTACTCTTTGCACGCCTTGCGTAGTAGGTACATATCAGGGATGAGCGGATTGTGGATTGTCCGCATCCGGTTATCCGTTTTACCGTTATCCGCAGGTTTTGGCCTATCCGTTATCCGGGCCTTTGATGCCGAATAACGGTGCGGATAAGGCCAACAATAGTAGATTCATTTCGCACGCTCCCAACAGAGGAGAGCTTCCATTTTAAGAAAAGCCGTCGTATATCATGATCTAGCGCATTTTCCCTCATATGTGATTTTGAGTCTGGAAGCGATGTAGGAGAAGGTAATACAGACTTCACTCGTCTAGAAAGGCTCTTGCTCAGGTTTACTGGGTTATCCGACAATCGAGGCAATAACCTCGAAACCATTGTTTGCCTGTAAGATTATCAACAACGCTGACTAATGTTGTGACCTCTGACAAAGTAGAAGTTGATGACCTCACAACTTACAGATGAGTAATGCCCTCTTGCTCGCGAAGTTCAATTCGACTATTCATTTAACCCTACTGTACCCTTTTCGGATCTATTTACACAGTGTTCAGAAGTGAATAGGACCATAATAATCAGTCAGTACTAGAAGGTTTACCAGAACTCCATAAAAGATGTATGGAGCAAAGGATCGGCCTATGTGACGCCCCCCCCCCCCCCCCCCAAAAAAAAACATCTTTGTCGTATTGTCTTTAATGGGTCTAAAGAAGAAAACGTGGTGTGTGTATCATCGTGAGGGGAAATGGGGCGTTAAAAAGCTACTGTGATTGGTGTATTCGACAAATGTGCTAATCACGGTAGCCTGGTAACGCCCCCTTTTCCGTTACGGTGATATTCACCTGAAACCGTGGAAGGACCAGAGTTCGTTATGGGGATCTTTATATTGAAGACGCCCTGGTCACGCATCATCATATGTAACTAATGTGCCAATCGAGTTATCGAATATCCAAGTATCGCTGTTGTTTTCGTGAAAACTAGATACTACATTTGTTTCTTCTTATATTTACGCCATGCACAGCGTCGTTTCGAGAGTGGCGGATTTGCTGATTAATGAGAAGAACTGTGCTTGTGCTAATTTTCATCCACAATATTCAGGTCGTATATCCCTTTTATAATTCTTCATACATATTAGATATTAGTAGATATTGGTATTAATAATATCTTAGTCTTATTCTTGGTATTAGTAGAAGGTGGTGTTTTGTAGTATCTTAACACTTATCCGTTATCCGTTATCCGGTCATTTTTGGCCTATCCGTTATCCGCACCGTTATCCGGGTCGTGAAAAATCTCGTATCCGCTCATCCCTGGTACATATACTCGCGTCTTACCCGGTGGGTGTCTCTCATCCTCAGGAAAAGAAGTTTAGTGATGAGCAATTCTCCACAACGATTACCCACATATTCCCTGCGTTTATAGCTCCTCCTCGGTAATAGGCACTAATAGGTCGTCAGCGCACTGGCATCGGGCCGTAGACATCCGAGAAGAAATACTACAGAAATATACAGCTCAGAAAAGCGGTGGAATTATTTTGTTTGAACTGTACAAAGTCAAAATCGATGCGAACCAACAAAGTGAGAATGAATGTCAATAACGCGCATTTTTAGCCGTTAACATCGCTAACTAGCAAATCCCGTCCCTGTCAACAGTGATAATGGAAGGTTTGTTACCTCCATTTTCCTATCACATGCTCATATGGCATTTTCATTAGTCAGCAATGGGCTGCCATTAGCGGAGTAACCGTCGTTCGTCCTATATTAATACCCAATTCTGATCCGATACCAACTTTTTTTTATTAAAAGTTTTCTTTACAGAACAGATACCTAGCGAAGGCGAGCGGCTTCGTTAGCGAAACAGATCAAAAACTCACACCCATCTGGCGCGTTTTATTGAGTGCACAGATACAGTGGAGTGCAAACTGGCAGCTCTTTGTTGCAACACGTCCAAACATACTTCGCTACCCATGTCATGTCATGGACACAGCTGCCCCGCTTTCATGCCGAGAAATAACGCTGATTCACTCAAAGCTTGCTCCAGATCAACAACACTGCTTTGGCAAGATTGAGAAGGGTATCTGCAACATTAATATGTTTCACGCCACCAATTTAAATTCATCAGCAAATACTATAGGACAGGAATAGTCGATATTTGAGGTCGGACGTTTTGATGCTGAATAGAAGGATTCACGTTTGAATTCAAAAGGAGAATCTTGTCACTTCATTTGATGCGGAAAAAAAACGCAAGCGAGACTGAAGGAGCGAAAAAAATGGAGTAATCGAAACCTTTTCGAATTGGTTGAGGAAAGTGAAATGAATGCAAAACATGTGGTGAGCTTTCACAAATAAGGAGGAAATACTAAGAAAAAGACGACCCTTTCAGCAATAGTGGTGTAAGCTAGAGGGCAATGCAACAAAGTACAGAAACAGTACTGAACTGGTGACTACCCTCCGGAATGGACAGAACCAACTTTTTTGAAGCCTTGCACAAGAATATGGAGTGAGCGTTGAGCTTCACTCCTCATTTATAAGAATTATCCCATCAAAAAGTTTCAAAATTGCTTATGATTTTATTATTATTAATTTCAAGACCATCGTCACGAATATTTCTGCAAAGCCAACAGGGAAAAAATGCTCATAAATAGGAAAACTAATCCATAATCAACGAAAAAGCTATGAATCCTTGTGCATTCTGCTCTGAATTTAGACTGAAATCACAATGTGGTCAAACAACGGACGTGTTGGTTTCTTCAAAAATAATATGTATTACACCCAATTTTAAATGCTCAAAATTGGAGCACTTCACGCAATTATAAAGAAAGAGTTCCTCGTCAAGGCAGAACCTGCTAAAAAATCGGATCGGACCAGCGATATGCTGGGTGGGAATGGATGGCACGAATGACAATTCAAAACAATCACACAACATCATTGCTGAATAAAGAAGGCAGACTATTGAACACGTGCGCTCTCGTACCGTAAATTCCAACATCGCACCAACGTACACCTTTAAAGCCACTCCGTATGCAAAGAATTGTCTGTTGTCGCTTTAATAAACTGGTCTTCAAACAAATCAACATAATGACATAGCAAATTGACGGATCGTCCTCGTTCAATGAATGCTGTACGTTAGTGTTTCGAACTGCGGATGAGAAAATGTGGAAGAGACACGTGGCTTTAGCAGCGGGAATTTAATTCCTGATGGTTCCTCCTTACAGAGCAAGCTCATATGTAGTTCCAAAATGCAATGTTAGACATCAATAGCCCATCTCACACCAGCACATCTAAGGTTACGAATGTGAATTCTTGGAAAAGTAGCCACTAAACAGTATTTCAAAAGAAATGCAGATAATCATGGAATACAATGTTATATTACTCCAAGTTCCGCAGAAATGTATAGTCCGAACAGGTCTACAGTGCACGAACGAACACAGTCACTAAGCAGATTATCGGAGCATTCGGTGAAACGTGTTGCATGGCAACCGTCGAGGAATTGGTGAATACGTGTTAAAAACGTTGGGTTACGGACGTAGACGAGCATATTTCGATAGGTAATCGACCTGTTTAGTGCCTCTGCACCCATCAAAAATATGAAATCGGATAGATACATAGCTGCCAAGGTGGTAGATGTGAATATACAAAGAAACAAACATAATTGAGATGCACTAGATAGGAAACACGTTGGGGGCTCTGGTTGGCAATGTCCAAGAAACTGCTCGGTATCTTTACAGATTATCTACCTTTCCAATTTCGTATTACTTCCTTTCTTACCGTAATTGTTTCACATGTTTAACAATGAAGAATAAGAAAACCGGACTGAACAACAAAGTGTATTTTGTCCACAGAAACATCAGAGCAGAATGTAGCAGAAGGGAAGCAGGGCAAGCAGTATTTTTCAGAATATATCAGCGACGATAACATTATTCTTAATCGAAACCTTTGCTCCCATCGGCTCTCATCGTTGATTGTTTGCTAATAAAGGTGAATACGCAAGCGCTTTTTGATCGAAAAAATGTTACATTTTCATGAGCACGGTTGCTGATACAATCGAAAAAAGAGGTAAAATAGTTCTTTAACAGGTCCAAATTTAGGAACGGTATTAAGAGCTTATATAAAAAATCTAGAACATAAATTCCTGTCATGAACTCCAATTACACATCATCTCAGTGATAGTGAATTGAAGAGACTGCTCGGCAAGCAGAATAAGGTGAATGTTTGCACACATGGTTCATGGCGAAAATGCCCGTCAAATGCATATTCATGCATTGAATCGATAGCGAGATTTGTTCATCGACTGAGGGCAGAAATGGCGGCGAAAATTGGCGGGGATGAAACCGGCGCTCGGACTGGTTCCTTCCGTTCATTATTTTGCCTCCTTTTCCTTAACTCAGACTGCTGACAGTACCCGCAGAAAAAATCGAGGCAACTTGGAGGCCACACGCAGCTTGCAAAGCACAGCTTCCACCTGAATGCTATGTAACAAGCTTCGACGCATAAGTTCATGAGATACTGGCCGAAAAAATTAATCTACAGCATGTCAAGCTCTGCAGATATGGCAGCAAGCTTCCACTACATCGCTCACAACGCTGCGTGGAAGCAATGCATGGATATTATCTAAAACATGGACCATAAACTGCCATTTGACCTATGAGGAAATAAATCGAAAATCTACGCTATTATATCAGGTTGGTGCGAAATTAATTGCCGTTTTTGAGTATGCACAAATAAACTCTTCTCTCCTGTGGAAATTGATAATTTCAAGCAAGATTGTGTGACTTTCTGAAAGGGCTTTTCATCCTCTTTCAAAAGCCACTTGGATATTTTGGCTAGGTCTCTTAAGTAGCTTTTTGTGGAGTTCCGAACAACTGATGAGCCGACGCGATTTTCGGGTGGTCATGTTTAATGAAATCAAACTCGAACACTCTAAATCGCAGGTCTCCGGTAATCTTGCATTTGTTTAGGCTTAAAGTCGCCTTCCTAATGGACAGCAAGCTAAGGATTCGCGAATTTTCTTCCTACGATTTTAGACTCAAATTCTACCATGGTCGTGGTCACGGGATGCCGCTTGACGATCAGGCTTTGAGGGCAGCCGTGGAACTTAAACCGGATCTTACCATCCGGAAGAAAAGGACAGGGATGAATGCTCACTATGCTACAGTCTCAAAACATCCGATCTCCATCAACTGGGTAAGAAAGACGCGGACGTGAACACCACAAGATCTGACTGATGACCAGCGGCTCACCTAGCGTTACATCGCTTCTAGATTAATTTTGCGTCTCAAAACGACTCATTTCCAAATCATACAATTACCGTAGGTGAGGACCGGTTTCTGTACGATAAAAAGAAATGCAGATGGGTATGGACAGAGACGTTTTTCCACCTTTACGTTTTCTTAAACAAAATTTTCTCTGTAGGGAGGTTGCGTCAGGAGTTTGGTGGTGCTGTAAGGGTGTGCTGTAGCATTCTCAAGCCTAATCAAGCACTGACAGCATGGTCTTAGTATTGTAAATTCTGGTTGATCTCCGAAAATCAGCCGTAGATGGGGTAGGCAGTGATGAACGAAATCAGGTTATTCCTGCTCCAAGGTAGCGCTAAGCCTCTCGCTTAAAAATTCACCCGGCAAAAACTGGAGCAGTGAAGCATCAAGATTCGCATTCATCCTCCTTATTCCTCAGACCTTTCCCTGATGGAATATCATTTTTTCTAAGTCACAGATGCTAACCTGCGACAGCAGCAGATTGCTGATCTGGAGCATGCCAAAACAGCTCTCCGAAAGTTTGTCGCTATATCAGTTTTTGTTGTACAGGCATGGAATATCCATTAAATAGTTGGGAAGGAACTGCCGAATAGAACGGATGCTAAACTGATTAGCGAAGCTATGTTTGAGCCGAGTCGTAACACATTGAACTGAAGTGTTCGTTTCGGCAATTAATTTCGCACCAACCTGATAGTGTTGATAGACCAGAGAAGCGAATGGGAAGGAAATCGTTAGCAGGGTCAAACGTGGTGTTGGTAAAAATTCGACCCCAAAGCGACCCCCTCCCCCTTGTAGACGGGAAAAATGCGACCCCCCCCAGAACATTTAATTCTTCCACGCCTTCAGTTATTGTAATTCAACAACTTCCAAAATATCTGGAAGGTAATTTTTGAATTCAATCGATTTTTAAAATTATTTTTTCACTGCTCAATTTTTTTATTCTTGAATTTCAAGTTTTATCAATGAAATAACCAGTCAATTGTCGCACATGTCTATTTCGCACATCTACACACTTATTGTGAGCAACTGGAATGACGCAGAAGTCGTATTCACGTTCAAATAGGTCCAGGATTCGATCCCCGCCGGAGACTAATTTTTCCAAAGTGGAAAAATGTATGTGGAGCAGTCGGACGTCAAGTATCCATGTGTATGAACAAAAACCAATTGTCAGGACCTTTTTTGAATTGCGAAAGTAGCGCGTTAGTGGATTCTTTCACTCAGAATTAGAATCGTACACGTGCAGATGCATGGTTGTTCGTCACGAATTTAGAAGGGGTTGGCATGTGACTTGGGAAAATGGCTTAAGTCGTTCTGTTATTAGGTATATTTGCGCTTTCTGGTGCACATCTTTTTGTTCTGAGAAATTTGGTTTATTAGGGTTAAATTTGGGTGGGAATTCGTTGGTAAAAAAGATGGGAGAATTGCCATTTTTACCAACGGTTTACCATCGCTTTACCAACGGAATAAAACTCGTTCCAGATAATATTGGAATCCAAAATTTTGCAAGAGTATAGAACTTGACTTCCTCTTCATGAATAAGAGAATCGAGAATTCGAGAATCATGTTTAAGGTTTTGTCAGCTTTCAAATATACGCTGAAAAAAGAGCCATGAAAAAGAATCTTAATTTCCGACAAGTTCAAGGTTGTGGTGTAAATCTGAGGCGGATAACTTCATAGCTGCTTTGTATGAGAGAACAGCTTCAAAGCACTACAGTAAAGGAAGATTTGGTCTTTCTCATGGATAGAGTCGTTTTTTTTTACAGGATCTTCTGATTTTGTCAGTTATTGAATGTCAACATACCTAAAATTTAACAAATTTTGCGGTTATGTCTTATGTGGTCTCATCGCTATAAAAAAATTTCCAATGAACTAAAGAGCTGAGATTTTGCATTATCATAAGGTTTGACTCTGGGAAACCGCTTCATAGCTTCGGAGCACCACGTGAACTCATTACTTGATAGTTATTTTTAGGGAAACAATTAGACCCGTAATTATTAGGTGTTAAAATAAGTCCTTGCGCTTTTTTTTCGGATGCACTTTTCTCCACATATTTGTAAGCTTTTAGGTACAAATCATACACGGTTCGAAAGCGCTAATCTTCCTCTACATAAATTAGAACAAAAAAAAAAGAATATCTGAAAAGGATAGTTTGCTCGAGTTTTGAGCCTGCGAAGTGTAGCAAGGAGTCAGTGGAAAACAAAGCAACCGATAGCTACCAATACTGGCCTTCAGTTAGAGTTCGAAGGGCTATCGAAATTGGTCATGCGACCTATGCCAAGTATGAAAGAGACGTTTTGCTTGGAGTGAGTAATCATTAGGGATGTTTTGAGCTCAACGAATACATATTTGGTCTCAGTGACACCATCCACTTATTGCTCCAGATTAATCATATGATCTAGATATACATCATACTTCTCAATGCTGTCTAATAACTGAGATATTTCTGCTAAAAGAATCAATTCGCAAGGGTCTAGTCATCTTCCCCATGGTGACGTCAGACCCCACCTTCCAAAAATAGTAAAACTGCCGCTACAACAGCTCCACTAATGATGTTCTTGCGCGTTCATATTCTACAGGGCTTACAGGTTTAAACGATATCGGATGCTTTCCGCTCCCTATTGAGTACAAGGGAGAAATGAAGTTTTTCCTCAATTTTGCGCTTCTATTTTTGAGTCTAAAAATCAGGGAAATTAAAGTTTCTGAGAAACCGCATGGTGATAGTGTTGTAGAGGAAGGAAAGCGCTTCTAGAAGGTATAAAGCATGTTACGGAGAAATGGCAATAGGGTGGAAAAAATCACCACTGAAAAAAAAGCGCAAGGACTTACGTTAACACGTAATAGCATGCAATACTGAGTTAAAGGCAGAGGGCCACCTCGTTCTGCCTGTTGGATCTACCAACATATCCTAGACCTTCTCATCATGCTAATCCCTGGGATGTACATCAACAGGCACAAAAGCGACGAAATCCCCATTTTTGAAAGGCTCGAACTGGATAAAAATTTGGAGCCTGGAGGCGGATCGCTCCAAGCAGTGCTGGCTGCCTGCCACGGCTGCCGCGTCGGTCAACGAGTTATGGCGTGTCCAATCGATAAGATCAACGGTTTCACATGTCAACTCGGGTTGGCAAACTGTTACAGACCCCGTCCTGGAAGACGGGTTTGTAGACCATTCTGAGACAATTTATGTATGCCGTTGGAACCATCGCGCCGAGTAGATGCAGAATCTGCTGTTAGCTGAACTACGAAAATGAGGTGGACCCCTGCCTTTAAATACTTATGGTGCACTAAACATCTCCCGTAAATCCCATTTTATAACAGTAAGTACAAGCTGGGTGTCTCCATCACGTAGCAATGCCAAGCATACCGAAGCATGACTAATCTTAGAAAATTGTTCAGCATTCTCTGCAAAAGTCTTGAGAGATAATAATACTGGATAATTACATCAGTTTCTATTTTTTGAACGAACTTGAAATAAGCTCAAATTTTTCATATTGCATCTGCAACTTTAGGAGAGATTGGAACTCGATTTCCACTGGATAAATTAGACGCCCGTCAGCTTAGCCACGTCACTCCACGTATTATAAATGCATAGGTGATGCGGCGCGGCTAAGAAGATGGGCGACGAAGCGTGAGGCAAGAATTTTTGAGATGGACTGTATAAGATGAATTAAAAGACTACCCTCAAGATCCTAAAGGTTTTTTTCCTTGGTTTTGCATAACTCATAGGAGCGTTTGCGATGTTTCGCAGAAGTGGTTACAAGGAGAGTAGCCACCACAATTGTCACCCCCACATCCTACCAGCCGGTTGCTGCCGCTATGCGGCGTCATCCGGCCGGCCTTCAGGGCTGTGTACATGAGCACAGTCAAGCTGATCACTTCCCCTGCAAGGACTTGTCGCCAGATGTTATAGTCGAAGTGTTGCATGTTCGCCAAAAATTCACACCGAAGTGATAATGCGCTGCATTTAGTACTTCGCTTCTGCACCATTCCTGCATAGTGGCCCTTGGGAAGGCTGGCTGGTGTTCCATCTATGATGTAAAATCTCCATCAAAACACTTCACACTCTCTTAAATTCAATTTTTCTCGATCATTTGCCCGCATCTCCAACTACCCTTCAGCAATTATACATCAACCACTAATTTGCCTCACTCTCTTCGCATTTCCTTTCATTCTCATTTTCCTTCTATCCCCTTTTCCAGCCTCATGTTTTACCCGGAAATTCCACTCTTCGAAAAAAAATCGGCAGTCAGTAAGCTGACACTGACGTGTAAAATACTTGTCATAATGGTGTTTGGCTTATTGAAGAGCCCTGTTGGACATGTTCTCACCTGTTCCTGAACAAAGATGCGAAAAATCAATGAAAGCAATAGGGTCAATGAATCGATACTTTTGGACAAAATAATTGTCATAGTCATGTTCAGCATATAGGAGAACCACAGTAGATATGTCTGCCGCGTCCCTTGGGCAAAAATGGTGCAAATCAATAAAATCGATATTCCTGTGCAAAGTGGTTGTCATATCCGTGTTCAGCGCATTCAAAACCCCAAAAGGCATGTCTACACCGAATGTAGAGGTTATTGAATTGCCCTGTTTGGAGAAGCTAGGCCAAGGTGATGCATGTGTGAATTGGCAATGCAAAGTGGCTTTTTGTATAGCAATGTCATGCAAGATGGTGCCTTAAAACCATCGCGCATTACACTGCACAAGTGCTCCGATCGCCTCCGGCGAGTCTCGCACTTGCCCGCTTCGCGGGACCTTCGTACTCAGGTACCTTAACTACCTTTACTTTCCATCCGTCAAAACGGATGAAGCATACAGTTGCGAGGCTCGCCGTAGGCGAGTCGGAGCACTTGTAGGGATGTAATAAATTTGCATGTGTTGATAATCGCCCATATAGATAGAAACATTAATTTGGCATATAACCCCTTCCAAGACACTTCATTGACAACTGAGAGAACCCTGAGAATTTAGCCACTACCCAAACCAAACCCTCCTTTTTTTATGATAACATTGACATTTGCACATGAAACCTATGCCTTTCGGCTCAGAATTGTGCCCTCTTGTGCAAAAAATCTGTGTCATCTATGCGAAGCGCGGCGAAGCTGTGATAGGTATAGGTTTCATGTGTTTTTGTCCGTTGGATCGTGAGATATAAGCGATTACCAACAGACACACAAACAGATGAGTTTTACTATTAGGTTGTCCTATTAGGTTGAATAATGGCCGTTTTGGAGGTGCGCATTCCAAGGTGCGTAACTCAGCTCAAACCTGAGATATTCCCTTGACATAAAAAGTATTATGATCAGCATTTCCTGCACATTTGAGCAGTACAGTGAAACTTATGCAAGGAAGAAAGCCGAAAGCACAGGATTCAACGAAGTGCGAAAGGTCAATTTTCAGTACACATGGATTTGCATGAATTTTCTAGCCGAAAACAGGATTCACCGCAAGCTCGAAAAGATACCCTATTAGGTAAAGGTCTGGCCAACATAATATTACAAGGAGAGATCCAAGGTCTCACTCAGTGAAATTTTTCTTGGTAGGATGTGAACCTGTGTGGATTTGCCCGCCCCATCAGTGGACATGCACTTCTTCGGCTCACCAGAACCTAGGCATTTTAAACCAAATCTCGCAGCCAAACCCAAAATGGTAACAGGCGAAGCATTTAGTATGTTCTACTCGTGGCCTGGTCTAGCTACTGTCGAACACATCGACGAGCATTTCATCTCCCAGAAAAAGTTACCGTTTTCTGAGATGTCAAAGTTCGTTGGGTATATCCAGATCACCCTCAGCGATGCAAACAAGACAAAAGTCCATTTTAATAAGCAATGTCTACTCATCACTAAGAATGGCCCACTTTTCCGCAAAATTTCGCAACAGTGTTTATTAGAGGAATTCAAGTAAATGGTGTCGCAAGTTAAGCACTAGCCAGCAATGCTTCTGTTCAAAATCCACTTTGCCCCTTTTTTTTTCAAATTTGGCTACCAAGAAGGCAGGGCGACCAGTGATTCAGTTGCGTCCAACCTGGCTGCTAACATTTTTAGGGACTGTTTCAGAATTCTCGTCTCGCCTCCACAACTATGATTTCGTTTCTGACAAGTTTCGTGACCATCACTTGGTCAAATTTGAGAACTCGTATCGTTCTGGAAGTGTTTCTCTAGTCAAAGCTTCTGCGCGCTTACAAAACGACTGCCTGGCCAAATGCAAAGCTAACACCAAATTTGGCTTTTTCCTATTAGAGAGAAAAAATACTCTAAAAATTGGGAGAACACAAAAACCATGTTTTGCCTTATCGTACAATTTCGTCTGCAGAAACCAAAGAAAGGGGAATTGAGGAAGCCTTTTTAGGATTCTGATAGAGCAGATCTCGCTCTTTATAATAGTCCAAAGTTTGTCTATCTAGCTTCTGAAATAATGGATTTATGAACTTCCAAAAATCCATTACTAGGTTGCGGCCATTTATTGTGAGACAACCATAATATATACTGACCCGAGCCAGAGCGCCGCTTCGCGGCGCTCTGACTCGGACCAGTGTGCCACGTTACCTCCGGGCTAGGTAAACTCTGAAAAAAAAAGAACCCCGAGCTAGAGCGCCGCTTCGCGGCGCTCTGACTCGGACCCGTGTGCCACGTTACCTCCGGGCTAGGTAAACTCTGAAAAGAAAACTACCCCGAGCCAGAGCGCTGTAAAATGGAAAAAATCGGCATTCCCTCGGCTCGCTCAGGCGATGAGTCACCGGCCACAGACAGACAGTTGCAAAATAGGGCCTCGCCGTTTATAATATAGGTATGATGGGGATAGGGGGGGGAGGGGACAAAAATCGATAAAATCGTCTCTCTCGGAAACGGCAAAAGACCCTGACGTTGCATAGGAAGGCACAATTCTGAGTCGAACGGTATAGGTTTCATGTGTTTTTGTCCGTTGGATCGTGACATATAAGCGATTACCAACAGACACACAAACAGATGAGTTTTACTGTATAGTGAGAGTATCCTAGATACAATTTTTCAGCTTCAAATTTCTAGGTCCCGGGAAAGCTCAATAACACTCCCAGAAACCAGATCAGCTTTCCTTATGAAAACTTGAATATGAAGAGCAATTCTTCACCTAGGGAAAGAATCAAAAATCCTCGCCCTGAACTGAAAGCGTACGCTGATGTACGATCCAAACACACCAAGTTGGGCAAATGTGTACCAAAATAGGTGCCTTTGGGGGTTGGCGTAAATTTCGAACTTAGGCGATTCTTAATCCCGAACACAGCAAAAAGGAAAGACTAGCTCTTCGGATCTTCAAATTTCCGCAATAAAAGCTATTCTGTTCCTGGATGAACTGACACGCCCTGAAGTGACAGTCTCCATGCAAATCTCGTTGAGATAAAATCGTCTGAGGCTTGACAGTAGAAGAGTGCTCGCAACTTCTCTGACCTGTATACATATTTGATCATTCGGAGAAAAAGTTGGAGGAAGTCGTGGAGAGATAGTTATTGGTTAAATGTTGATATAAATTAACTTGTTGTTTTTTATAACTTTATAAAACACATGTACATGATTAATATGTTGGCTGGAAGCGAAATGGCCACCAACAAACCTATCCGTTTGGGACATGGGGGTAACATGGGATCGCCCGAGGTAAGCAAGTGAAACTTTTAGAAAAGGGAGAAAACTGACCTGGTCATGTCAAAAGTACTTGAAGTGCGAGATGACACGGATGGCAGAAGGTAAATGTCGTCTGAGCCGTCAACAACAACCTAAACTATTGCACACACAAAACTAGGTGTTTGGAAATCGTAAGGCACCTGACATGCTGAATAACTATGCGAAATGAAATATGAGTCCAGCATCATCGCAAGGATTGCGTGTGATGTCTTCAAGAAGCTTCTTTAATCCCACACAGATGCATAAGGATGTCGTTCGGTATACTAGTTGTTGTGTATTGTTCAAAAAGCTGTTGGAGTTAACCAATCACTTTTCATTTATTCCGCCCTTCTGAACCATGGAGGCTTTCAAATGTGCCCTACATAACGACATGCGAGAAACACACTATGTCCCACCCAGTGTACCTTCTTTCCAGACAAATTTGGTACCATTTCAGGAAAGACGTAATGGTGATAAAAAGTAGATTCCCATACGAGCTCCCCTCCGCTTCCCACCTCCACCAACGTCCAAAAATATGATTTCCCTCTGCGCACCAAATTGTTACCCCCTCCCCCACTCTCCCTGCATAGTTATTGATTTCAGTACATGCAATGCATACCAAGAAAAAATCTTAAAAAAAAACAACAAGTAACAACATAACATATCACACATAACAAAATAACAAATCCGCTTTCACTGCTAAAACTACTTTGGTATGATCACCACTCTAGTGACATCAAAGTGGTGAGCGGTTCGTCCAGCAGCTAGCTTCATGATTGAAAAAACAGGTTAGCGTTTCGTTTGTGTGCTTCCGTAGAGATTTGACCGGATAATTAGTTTATCGAGTCGCCCAATTCAGGCTCTGAAGACAGTGCTTTGCCGAAATGTAAGCCAAAATAAGTTGCCAACCTCGCCCGAAGCTCACAAAATCAACCAAATCATTGTACAAGTAAGCCGAGGTTTATTGAGAGTTGGACTTTTCAATATTTTGATATGATCACACATAGGAGGGGTTAGCACATCGTTCTCCTAGAAGGTGAAAAAGGTCGCCATCGAGATCCCGTTCCGAATACCATATTTAGTCTTGCTTCGTATGAAATTTCTTAAACTAATAAAGTTGAATGTAGAGTTGGCATTCTAATATATTTGACCTTTAAAAAATTTAAAAACAAAAAAAGTGGGGCAGCATGCGGAGATCAAGCACTTCCCTCCACATGTGCTTCAAAGCAAAAAGATTTGGACCAATTTCGGCTCGGAAGACATCAAAAGCTACGCCTAACTATCTTCTTCTTATTCAGTGTTGGCCCCGTTTGGTGGCGGGGTCCGCTCTACTGATCCCTTGACGCCATTTTGCACTGTCGTGTGCCTGGTTCCAGGTGAACACCAGCTGTTTTCAGATCGACGTACAAAGGACCCATCCTTATTGTCGCTTTCCTGGTACGCCAAGATTGAAGCCGATTTTGCAAATGATGTCGGTGTCAGCACGGAGTACGTGGCCATACGATCGCAAGCTTGTCCGTTATTGAAACGGCGCCAAAACGCTACCAGATGGCTTGAATGCAGATGTGATCAATCCGCTAATGCCAACCACCACAGCGCAAGCGCCAGCCGCCGGCTAGCGATTAATGTTTTTCAAGTTATCCGATGTTTTTATTCCACTACGCCAAAGCAAGACACCAACTCTAGCGCTGCGGATCGCATTGCGTACACGTTCAGTGCATGCAAAACCGCAAGACCGTCTCCATTCGACAGTCAAAGCCCACGCGCCAATAATTTGTGCGCAGCCGGTAGCCCATTAGCGTCAAACAAAAATCTGAAGAGTTCTACACTGCTTCTGAGAAAAATGCCCTGGCTTTTGCTGAACTGGTAAATGAAATCCGAGATACTTCTTACAATTAGTATTATCTGTCTTGATCTTGCACGTATTTGACACAAGACATGCAAGCGTACTGAATAACAAGTAAATATATGGATTCTTATGATATAGAAACCTTACCTCTGAATCAACCATGAGTGGAAGTAGCCGACTGGCTTCGTCAGCCTCCTCTTGGCAAGTTGCCAATCGGCTGTAGCGCATACACTAGATGGGAATCCACCTCACTCCAACACCTGGTTGAAAGCGAGAAACTGAAACACGTGCGACTTAAGTAGTAATCAGAAAACCAAAAATGTAATGGAGATAAGAGGTTGACTACTTCATAATGAAGAAAAGCGGACATTTGTGAAGGAGCAAATTGAGAGCACAGCAGAAAGCAATGGTGATATGATTCCTGACAATGGAAATGAACGATGCTCAAGACAAAGTCTGGTCTAGGATCGCTTTTGAGATCCCTCCAAGAATAAAACCCGTGTGAGCTGTCGAAGGTAAAAGTGTGGTTGAAACGGCACAGAAACGTAAGTAGAACTCTTTCCCGAGACTCTTCTCACTGAAAGAAGGCGGAGTTCCCGTCGGGATACGGGCTGTACGCGTTCCCTTCTTCTTTTCAAATATGCCTCGCTCTCTCAAACAGTTGCTACTAAATTACGACAATGAGAAGGACATAAGGAATCATCAACTACCAGCAGGAATACTGCAGCGAAAAATGCCGGAAGAAGATGATTTGGAAACACCACCTAACGATGCGCCACCTTACACCTTCGGCCTTTTGTGGCAGGAAGCGCAGAGCAGGGACTCAGACGATTCTGTTGGCTGACTACGATTCGTTTTCCAGTATCCGTTACGTTTTGTGTCTCCACTGTCTTGAAATTCTACTTGACTGTTTTTTTTTTGTTTGAATTACGACTCTTTCGATTTGTCCTCTGCTATTGCGGATGTACTGATTTTCAATATCACAAGAGAATAAAATAAAGTGAAGATAAACTCTACTACAGTGTATATCCATTAGTTTGGCTAGTACAGTGGACGGCAATGGCGGTGGCCCATTCGCGGCCTTGAGAAGAACGCAGCGCGACCGTACCGCGCGCGCCGGGATCGGTGTCGTCGCCGCTGGAATGCTATTTCTAGGCGCTTTCTTCCCGATTTGGTCGAAAATCCTCAAAATCGGGTAGAAAAACTGCTAGATATAGCATAACAGCAGCAGAAAACATCGGTTACGGCACGCGCGGCGCGGGTGCGCGGCGTCCTTCTCGAGGCCGCAGATGGGCCAACGCTATTGACGTCCACTGTATATGTAGGGATAGCTGTCTTCCCCTACGAAAAGCACTGGTTAGTCTTGCGGGCTGACCACGCCCCATTGTTAGATTGACCGCGCTCCAATGCCACTTAACCCGCGGCCGACTCAGCGGAAGACCGCGGAAGGGTGGGGGGGGGGTCTGCTATCAGCCCGAGACTGGTGCGCGGCCAACCAAAAAAAAAATTGTCTGAGGACCATCGAATCTCCTTCCGTGGCAGAGCCCACGGAAGTCCACGTTGAGAAACTAGTCCGCGCTCTGCAACGCACAAAAACAATGCATCGATTTCTGGGATCTTCTGTGAGTTTCGCGCAATTTCATCATTGAATACGAGTCCTGCATTTCTCAAAGCCACAGCGGAATATTAAGCTAGAAAATCTCAGTATGTGCTTCTTTCAAATACGATGTTTCTTTCACGTATTTGTGGTGAATTCAATCATAAAACAAAACAAAGTTAAAGCAAAGTGAATAATAAAAGAAGTCTGAGAGCAATACTATCTGTTGGGTAATAAATGTCTAATAAAAATCAATTCTGAAAACAGGCAATCACCGAAGAAGTGTCGCCGCAAAAGACTGTTCATACTAAATGAAATGTATGACTGAAAAAGATAATGAAATGAATGTGTACGAATAGAGTATGTCGAATAGATATGCGTTCGCAAACGATGAATTCACATGAACTAAACAACTACTGAATAAACAACTAATGTCCCGCAACAAAGATCCCCTAACAAAGATATAGACGACAGTTCTCAATAAAGGCAAGATTTGTGTATGGGGTAAAGAGTGAGGGTAAATTGCTCGGAAGGAAAGAAGACGTCGCTTCAGAAGAAATACAGTATTGGTACTGCAGTGAGAAGAAATCACGGGAATTAAGAAAATAAGCCAAGAGGAAAGCATAGAATGTTCACAATTATGTCAATAACTTCACAAAATTAACTCAAGTTCAACTTCATCTCGCATCCAAACCCACTAAAAATTCTGTTTCGCAAGTTTCACCCGTGGTTCGTGGTTTACGCAAGAGAATGAGTCATGCAGTCAACATGACGCTACGCCATCAAATTTCCTTCCACTTCCTCCCTCTCTCCCCTTTCTTTCTCTTTATCTTCTAAGTTTCAATGAGAAAAACAGCCGTTCAAGCATCTTTCCACGCTGGAAACTATTAGATTAAAGCTTGTACGTTCGCTCGTCAACAATAAGAGATTGTACATATACTGTCCTCACAACTCAGTAACTTAATGGATCAAAACCAGACATTGTAAATGGAGCGCGTGCGAACGTCTCCAAATGTTAAAGTGGCACAGCATGTCAACAGTTATCCATTTTAACAATAGTTGATAATTCTGCCGAGACTGGAGATCGTCATACATAGATCACATATTATTCCAGAGATCCGTGGCAAATGCAAGGATGCCGGAATCTCAACAAAAAAAAAAATGAAAACAGGGACACTAGGGGAGACATGCACCCGAACCTGGATTCGTTTGCTATTCTGCGTGACCATTCCCCACCAAGGTGTCTGGTCTGCGATTGCGGTCTCCGCACATTTCACGCCAGTTTTTTTTTTCAGATACGCAGGTGTATAGTCTGTCCGAAACGACGAGTCCGCCCACGCACGCGGGGATCGAGAAGCTGCCACGTTTGCCAGCGCTCCACGTCATCATCCCTGATCTACGTATCACGTTTCATCGTTATCTTCATGGTAATGACCAATGATTTGGCTGTGACGCGGACGACGTGGCAGCCAACAGTAGCCGTCCCAGCCGTGCCGCCTCTCGATTCCCGCGTGCATGGACGGACTCGTCGTTTCGGATAGACTATATAAGAAACTCCAAACGTACGCAGACAAGAGTCGAGATCGCGGCGCGGCTCTCATGGGCAGAGACGCAGGCGCGCACTATGCTGAGCTCCCGTGACTCTGCCCAAGAGAGCCGCACCGCGGTCCTGACTCTTGACTGCGTCCGTTTGGAGTTTCCTGTATATACTCTTGAACGAACTTTGTTAACGAATTCGATGATCCACAAGCGAACGCACAAACATGTGCCGATAGTGTGTAAGGATCCAGCAAAGGGTTATAAAATTTTTGAGTTCAAAAATTGCCTCTATATACACCCGGGGACGGGAACGTTCGGCGTGGTCAAAGAGCTTGTCATTGAAAGTTCAGGCCCGTGAAGTTAACTAGATAAAATAGGTTTTGAGGTGGAAACTTTCGAGTAGGAGTTCAGGAATTGGAGAATGTGGAGTAGCAACAAAGTTTTGCATTGAACTGTTCCTGTACAAGAACCACCGCGGTCTGACGAGAACTGGTCCCCAGGTAGTAAATCAAAACTTCAAACGAATTATCGAAGTCGCACGCTATCAAGATAGCGTGCGACTTCGATAATTTGTTTGAAGTTTTGATTTTGTCAATTTCATCACCTTACCCTCACCTTATCTTTTCCATCAATGTTAAGCTTCATCGCAGTTCAAAGGAGAATGCTCTTAAAATTATTTTTAGCGAATATCTCATCCATTTTGTATTTTGCACGGCAACTCTCCTGAAATCATCATTTTCGTGTGGTCCCAGGAAACGTCGTAAGGATGCTAGCTGTTACTTTAGGGTGGAGCCTCCCTCACACATAATAAAGGAGCGGTTCTCAGCTCTTCAAAATGCTCAGCTCACATATCAAGAGCTTTATTGGCTTTTTTTATGGGAGCTCGATGAAAAGTGAATGAGGACCTTACCATATTTCCCATTGATTTATCATATGAACTGCGTGAGAACGGGAAAACCTATTACTATAATCCAATTTTGAGATCTGATGGAATCAAGGAACTTTTCTGTGGCGTGTCAAGTAGCCAAGCAGATTCAATACATTTTCTCTACTTCACGAAATTTCCTATTTTTCACTCCCTTTGCTTTACAGGCGCGTATGGCGCCTGTAAAGCAAAGGGAGTGAAAAATAGGAAAGAGTGGTGAGTGGTAAGAGGCTCGCTGCGCACGCACACGATCGAAGGTTCGATCCCGCCCGAGGCCAACCAAGCCTTCCATCCCTCCGGGGCCGGTAAATGGTACCAGAGGAGTCTGGGAGGATGAAGCACTGACTTGGTACATCGGGTGCCCCCCACAAGTCATTGTACAGGGCACATACGCATTCAACGCCTCTACGATGCTTAGATGAAGTCGAATACGTGGCGCATCCCTCGTGACGGGATTGATTAACGCCGACCACTTTATCCTTTATCCTTATCCTTTGCTTTACAGAGGGAAATTTTTCTGCAACTAGTTCATATAGCATCAAAGAGCTTTTCTAAAGCTCGTGTTTCTTAATATGAAATTTATTCATCCTCGGACTTTCTACATCGGACTATCCACTTGAAGAGTTTAAAGTTCCGGAAATTTTCCATCGAGCCATAGGGTGTTTCAAGGGGAGCACAGTTGTGAAGATACTAGAGAAGGAGAGAACGCGAGAAATAGTGGTGTATTCGGAGGCAGACGTGAAGTGCAGATCACATGCGCAAATACTCAACTATCGTCGTTTTTGAAACGGGCAGTATCAAGAAGACTTGAAGGCTAGAGAAGTGGAGCTCTGCATAGGTCTAGCTATAGATCCAACTAAAAAAAAACATAAAATTACATAAATAGAGATAGTCAATTTTTATGAACACACGAAGGCCTATCCCTAGAGATCATACGTGGCAGTCACTACATTACTTCCAACTTACACTATTTTTCCACATTTTTGAGAGACGCTAAAACATTTTTCCAGCCTGGGAGATGTGTTGATCACTGAAGTTTGTTTCTGGAGGCATCAGACCAAACCGTCTTCCAATTTTTTGACGACCTTTGCAAAAATCTGGGGAGTCAGGAGGGATCAAAGCCTTTACCGTGGAAGTTGATTGCTTTGAAACTCCGTCCTCTTCGTCCCATTCGATAACAGGTCCCTGAGAACTTCTGAACCCCGAAATAACAGGCAATGACAATAATTCGAGTGAGTGTGAGTGTGCTATCAGTTTGCTATTTTAATGTCGTTTTCCAGTTGTAAGCATTGGCTTACAACTGGAAAACGATATTAAAATAGCAAACTGATAGCCTAAGCAGCGGCTGGTCCTCGAGGCTCCTCAAGTCATTTCCATCGAATATTCTATGCAGTTTACAGGAAGCCCTGTTCCTCGCGAAATCATCAATCTCGTTCGAAAAACTTGTTCTTTTCCGTTGGAGCGAGAGCCATCAGCCTTCTCCCCTTACTACGACCCCTCTCCCTCAATAACGCTTTCTGAGGCGACGACTAAGATTCGAAAGCCTTGCAATCTCAGAACGGAATTTCCTTGTGCGATATCTTCATGTTAATCCGCTCCCTTCCCACCATCGCACCACCACTGTGGCATAAAGCTCAAACAGTGATCTGCATAGCTGTGGTGCTACAACAGCCGTACTCCAAATTTCACTGAGCCCGCCCAGCATGGCCCGGCGTCGCATGAATTGCTCGAGTTTGTAAAGAAATATGGTCTATGAGGAATAGTCACGTCAGTTCCCCGAACGCCCACGTCCCCTGTCGATTGTTACCTCCGGTCCGCATCACCCAGTAGGTCACTGAAGTCGCGGTGGAATATGGCTACAGGGAATTTCAGTGGTCGGAGCCCGTGCATACACAGATTAAAGGAGAGAGCAGGAGGCTCAGACGTGAGCGGAAACGATGGCATCAACGAACTGTGTGCATGCGCAGTCAGAGTGTCACTTAGCGCCTTAAAATTCACTGCTATCTTATCATCCTCCTACTTTGAAGACAGCACCAACCCTTTGCGCTTCAGATTTCGCCAGATTTTGTAGGTTTGAGGGACTACAACTCATATCCAATGGTGAAATAGTGCGAAGAAATACAAGAACTGCGCCAAATCGGGGTATTGCCTGCCTTGCATCCAGTCGCACTCTCCTCATAATTTGTTTTGTGGGGAAGACAGCTGGACATAGTCGTGTTTGGAACAATGTGGCACTACTGGGTCCTGCCATGCGGAACTCATGCGCGCTTGCGAAGGTGACCGCACTCCTGAGTGCTGAAGCATCGCCCCTACTCAGATAATAATAGCGTGCGTTCCGCGTGCCATGGACGTCAAGCGTGCGATCGGACACCGTTCACGCCGATGGCACGCTGATAGTATGTGATAGTGTGGGTACGCGGGCCGCACGCTTGCCCAATCGAGAAGTTTCCATGTTGGTACTGCGCGACCGGCCTGCTTCAAATCAGCGAGCGGCGTCCATTCAGCGTGCCATCGGCGTGACCGGTGTCCGATGGCACGCAGTTATTGTCTGAGTACGTGAACAAAGCACCATGATCGTGATTGCAATTCAAATTTCAACCCTGATAATTCATCATTCCTTGTGTTCGTTCGACATTTGTGACGTGCTGGACAAGATGAATTCTTCGCAACGTCCGCGGCCAGCCTGACCGTGAATCAGGCGTAAAATTAAATGCGTAGGCGGACTGCAAGTGCACAGCGGGCTCCATATTCGACAACGTATCAACACTGAAAGCGCCAGTGGACTTATTTAGCACTTGAACGGTGACTGAACTTGTTTAAGAGGAATATTCATCGGTACTATTGTACTTGAGCGGCCCCACTATCGACCCCATACTCAAACTCATGGATTTCTGTGAAAACTTGCATACAGGGGTAATTCGATGTGCTGGTCGCGAATATTATATTCATTTCGCATGATAGTATCGATTTTATTGATTTTATCGATTTTTCCCAGGTATGGACCTCCTATCGGATCTCTCTGAAAATTTGCCTACTAGGGTTTCTGAAGGTGCTCGTCACAAATATCATGAAGATTTCGCGACAAAATGTCGACTTGATGGGGAAAACTCCAGTGATGCCGGCAACTACACCACCCTACAGATAAAAATCTGGAGAAAACCAATGAAATCGAGAATATGATGCAAAACGGCTATTATATTCGTGATCAGCAACTTCAAAAACCTCTAGATGCACTTTTTCAGAGAGATTTGAGATACGAGTCGTACTTGGAAAAAAATCGATAAAATCAGTAAAAATCGCAGCTATCATGCGAAATGGATATAATATTTATTTATTTATTTATTTATTTATTTATTTGGAGACGCGGGCTAAGCCACGCGTAAATAAGGACAATAACATATCAGTTATCATCAACATATGAAACGACATCAACATGTTCATACATTCAATGGTTTCAAACAAGTTCTCCTGACAAGCTTTCTGAAAGCTTGCAAAGACAACTCAATCAAATGCTCATTTTTAGCTAGCAACAAGTTGAACTCATTTACAGCTCTATAAGTGAAGAATCTCGACCTAGCCTGTGACCTTGCAACTGGGACATAGAGCTTGAGCTTTCCTCTTCTGGTTCTTCGTCAGCGGTACTCCAAAAAATTCAACAGGATTCAAAGAAAGCTTTCCTTTAATTATCTTGAACATCATTAACAAATCACTATTACTCCTTCTACTTTGCAAGGTTGGTAAACCAAGTAACTTTGCTCTCTTCTCACAATTAGGTACTTGATCATAGTTTATATTATTATTATTATTATTATTATTATTATTATTATTATTCATTTTCATAATATTCGTGATCAGCACCTCGAATTACCCCTCTAAGCAAGTTTTCGGAGGAATCCATGACTTGGAGTTTGGGTCGATAGTGGGGCCGCTCAAGTACAATAGTACAGGAAACTCCAAACGTACGCAGGCAAGGGTCGGGACCGCGGCGCGGCTGTCTTGGGCGGAGACGCAGGCGATCAGCATGCACAGCGCCCGTGTCTCTGCCCAAGAGAGCCGCGCCGCGGTCCCTACCCTTGTCTGCGTACGTTTGGAGTTCCCTGTAGCTATTCATCTCTTAGAATATAGTCGGGAAGGCAGATGAGACAATCAAACATCACACGTAACTGCTGTAGTGATTCAAAACGAACGGTTTTTTGACCGACTTTCCAAAATACTCTAGTAGTTCGCGCATTTCTCTCTTGAAGGACATTCTTCCTCAAACTTAGCCAGATTAATAGCCTTCCACGCGAAGACAGAAACCGAAAAATAAGTGCTTTGGCGTCGAATTTGAAGCCTGTAGTGTGCCTGCGGCTCGCCAAGCGTCTAATTCCACGCCAAGATTACGGTCAGACTGATTGCGAACGTTGTGCAGAATTCATCTTGTACGCGTCGATAGTGTTTGCCTCCAATGGCACCCCAAAGCATTGTCGAAAATCTCGTTCGGTGGTGTCCTTAAAGTAGCAAACTATCATCCTCGTTCACTTCGTTGCCATCAGTACCACACTGTTTTGTTTTATCACGTATTTGTGCACAATGTTCTGTGTTTACTCACTGCATTCGCTCCGCGAATCACTCCTGTGGAGCTTGGAGGCACGCTGCACAGCCACGTGCCAGTCAGGACTCACTCCCGGCTTCTGATGAAGGATCCATCATGTGGAAGCCGACCCAACAAACCCCGACACAGCTTCGGGAGTGGCTTCGCGTCCAGCCCGTAGGCATCGATTCGCGCGCTTGCGTGTCCGCCTGCATTCGCGGACGTCAATAAATCCACTGCAGCCGTCTGCTATCGATGTTCCTTGAAAGCCTTCCATTTTGCTTGGGGTTAGAGGTAGAGCATCTCCTAGTCGCCCTGCTTTCTCTCCTCCTTCACAGCATAACAGTTGTTTGGCGACTCGTGCCTTCGTTATCATTTGCACCTTTGTTTTCAATCATTTAATCACGATGTTCGTGACCTCCTCTTCTAACCAATTTTGCTTTTTTCTTCCAGAATCCTGACGGTTGCCCTCCAACCATGCAAACCATCGAGAAAGCCCTCCACCAGCCGATGCCTTTCACCACCGGTGGTCAAACCATTTCGGACAGGTGGGTGTTCAGTTTCTGTGATCACCACTGGGAGCTGTTCTTCCTTCCCATTTATTGTTGTTCATACTAACTTTATTACGAGGAGATGCAGATTCGTCTGCTTTGGAAAATAGAAGTAGGTTCGCTGACACCTTTTCTGTTTTCGAGAATCCCCGAATAAGTCATCAATGCAGCGTTTCCATCTTCACTGTTTACATTCTTCTCCTACTTCCTCTTTGCTCCTCCTTAACGTTCTTTTTTTTTTTATAAATTGCTCCGCTAATATCCGTCTTTCTTACACTTGACAGTGAAAACGAGCCTGAAAAGATGTTATGGAGGGTTCTGCCGCTTGGAGCCAGGACTAGGATTCATGATCGTTCAATCAGGCTAAAACACCAACTTTTAAGTTCTAAGCATCTCATTATTGGGTCCTTTTTTATGTAATTAATCACTGTCATTGATTTGCCTTGTTAGCGTTTTGTGGATCTCAAACCCAGATGGGCTCTTTTCATCCTGTTCAAATCTTTCATACCTCTGAATTATCTCCTCAGCCTGAGTTCTCAAGTGATCCCAGTCCTCGCTGTCGTTTTCCCCAACAAAATCAATTTCTCTCACTATTCTGGAAAAAAAAAACCTGCTCCTTGGATGAACCATATGTGCATGCTAGCTTTCAAAAGAAAGAAGATAGAATTGAATAGTGGTAGTGTTCTTCTAAACTGTAGTTACGTTTTGGTACATTTTAGTTGTCAGGGAAACAAGAAAAAGATGAATAGGGACTGGTAATCAGTACTGTATCTATCTTAGTCGTTCAAGAAAACAGGTGCCTGTTGAAAAAATTCCAACAGAATCTTCGTATAATATTTGTTCGCATCCTTTTTATGTGAAGTTTGTCTGAATGGTGAAGCAAGTCAGGCAGTCATTCTTCCAGTTATCTTCAAGTATAGCCTGTTTCGCCAGCGATGATAGTTGAGTAATCGTGCACAGTGTCTGTTTTTCTCTGAACCCTTCCCAATCTCTGCGCACTTTCTCGCCCTCTTCTTCTCTGCGGCGTTTTCCCAACTCTCTTCCTCCGTGGAACAGACTATACGAGCCACTTTCTCGTTTCTCTCTCTCTTATAGCAGAAGCATGCGCATTATACTTGTGATCGAATCGAATATATTCGACGAAAAATTCGATTGTTCGAATATTCGAATAATTCATTCATTCTGTTTTTTAAAAAGAGGAGAAATTCGAACAATTCGTTCATTCGACAAACTAGAAATTCATCGGGTTTTTTCAAATCATAGCTTATTCGAGCAATTCGTCTGGATCTTCTAAAACTGGTGGATTCAAACCATTGTTTTACTTGAACTGGGAACTGTTATGACATCGAGAGCGAGTAGCGTCGAATGCGCAAAGGATTACGTGGCATGCCCTGAAGACTCGTTGGGAGCCCATTCCACTCTAACAGATCGCCTTCTATAATGTGTTATGTCTCCAGGCTGACCTTCAAAGGCGCAAGTTATAGAGGCTGATTATGGCAGCATTTGAGGTTTATTGTCGGAAAGAGCATCGGTAGTGGCGGAGCAGAAATGGCCGGTCAGGGTAGGAACGTGGAAAAAAAAACTGGAGTCTACGCCACTTTAAAGAATCGGATGGAAGAATGAAAATAATTAAAATAATAACTTTAATATAAAATATTAATATTAGACAAGTGGAAAAATACTCAAAACATTCATGAAAAAAAAAAACAATTGAAAATAAGTTGATTCTAAATTTTTGTCCATTTCATAGAGTACTTTTGAGAAGTTAGGCAATCCATTCTCGAAGAGGAAACCGTTTCCCACTCTGTGTCCGCCAATGGTAGGGGCATGGTAAACAGTTACTTCACCATAACCTACACATCGTAACTTATGTTTGAAAAAAAAGCTCAGTGAATTTGTATTTACCTTCCCTTATTACATCCTTATCACGTGTTGATTTAATTATATCTTCCAAAAACTTTCAGCGTGGGCAAGTATAAGTGCCCATGAAGATGCCAAATTATCATAAGAAGTCGATGGAGTGTGAGCGACAAATAGGAACTTTTCAGAATGCAGGTTCATGACCGGATATTCGAGTCGAATATATTCATTCATTCGGCCTCCAAAAATATTGCACTATTCGAACAATTCATTCATTCAAGTAGTCAGAAATGTTTGATATTCGAATAATTCATTCATTCGCGCATTGTTAAAACTGGTATATTCGAACTACTCATATTTCGAATAATTGAAATAATGCAATATTCGAATTATTCAAAAGTTCGAATATTTGAAAAATCGTTGAATATTCCCAAGTATAATGCGCATTACACTTTGTCTTCCAGATTTGTTCTAGTTAGTTCCACTGCTTTTGTTAGCTGGGGAGAGTGAAACAAGACCAGCTCTGGTGTCACACTTCCTGGATTAGCATCGATTGTGGTCATGCTCACGTGAACCGAAGTAGAACCCTGAACCTCCTCTGATTCTTACGCGCTTGTGTTGTTCTGAGAAAGTTCAAGAAATACTTGATTTTTTCACAAAGCGAAAAAAAAAACTATCAGGTATGTCTCTCGAGAAATTTCACCTATTAGATTTGATTTCAGACTAACGGCTGCGAAACATTCATTGGCTGGTAGCCAACTTGGGAAAACAATATGCAAAGCAACGACAGAAGAATTGATGGCTCCAAAAAAGAAGCATCTCGACTGTGAGTCTCCTTTCTTGTGGTTGAATTGCCTAGCTTTTGGATGGGTATCAGCAGTAGCTCATGATGACATCTGATTGAGAAAAATTGATGAGTGGGGCAATTTATCGAAGTTATTTAGAAACCGGAGAAATTTAGCAGGTTTGAAGGTGTGTTGTAGTGAATACATTGGACCTGAAGCTAACACGTTTCTTTTCTTTTTGAATTAGATGCTTAGTTTCCTGCGCTGTCAGAAATTTTCATTCCAGTGAAATTTGATGATGCATCACACTTTGGGTTGTTAGCTGTGTCTATTTATAATTTGTTTAGCTTCGCGGTTCTGTATATTCCAGGATCATATTTTAGACTTGTTGCATTGCACCAATGAACCAAATGTATCTATTCCTTCGATGGCGAATTTGCTGATCGAACGAACTCAGCATCCAAACTGGACCGTTGTTTACAAAGCACTTATTACCATCCACAACATCATGTGCTACGGAAATGAGGCTAGTCTGACTATCAATGCGGATTGTAAGGTGTTTATTTTTGAAATGTTATCATCCTTCTCTTCCAGAGGTTCTCGCAATACTTGGCTTCATGTAACACCACTTTTAATCTTGGAAATTTTCTGGATAAGAACAGCACATCCGGTAAGTATTGACAGCGCTACTGACAGCGTTTATTTATCTTCATCATCCACTCCTTATGTAGATTCCATAAAAATTACATGCAATCTAACAAATCTTAACCGTGGAGCCCTGGAGTTTGTGTTTTATTGCTTCAATTTTTGCTGTTTTAATTTTCAGTAATTTTCGTGATTGCTTCAATAATAATTAACCTTGTTTAGGGAAAAGATCCGAACTGGCTCTATTCACTATTTCGTTTAACATTAACTCTCGGCTCCCAACATTGTCATTAAATTATAAAGCATTAACTCATTTTCTCTGTTTGTGGAATCACCTCGTGACACAGGCCGTTAATGTTGATGAAATGTCCCTTACGTTTATGTTTTAGGCTATGATATGTCCCAGCATGTGCGCCGATACGGCAAATATATCGGAGAAAAAATTGCAACCTATCGCGTTTGCGCCTTTGATTTCTGCAAGGTGAAACGTGGTCGTGAAGACGGCTTATTGCGCACTATGCATACAGACAAGGTGAGTGATCTGATTATTGCATTCTTTTAACTAACTAATACGTGGTCTTACTTGAAGTAGAGCAGGGAATGTATGTTATTCAAACATCGCAACCAAAAATTTCAGCTTCTCAAAACACTGCCTATCCTTCAAAATCAAATCGATGCACTGCTGGAATTTCAGGTTGGTTATCCGTTCTCGCAATTATTTAATCTTTAATAGTATGTTTTCATGTTACTTTACTTTTCATGTGAATGCTTCCACTACGAAACAGTTCATGACTGTTTCACAAGCCACTAGATTGTTAGTTATCTTAGAAATTCCGCGATTACTTATTTTCTTTCTATATTAATTTTGCGGCCTATACTACCACAGCTTCATTGACGATGCTTATGCGAACGGAAATTGTTTAACAGCTGGGACGAAACTGAGATGAACGGCCTTGATTCTTTAGTTGTGGTTTTCACTTATTCAGTACACTCAGATTAAGCACTTTATTGTTAATGGTGATATAATTGCCGACGATTTTTATATTCCACTTTCTTATGATGAACATTTCTTCCGGAATCTTTAAAATTCTGCGAAAACTAGGGCACTGTGTATATATTCTCTTGATTGATTTTATATTGAGTGTATTATTCGATTTCAGGTGTCTGCAAGCGAACTAAACAACGGTGTCATCAACTGTTCATTCATTCTTTTGTTCCGAGACCTCATCCGTCTTTTTGCTTGCTATAATGATGGAATCATAAATCTGCTGGAGAAGTATTTTGATATGAACAAGAAGCAGTGTCGCGATGCGCTGGACACTTACAAAGGATTCCTGGTTGGTTCTTCATTCTTTCAGTCATGTGGTATCGCTTGCACACTTTGGTTGCTGAAATTGCCGATGGAAGTAGTGCGGGAGCGTACAGTGAGCATGGATGACGGCGTTTTGAAGCACGCGGCGCGGCTGCGCCACTCATGCTGGAATCTCCGCCGTAGTATCAAATCAGGGGCTTCTTGATGGTTTTTAAATCATATTTGACGCCAGCTATCAAGAAGACGCTATAGTTTGTCGTCGCGATGAGAATTCCATCGTGAGCGGCGCGTGCCCGCTCGCTTTCAGAGCCCGCGAAAAACGCACCCTCATTGACACCCACCATGTGTTCTTCTCGGGACTGATAGATAATTGGTTAGAAGGAAATTTGGTTGAAAGGAAAGTGACTGCGTTCTCAATGTTTTTGTAACCTGTTTCTCCGTTTTTCGTTAAAAGTGCTTTTTCTAAGAACCTGTCTCTTATTTTCTTACCAGCCAAAGGCTATTGTTCATTATTTTGAGGTTGCAGTGATTTTCTCTCCTTTTTTTCCTTACTGTTAAGTTGTCGCGAAATTGATGTCGGATTTTGACAGTTGACTTTGAATTGTCATAACTCAGCCAAAGCTGAAGCTTTTTCCCCGGTTAAGATCTCATTTGAATCAGCACATCTTCCCCATATTTCTGCCAAATTTTGGTTCCACTGGATGTGGAGTCAAGTTTTTTTTTGAGTCAGCAAACTCTGCAAAAGCGTTTTGAGCTGAGGTATTTTCACGGCCAATTCTTCCTCTCCGCGGCGGATCCAACCACCTAAATTTGTGGTCTTCGGTAGGGGAATAGTTCGTTGAGTTGCATATATATATAGACGAGTCTCAATTTCCGCTTGCGTCTTCTTCCAGGTCGTCTGGTGTGCGAAGTGTGGTCTTGTGTTGTCATCGAACACAGAGGATAACTCGAAGAAAATTCTCTTGCTCAATTTTTTCGCCATGCATATCACTTCCACGGCGCCAAAAATAGAAAAATAGTAAACCTTAAATCCTGGTGATAGCTTCCACCAGTGCTTCCAGAACGACGTTGACGTCATTGAATTTTAGTCCATAACTCTGAGACATCTATCTCCAGAACTGGATTACTTGGACCAACTTTGGGCAATGATTTTATTCGGCATTCCCTCCTGCATACATTTGTAATATTCTCCTTCGTTGCTATTGCGTTGTTACCGAGTTCGAATCCATGATATAGTTTGAGACAAATTTTTGCTAGCAACTACACTTCGATCACCCGCGAGAAATTCAACAAAAGTGAATAGATCCGGATGGAAATGAAAGGGCTGAAAGAGGAAGAAATCAGCCATAAAATAAATACCAAATGAGCGATTGAAACATCACTATTCATTCTGAAGTATTTTTCCAAAGTTCGAGGTTCGAAAATCCGACATCGATTTTGCAACAACCTGATGGATTTACCTTCTGCGAAAACGCTGCTGTGTTGAGCACATGTACGATTCTCACTGATCAAGCGTATAGCTCGGAGCATGCTCGTGATTGTTGGCTTTTCTTGTATTTATTTTGTTAGCTGGAGGAATATAAGAAGTACTATAAGAAGCTCACTAGCACTAATGACCTGTTTCGCTTCGTATTTTCGCAGGAGTGCGCATTCCAGTGAAACGTCATTTAAATCAGATTAGCGAGACATAAGCAGCCTGTCATTTACAACAATATCGTAAGAGTATTGTTGGTAAATCCTCGACCCCGAAGCGGCCCCACTCTTGAAGACGGGAAAAATGCGACCTCCTTCCAAAACTTTATTTTTTTTTACTTTTCAATCATTATAGTTCAACAACTTCCAAAATATTCGGAAAATGTTTTTTGAACTCAATTGAGAAAATTGGTTTATTAGGATTAAATTTGGGTGGAAATTTGTTGGTAAAAAGATGAAAAAATTGCCATCTTTACCAACGGTTTACCGTCGGTTTACTGACGGCATAAAACTCCTACGATGCAAAATTGAAAGCTGAAATTTTGCACTAGTATATAGCCTGATTTCCTCTTTCAGAAACTTATTTAAGATTCTGTGGGCTTTCAAATATAGGCTGAAAAAGTGCCATGAAATGCCACGAAAAAACCCTGATTTTTGGCAAGTTCAAGAAGGTGGTGTCAATCTGAGGCAAATAACTTCATGATTACCATGTATGAGGGAACAGCCTCAGCGCTTTATAATAGAGGAAGATTCGCTCTTTCTTATGCATAAGGTCGCTCTTTACAGAGTCTTCTGGTTTTTGTCAGTTATTGAGTGTCAACATACATCAAATTTAACAAAGTTTGTGGTCATGTCTTATGTGGTCTTGTCGCTATAAAAGAATTTCCAATGAGAGAGAAGCCCTGAGATTCTGCATCCTCTATAAAGCTTGATTCTGCGGAACCGCTCCATAGCTTCGGAGCACCACGTGATGTCCAGACGTCTTAGCACACCATCCACGGAATTGCATTTTGAGCTACACTTTTATTGGACCCTGGGAGTCGATTTAGAGCCAAATAAAACGTCCAAGCTTAACAAGATAGTGTTCACCAACGATTTTACACCTGTTATTCATGGGACTAAAAGAAAAGGAGCATGTTGAAGTGTTCACAAAACCAGCATCGCAGCAAGGAATCGAATTTGGAGCTCGCTGGTGAAGAACGAACTCCCCTACATTGCTGTTATCATATTACCCTCTTCACCCCTCCCCCCCCCTGCTCCCCTTAGTGCGACCCCCTTGGTAAATTACCATCATACGCTTGACCCTGTGCATAAACTGCGCGAAGTAAACAGCAACTTTTTCTTGAACTGAAAAGAAAAAAATATCGCTGAAATTCACTCGTTTTTGTTTCTCCCAAGGGCGCCATGATATTATTGACTGTGAGGTAGGTGTAAGCACTTCTGTAAACGTCCATTCTTCTCTCCAGCATGTCAAACGTATAAATGCTGACTGCGTAAATTCATATCCTAAAAAGTTGGCTTGAAATTATGTGTGGTTGTGGAATTCATAGAAGGTCTCTAACGAGAGTATGATGTGGCGGGTGTGGTGCAATCACTACTTTGTTTGACATTGTTAACGGTACGTCACCAGCCCTTTGTAGAGCTTCTCATCCGTTTGAACAGTGCTCATGACTTCAATGCAGATAACAGCAGCATTCCTATGGCTTTCAGTAGTGAAGCAGTTTGTGTCGTTACCAATATACTTCGAGCTTTCCCTAATGTCTAGGAGCCTAGAAAATGAATAATTTTGCAGACGCGCTTGGACAAAGTTTCGGAGTTTTTGCGCGTTGCTGAATCTGTTGGCATCGATCGAGGAGAGATCCCCGACTTGACAAGAGCTCCAGCCAGCCTTTTAGAGGCGCTGGAAGCGCATCTTATTCATTTAGAAGGAGGGCGAGCTCCTTCCACTGGTATTCAGGGCCAGGTATAGTTTACATATCACTGCTCATAATAATATTCGCTGCTTGTCGCTATGTGGTATTACTGTTGCTGATTTAAGTATCCGTCAGCACAAACGCAGCTAGCGAATTTCTCAATGGCTGGCGGATTCCAAATGCAACCACATGTTGGTGACGTTGAGCGTATGAGATATATCGAGCTGGAGAAGGAAAGATTGCGCCAGTTTGAAGAACAAAAACGTCAACAAGGGGCTGCGGGTAGGTTAAGGTTTGTTTTCTAAATCATCATGCCATCCTATAATATTTTTTTCAGGGAACACGTCCTCGGCTGCACCCTCCAGTTTCAATCCCTTCGCTGCAGATGCCTCATCTTCTTCAGAGGGACCGAAAAAGACAAGCGATGACTTGCTGGACCTGTTTAACGTTCCGACACAAGTGAGTTCTTTCTCTCACTACTTTCAAAGTACATTCGAAATGAGGTGCAGAGTGAATTTCACGGGGAATGGTTCTATGAAACGAATTACTTACACAAAATAATACTTTCATCAAAGAGAAAATTTGTGCATACCCCACTGATTGGCGTATACTTAATATCCTTGTTTCGAATATGCAGCGACTCGCTGTGAAAATTTTTGGTATTATAGTTCACTCTCAACATCCTTTCGAACTTGGTTGATGTTCTAGCTCCACCCAAACATCCTTTCTAACACTGCCGCTATAGTCTTCGAGGACTGTAGCACCCTGCGTCGCCGTCGCCGGCGACTGTGACACTGGTGCGCATCGATTGTGGGCGGGGCGTCGCGACGGCCGCCGAAGTTGGCGGCTGGCGATCGCCAACATTGGCGGCCGCCGTCGCCGGCGACGGCGGCTGCCGATACTAGCGACTGCGGCGTCGGTGCGTATCGATTGGTCGCCAATATTGGCGATCGGCGGCCGCCAATACTGGCGACTGCGGCTTCGGTGCAAATTGATTGTGAGCGGTCGCCAACATTGGCGGCCGCCGTCGCCAGCGACGGCGATGCAAGGTCCTCGAGGAGTATAGCGGCTATCTAAGAATGGGATTCGGAACTGCTCTAACTGATTCAGACCATCCAACCGATTCTGTTGGGTTTGATTGGACAAATCACAGTGCGGACGTCTCGGGTTTTTGTTTGAAAAGGAAGTCTCCATTGCGCTGTGCTTACGAAGTAAGGCCGGGCTAGATGTTGGTACATATGACCTCCAGTTCTGGCCAAGTTAGCCATGGTGAAGCACATTCATCATCACTAGGCCACACTTGTGGAACCTTGTTTTCTGACAGATCAAAACTGGCTTATTCTGCTGGAAATCATTGGACTCTATTCCACTGGGTTCACGTTCTCGCGTAGAACGCAACGTTAAATGTGATGTGCTAAGTTCAGAGCGAGCAGAAACTCTTGAGCATGTTAGAAACTTCTACAGCTGGCTAAGAATCGGCATGCTCTGCCATTTCATTGTAGAAAAAGCAGTGATTACAACGCTTCTATTGAGTCTTCAAGGAAAAAGAATGTGAATTCTTTGGTGCTGTTTTATATACAGTCGCGGCCAAAAAGATATGATCAGCGCCATTTTGAGAAGAGGATTTTTTTGCTATAACTCCCTTCTACATTGAGCTTTCCAAATGAAATTTGGGTCTGTGTTGAAGCTCTATGGGTGCTTCCTACCGGCAGTTTATCTGAACAGAAACTCAATTTTATTGGCTTTATTAAGCCTAAACATGAATTTCCTTGGCTTCCTTTGATTTCATTCAATATCTTCACTACCACCTCCCGAGAAAAATGGAGATTTGATACAGATTAGGCACATAAATGACCATTTTTCCATCAGGTGTCATTGCTGCACTTTCCTTCACTGCTCAAATGCGTGGACCATAATAACTCATAGAATTTAACAAAAAAAATCCGTTTTAATGTATCTAAAGAATATTGACTGTGTTATAGTTCCTATTTCAATGTCAGAGTAGTTGTTAGTAGTGGGTGTCATAGGAATATTCTCCGTTGGAACGGTTGTCTCTTGTTCGAGATTATTGAAAACTTTTTTTCTCAGTTTTTTTTTTTTGGACTTTCTGGTAACCCCACTTTTTCATGTAAAGGGATTAACTACAGAACACGACTATTACAGCAAAGTACTCACTCAAGATACAATTTATTAGGTGCGTGCAAAAGTTCCGGGGCAGTTGGTGGTATTTCACCGTTCAACGTCGTTTTGCTCCTTGCGTTTCGGATATCTTGCAACGGTTTTCATGTATGCCGGTAGCCTAAGACCTCTGCTACCCATACCACTTTTGGCTCGGGTCTACGTCACAGCGTTGCTCTGTTTTGGGTGTAAAACCAAGATTGTGAGCTGTGCAATAATTTGAGGAATTTCGCTTTATGAAATCAAATCTAGAAGATCAACAAGAGGAGCGACCGATAGCATCAATAATGCGTTTGTCCAGAGTATGTTCTCTAAAACGCCAGGTGCTCGAAGGTTCCTAGGAATTCTGAGCGGAGATGAGAGCCTGGAGAATGCTTCACTAGTTGGTCAGAGATTTGGTCATCGCAAAGGCGGCAGGAAAGAGCAGGTTGAGCCAGACCTAGTGCAAAGTGCACAAGACATTACGAGGAATTAGTCAACAATGCCTCGTCACCTGAAGAAAGTCGGTAAGAAGGGTAAGGTGAGTAGATGGATTTTGGGTGAGTTGAGCGAAGAGCACCAACATCCACACTGGCAAGTCTGCAGGTATTCGACCTTCAGATTTCCTAACAATTCGTTTCATGGAAGATTTGTTATTGTTGATAGAGAATGGGCCAGGTACGACAATAGGAGGAGGTCATCCCAAAGCCCCGGCTCCTGCCACCCACCTAAAAAATAGCCGAACCATCACTACCTTCCTTAAAAAAATTTTGACCTTTCATGGTCAGCAACGTGACCATTTGCAATGAATTTGTTTTTTATGAATGCACAATAATCCCCCTACAGTAGTTGCTTCTCCCTGAAGTAATCACGGGAAACCTCTTAAGCATAGGGCCGAAACAGACGGAAATATGTGGTCTGATCCGGCTGTGGTATAACGCACACCAGCGCGTTGCAGTGTCAACCGTATAAAGAATTGGCCATTCGTGCTCCGAAAGTCTAGGCTAACCTATATTACTCCTTATGCCTGCCTCTTACAGACTACCCCCATTTCAACCTTCTATGGCTTTACCTCCGCTGTAAAACTTCCAATGAACAGACCCTGCTGGAAAACGACGTGTGCCACTATTACAGATGTAGACCTGTCAAATTTTTAGCTTCTGGAAAAATTTTTTCTATGCCATATTGGCAACATTATGCAGACGCTAATGCTTTTTGTTTTGAACAAAATTGCTGTCTTTGGGTCAAGTTATGGCGTTTTGAAAAATTAGGTGCAACTGCCCCGGAACTTTTGCACACACCTAATAGAATAACTCTTCTGCGAATCGAAATTAGGCGATACAGATGAGGAACCATCGTGCTGATGAAAATGATGAACTTGGACTTTGAACGCGAGAGTCCTGTTTGGAAGCAGTTTGCTTCAATGCTACGCAGCGCAATGAAAGAGTACTTCGATCCTCATCACATCATAAGATTTCGGCAGGATTGCTCAATCCCAAGTTAAGTTATAATGAAAAGTCCCCCCTTCGGCAGTGCAACTGATCATATCTTTTTGACCGCGACTGCAGGTCCTATGCGAGTACTGTAGTTGAAAAAAATGTTATTTCTAAGCATTCACCGTAAGCATTCACACTACATCTTAAAGTGTTATGTTTGAAAAAAGCGCACTGCCATTTTTTCCGTTTTGCTGAAAGTGTTATCGACCACTTCAAGCAAATGTAAGAAGATTGATCAAAACTGCGAATTTTCTTTCTATATCATGCGGTTTCAAATCATGGTAGATAGCAGGACAGCATCGTATCCGTGCAAAAATTGATTTTATGTAAAAATCGATTTCTTGAATATGCCCTAGAACTTGGGTAACTGGACCGAAACTGCATATGAGGGTGGTATGTTGATCGCCGTCATCTTCAGATCTGTAATAGGAAGCAGTGGCTGATGCGCCGTTTTATCCACGGTTAGAGCTATCAGTCCCGCACATGTTTCTATCGTTACAGCTTTTTTTCAAAAAAGAAAAGCTTAACCTACTCCACAGAACTTAAAATTGGAGCGAGCCGCTATTTCGACTCATGGCTCTGCGTCTTTCAAGACGGCTCTGGTTCCATGCATGAGATGGCGATGGGCCACTGATACTAATCAGATATATTGCTGTGTATATTATAGCTTTTAAAACGAATATTGGTTTACCAAAATGTGTGTTTCTAATCATTCAGCCTAGTATTAATTTGGGATTGAGTTTGCGATGTTACGTTACGGTATTTTTGGTAACTTATCTATTACTCAGCAGTCCGCACAGTCGCACATCGACGCAACCAATCCGTTCGCTCAGTTCACAGCACCAACCAGCTCCAGTGCGACTACTGGTGGAGGAGTTTATCCTCCTGTCGGTGGAGGTGAGCCTTTCAGTAATGCCCTTTTAATAATTATCAGGTCAGTCTTCTTTATCTTTAATTCGACATCTGTTCGAGACAAGTAATCCGATGACGACTCAAACTCGGGAGTTTTTGTCATTGCTGCACGCAAACTTTGCATGTTTTTTGCATGTTGTGAAATTAGATAGGATATGCATAGTGCCTGTCATATTATAGTCATGGTTCAACCGATAGCATCATCTACAGTTCCTGAAACGGTTGGACACTCAAACGGATTCCAAACTGATTTCGCACGAGCTTTTGCTAATAGAAAGCCCAACGATGCTAACGGAGGTAGTTTGAGTCAAAAGAGCCAATAATCTCCTATTTTGTTCCTTATTGGTCTTTACAATTTCCTATTCTATTCTGTCAAAACTACGGTTACGGTCCATAATGCCATGCATAGCGACGCATTTGCTTCTGTTCGTTGTTGTATATATTTGTTTGTGGTATTCGTCTTTATTCTGGTGTGTTGTGATTGTCGTTAAAGAAGTGCGTGTAGGATTTTTTGTTGAATACTTGTTATTCCTGTGGTTTCATCTCGTTTTACCTTTCTTATTCACTTTCACCTCTCATTTGTTTTGTGTCCATCGTTCGGTTTGAGATGGCGCCACCGACACGAATCCATTCCTGGTCTCCGAAAACATGCCCCAACCTTGTGCAGCGACGATGTGGCAACCAGCCTTCAGCGCCGTACCTACGACAACTTCTGCTAACGTTCAAGAACATCAAGCTGCTTCTACTATCCCTGGAAGCGAAGGAGAGAACGCACAGTTCGGAAATCCTTTCGGTACTATGCAACAAAAGGAGGCAGGTAGGGTAAACTTCGACTGCTCCTTGTCCCCATCTACGATAGCTGCAATTGTCTTCATTTTTCTAGTTCCCTCAACATTTCATGGCGTCGGTGCAGCATCATCGAACTCCTCATGTCAGTTTTCACATTTTCGTAGTATCTTCTTCGTTTTCACTGTCTCAGCCACGTACATTTTCAGCAAATAATTCACCTGTACCTTTTCACCTGCAGCAGCAAAATGTACCTATGAGTGCGGCCGAATCCATGACCCGCACTGTACCTTCTACGGTTGCTCCGCCTGTAATGTCGCAGCCTAAGGGAATTTACGAGCACACACCATTTTGTAAGTCATATTCAATGTGCTTGAACCAGGAGCATGACTAGTTTCGCAAAGTGATACTTCGAGCCCAAAATGATTTCAGATGTACGACTTTTGTTTCTGAATTCGGGATTAGAGCTTACTCTTTTCGTTGGTATTTATTGAACATGTAATGTGCTGCATAATTTAAGCTCACACGGATGGAAGCTATTCCGGCCAACCTTCGTTCCCACCGTCTATGATGCACCTTGGTGGTGGAATTGAGAACAACAAGGAACACCCGTCAGCACAACAGAGTAGGAACAGTCGAAGCTAACCGAGCAGCTTAGGCTATTTATCGCTGTTGTTTCTCAGTATTTGATGTTCAAGATCTCTCTTTGCACCTCACCTTTTTCAGAAACGCTCATAAGAACACTCTATATCTTTCCCTTAGAAGTATGCGAAAGAAAATGGAATGTAGTCGATTAATGAATTTTTCCTACGCAGACAGGTGCTATTTTATGTACAGTGAGCGTCGTTGGGAGTGCGCCTTTTGCGGATTCGTGAAGCATGCCGCGCGACTTCGCCGGTCGCGCTGGAGTTGTGATAGCAAATCATAGCATTTTCTTGACATTTAATTGATTTCCTTGAGTCCACGAAAAACGTATTTCCATTAAAGCTCACTGTACCAACAAACCTTCATGTGATAGGACACTGTTGCTTTTCGCAGATATTGCTTCAGGAATTATTTTAGTAGATATGTTACGTTTTTGTTCTGCATACATTACTTGTATGCAAAACTAGTTGTGACCAATAATATTCATCGAGTGGTTTATGCATCTAATTTTTTTTCTTTTTGCAGGTTTCCCGCTACAACAGCAAGGTGTGGTATAACAGTCTGTGTGTCGTTCTTGTTTATTGTTTTGTCGTGTTTGTTGTCTGTGATTGTGCATCGCTTGACTGGTACTTAAGGACCGAATAACTGGGGGTTATTAGTTTTTTGAGACCTCTGACGATTACTGTTTCAGGTACCTTCGATCCTTTTTCTACTCAACAAGGACAAGCAAAGATTGGAGGAGATATTGACTCGGCGCTTTCGAACCTAGCTGATAACCTTTCAATCAGTGGGAATGCGCAAGGGTGAGGTTATTGGGTCAGCTTCGTGGACAGCATTAGGGTCTCACCCATTTCATTACTGATTTTTTTTTCACTTCTCATGCTTACCATCAATTACATTCTATAGGCATGAACGATTCAGAACTTTTTATTTTAAATCAAGCAAGATTTTCGCTCTCATGAGGAAGAATCTTCTAGTAGCATTTCAATTCGCGCAGTTGAGTTATTGCGCAAATTTCATGCTTTACACTGCTACTAGTCTAGCTATCGTTTTAAACTTCCCTTTTGAAAGCTATTCTTAAAATGGGATATCTATTTTCTGTATTCTTACGTGCGAAGCTGCACTGAGTGGGGTAACACATCAAGATCACAAGAATATGATTAAAAAAATACAAAATACATGTCACTCGCTGATATGGTGCCACGTCACAATGCTACCATTTTGTCATTCTCTTGTGCTGCAAAGGTTGTTCCGACTGTGGCTGAATGTTTTCGTTTCCACTGCAATAACTTCCTGTTATTTCCTCGAATTTAGGTATTTAAACTCCTGCGGTCATGTTAACCTCTAATAACTCTCTTATTTTTAAAGTTTGTCGAGTGTAGAAGGGGCCAAATATCGCCACAAATTCACAGTCAGATTTGCTCATTTCTTCCATTCAGGCGTCCAGTGCAGTGGGGTGGTCCACAGCAGCAAGGTCAGCCGCAAGTGCCTGTTTCATCTTCTGTTGCTGTGCCTACAGTAGCTGCACCACAATTACCCTCGTACGGCGGGCCACCTCAATATAGTACCCCATATGGACAGTATGCGCCGCAAACTTATGGAAGCCATATGCCACAATGGCAAATGCAGCATCCTCAGAGTGGGCTGACCTCTTTGAAACCGACGAAACATCTTGTTGTAGGATATGTTTTGTTCTAGTGTTCCCTGCTCCGCAGCATTCTCAAGCGGCTGCTCCTGGCTATATGTATGGAGGAGCTGCTATGGGATATGGCCAAATGCCAACACAGCCGCATCCTCAACAAGGGCAGGACCCGTTTGGAGGATTTTAAGTTGAAGAGGTTCCACTATTTATTGACAATTATGGAAAATAGAGCTAAGCTTCTGTTTTGTCCAGGGCCTTAGTTCTCGTTTTATCTGCTTCTAGCAATTGTTTTAAATCCTTATAGATGGACGCATAATCTGTACCAAAATAGCATGGCTTGAACATTGTTTATACATTGTGACGGTTGTGAAGTCGATTTCTATAAGATGCAATAAGGCGTCTCTGTGTTAGTGCTCTTCTTGTCGGTTCACTATTACTTTATTAAAAATATAAATTGTGAATTTTAATTTTTCTGTAAGTAAAATTGTGGATGCAGTCTGTGTTCCTTGATTGGCATTGATTTACCAAATGCGATTCTACTTAGTACTATTTATATACATCAAAGTAAAATTCTTCTAGCACATATACCCTGTGAACATAATTGAAAGTTGTGAAGTTTTAGCATATTGACAGTGACAGATAGCGTGCTTCAGATACCTATTGTGAACTAGTTTTTATTTTCCGAAATTTCTAACACATTTTCGCTTTATTTATATTTATAGGTCACTGAAATAAACATAGATTGATTTTGCTTGTATTTGACAGACGCAAGAGTGATATGTACTCCTCCCCAGTTCCTTGTTTGTGTTTTTGCTTTCGTTTATCAGCAGTCACTTAGTATCAAGTGTCGCATTCTGTCCTGTTCTCTCTGATCCTGATCAAATTGAATTTGAATGAACTGAATTGAAATGAAGAAAATTACTAAGCACAGTTATCAATAGAATAAATTTGAGTGCAATGAATGAAGGAAATTATCTTCAGAGAAATATGTTGCAAGTGTGGCAGAACCTTTGAAGCATGCGAATACTTCCTCAAAGTAACGAGGGATTTCTTAATGAGGCGTTGCTAATTATTCCATTGGTGGGAAACAACCTTTTGCAACTAGAAGATGTCGGGTTGAAGAAGAAAGATAACTTGTAATCATTTATGTATGTCTAAGAGTTGCTTGGTTCACATGATTTTGCAGTTATTCAAAAGAGTGATAGGGCTCAATTCTTCTACCCTAATTTTTCGTATTTTCTGTTCTCCAGACCGGAAAACAGAAAACATGAAACGTGAAACAGGAGGACAAAAGTGGCTAACTTGCAATCATTTATGTAAAACGGAAGGCGTAAAACTGAAAACAGAAAATTTCGCACGTCCATGACAACAGGGTACTTCATACTTCATGACAAGAATATGTTTGCCATAGCAGAGGAAAGGTGTTTGGTTACAGCCAGAAATCTATTTCGAAACATTTCAACTCAAAATCACATGCTTGTAAAGAATCCCCAGAATCACGACTTTGGATGTACCATGCTGCACATCACAATTTGCTTTACGTAAGATTGTGCAAGTTAGAGTCACAAAGCACCAGTGCGCGTATTTCTGCTGTGAAGGAACGAAGTCCAAATGCAAAACATCTTAAATTTTCGTTCAAGCGTTGGAATACTCACGAAGGCCTGGCCCTGCGCACTTGGGTGGTACTACAGTACAAGAAGTAGTAGCAATGCCAAGGAAGTATTGCTATTTCATTTTTCTAAGAAATTTTTTTTTCATTTTTCTTTTTCCTAGGTCATTTTTTTGATATGCAGCTTTTCGATGAAACAAAGAGAAAGAATGAGCCAATGTTGATTGGGCAACTGGATTTGTCAACAGTACACCAATGCGGTGTCCCTCAAAACTTCTACAGCTTCTAAGCCATGAAATTTGCGTGGGTATAGGGCAATTTGTATTACATGCGTGCATTTGACGTGCTTGTGTCTTCACGATAAAGGGTAGGCTCAATGGCAGTCCTGAAGCACGCGTCTGCTGGCTCGAGTTGTTTCACTTCTACACGTTCTTTTCATTGGGTATGGGCAGGGATGAGCGGATCATCCGTATCCGGTTATTCGTTTAGCCGTTACCCGTACGTTTTCACCTATCCGTTATCCGCACCGTTATCCGGGCTTTAAGCACAGAACTCATTATATCACTCGTCCTAGCGCGTTCTCTGTCATATTTCATCAGTGGTTTAGAATCTTGGAGTGACGTGAGAAGAGGTAATAAATACTACAACTTGCTCGGGAAGAAAAGCTCCTGCTCATGTTCTCTCGATTCTGGATTGTCCGACATTGTGAGATAATAATCTCAAGTCCTTTTTTTCGTAAGACGACAACGTTGACTAACGTTGTGACCACTAACTAAGAAAGTTGAAATTGATCACCTCGCAGCTCACCTAAGAGCAGTGCATCTTCTTCGCGTGCTTCATTTCGACCAGACATTGAACCTTGATGTTCTTACCAAATTTTTTGAATCTATTAGTCAATATCGTTCAAAACGGTCATAATAGTCGGTACTAGTGAGTTCACCAGAAGCAAAATATATATGGAGCAGGGCATATTTGAGTGCCTTCAAAAAATCGCGTTATCGTCAAAGTGTTCGGGAACGAAACCTTTTAAGGACCAGCCTCCGTTTTGGAAACACTTTATACCGAAAAAGTGGCAGACATGTATCATCTCAAGTAACTTATATACCAATCAACGTGTCGAACATCCTAATATCACTGGGAGTTCGTTTTCATGGCAAACTTTAGGTGCCATACTTACACCTCTTTTTTACGACCCATGCCCAGCGTCGTAGTGAGAATGGCGAATTTCGTTAAAGAATTCGTTCTAATTCTCCTCCACATTCAGCACTGTAGAAAGTGCTGTCTTGTAGCATATGGAATTATTCCTTATTTAACGCGATATTCTCTTGAAAGCCAATGTTATCTAACTGATGAGTTTCTTATGACTTGTTAGTTATCGAATACTTATCCGTTATCCGTTACTCGGTATCCGTTATCCGGTCATTTTTGGCCTATCCGTTATCCGCACCGTTATCCGGGTCGTGAAACATCTCGTATCCGCTCATCCCTGATGTGCATGTCACGTTGACCAGTTACCATGGAAAATCCTACGCAAATGGATATGTGCGTCTGACGCGCGACTAACGCACACAAATACTATATATTGCCCTATAGTTGGAAACCATTTAGAAACGAAGAGACATTATTCTTAGGGAAATGCAAAAAGAAAACAGGCCATTTTATGTCAAAGAGGTGCTTCTGGGCCTGAATTTTGCTGTCGTAATATTTTCGGCATGGTGAGAAATCACTAAGTCATCAAGGGATTAGTGTCGTGGCACAGGAAAGACTAGACGTTTTCTTTGACGAATATTTTACCTCTCATCAGTAGATAGATCATAAATTTTACTCCAGGATAGATTTACTGATCAAGTGGAAAAAATTCTGAGGAAACTGCTAGTTGTTTATTAGGTTGTCGAGAAATGATTGAGACACTGGATTTTTTCAGTCTTCAAACATTTTCTCTTCTATTAGAAAACTTCAGGACATGCCGTGATTATCGTGTACACATATCACCTGGGGCCACCTATCAGTTCCACCACTGAGGGGTCTGTATTCATGTTACTACAGGTCAAAGAAGTCATCAGTCAATGATCAGAAGTCGTCAAAGTTGACGAAATGCTACTCGGTCAGGAAGTGTTCTAGCAACCAGATAAGACATTAGACTGAAAGCTCAAGGTCGGACAAAGGTGGCGTGTGCGGCATCGTGGTCCGAGTTCGATCCTCCTGCTGACGACGAGTCAACAAAGTCATTTGAGGGAGCATTTTGTCCAGCAAAATGTGCACCCCGACACGTTAGCACTTCTTTCCTCCGATAATGGCAGCCGTCGCCCTGAGTTTCGCCCTAAGTTGACTATTGTAAATGTTGTTATTTTCCATCACGTTGCTTACCAGTAACTCCGGCGGAGCATATACTGCCTCTCGGCTCAGGAGATCGCCGATTGAGAAAACGTCTTTGGGAAGATGTATCGCATGAAAAGAAGCGTTGGAACCGACGGCACCTGGTTGCATGGCTGAGAGCACCTTTGCGAATGCCATGATGATGTCGTCGTCCCTCCTGCTCCCTCTGGCGCTCCACAGGAGCTCGTACAAAAAATCGTTGTTCTCCACAGGAGCTCGTATAAAAAATCGTTGCACCTTTGCGAATGCCGTGATGATGTCGTCGTCCCTCCTGCTCCCTCTGGCGCTCCACAGGAGCTCGTACAAAAAATCGAATTGGTTACTCCTCTATTTTTGCGCCTGCAGGCGCAAAAAGCTATTACTGTTCTGCTTCTTAACTAGTGATTACAATTTCGAAAGCAACATTCTGCCTCCCGTACTACTACCACTACTACGTACACATTATAGCTTGTCAATGTATGTAACAATTAAACCCGTATCGTTGGATGATAAAGGTCTTTCCAATACTTATGCCTCAGCCACAATGCAGGGATACCTAGAACAAGACGATATTCTATTATCGAAATGCAATCGATTATAATGAGTACAGGGCGAGCAGTAGGTCAGCCAGCGGTTGCCCATCAACGTGCCATCGGCGGACCACTGCAGGGCGAGCGGCGGGGCACGACGGTCCGTGGTCCGCGGATCGTCCGGACCGGAAAGCAGAACTTAGATCCCATGCCCATGCCGCCACAGCGCCTGCGGATACGCACGCTGTACAACTCGCGTAAGAGGGGGCGTGGCTTGCAAACTGCTGAGTAGGGTATTGGCAGAGTTCCAGAACAATGTGCAAGATGATGAATTGAACACTGTAAACTGTTTAAATTTGAATGAAGCTGTAATTTAAATTTTAGGAAAAATGGACGATTTCGAGAAATAAAACATCAATCTAGGGGTTGTTTGACATGCTGATTACGAATATGACATCTATTTTGTAACAAAAAAGCCGTTTTTGAGGTGTTTCGAGCGTATACGGCAGGTACAATATCCCTCAGAATCGTCTGAGACTTGATAGATTCATTTGACGTTCTCATCTCGAATTCGGTGCGTTTTGTATCGCGACTGTTAAGGCTTGGGATGGGTGTACATTCTCTCCTGGAACTACTGAATTTTATTTATAGAGCATTTTACGAGGGCACATTTGGGCCTCATTCATTTGATCCACTATCACGTAGGAATTTCGAGACCGCTGGGAAACTAATTCATAACAACGAAAAATGAATTCTCTAAATGAAAAAGTTTGCTTGTGAAAAGGGTGGTGAAGTGCCTTGAGCGAGATTCCTTTTGAATATTACTAAATATCAGTTCATTTCACATTTTTCACTCTGTGATCGTAGTCCATTCGGCTGTTGCATTCTTAGTTCCAGAAATTCAATATTAACAAAACAAGTACCGAGTGGCGGTGCGACGGCATTGTATCCTTGAGGTACGCCTGCAGGCACTATACGTATCTGCTAGGCATTTCTCACACCACCTATGGCGATGGATTAATAATCGACTCCGTTTTAGAAGATACAAATGTAGATGGGAAACATTCTAGCAAAGAAAAAACTTATAAAGCATCCTATGTAGTGATGAGCTAGTGAAGCATCACATGTTATTATTTGTTGAAAACGCTGGAAATTCTAATTTCCGGGTTAAACTAAGTGAAAAGTAAGAAAAGGATTGAGAATTTTGGATTTTCCAAAATACGCATAGTTCCGCCTCCAAATCTTTATTCTCCTCGCTTTCATTTATTTGATACTCTTGTTAACGGGGACTTTTTCAAGTTGAAAACAGCGAATTTAACGAAGAACTTGTGCACATTAACTATATGCGATGTGGGAATGAAATATGTAGAAGAGAAGATCTACGGGAAACTTGCATATGAAATACTTTTAAAAACACGCACAATACGCAAAATGTCCGTCACATTTACAAATCTAAAAATGATTCCAATTGTTTCACTTTGTTTCACTTCAAAGCCTCAAATTTTTCAACGTCTGTGGCTCTGTCGCATCTATCGTGAGCAGCACTGCCGCACTGGTAATTCTGGTTAGATTCAGCTCAAAAACTGCATTTTGATGCAAAATAGATGTCATATTCGTAATCAGCATGTCAAATAACCGCTAGGTCGATGTTTTACTTCTCAAAATCGTCCGTTTTTCTAAAATTTGAATTACAGCTTTATTTAAATTTAAACAATTTACAGTGTTCAATTCATCATCTTGTACATTCTTCTGGAACTCTGCCAACACTCTACTCAGCAATTTGCAAGCCACGCCCCCTCTTACGCGCGTTGTACAGCGTGCGTATCCGCAGGCGCTGTGGCGGCATGGGCATGGGACCCTAAGTTCTTGGAGCCGAGGGGCATGGGAAGAGCTGGGGTTTCCGCCCTCCTGGAGACCGGAACGGGAAGTAAAATTGATAAAGATAATAATTATAACAAGAAATAATTAATAAAAATTATTTTCAAAATAACAATCAAAGTAAACAATTAAAAGTAAACTGATACAAGATTTTTATTTGGTAAATTGGGAATATGCGCTGATATTTCGACGCCTTTATGAGCATGTTGCTGAAGCCCTATTGTGAAACATTTGATACTCCATGGAAAAGCAAATCACGAGGAGTTTTTCGAGATACGACTCATAGGAAATTTCCTTTTCAATATTTAATTCATCCAATAATCCTTCATTCTTTGTTTTTAGAGAAATTTATAACCATCATTCTTGATTTTTAGAGAAATTTATAAGAAGACCGACCAGAATTTTCGGAGGAATTTCCATCCACCATCTTATATGTTATTAAAGGAGCTAAAACTGCAACGCAACACGCAGGTCATATGAAGAATTAAGAGAGTTTTCGCTGTTACCTGGGTAAATCCATGTGACAATCGACCACCCACGGTGACGGTCAAGAGGTGCGCTCGAGAAATTCTCGCACCTCTCTCGCACATCGCTCGCACCTATAATTGCGGGTGTCGTGCAAGGGCTGCCCATATCGGCATCAGCTGTTACCAGCTAATGTAGGCGGTCCTCCGAACCAGAAATGTCGCGCGCGGCAGAAGGCAGTTAAAGGTGAACAGTAGACGTAGACACCGCGGATTTAAAGCTGCTGAGAACTTTTGATGGTAGGATGCCAAAACCTTATTCACCCATGCAACCAAACCTAAAATCCACTGTTAGCAGTATATACGCTATATATACGCTATTAATGCCTAAATATATAAATAATCAAGAAAACGGTAAAAATTTGTGGACTGTGCTGAAGGCTCCTTCAAGTAATATTAATGAGTAGAAACAACGGTGACTGTTGATCTTGCAGAATGTATCTCAGCAGCCATGTAGACATCGACGGCTTGGACTTCAACATTCCCATGGTTTTTAGAGAGAGAGGTTTAGCACCACGCGTATTTTGCGACTATGTAATTTTTTTTTCAAAAAAATTGACTGGTTTGTGCCTGTTTTCAGTGGGAGTTTGCTATTACTATAGCACGAAGTCTATAAGTAATAAGTTGTAAGTCTTAATCATAACGTCAAACGAAATAGCGCACGTCTATGACTATCTAATTTGTCTTGAGGTGTTGTCAGATGATCCCCCCCAAGCCCTAGTTCTCCATTTGCAGGGATTTTTCCTTTTTAGGGATATGCTACAGGCAAAGTTGATCCTTTCCTGGAGTGCTAGGTCACTTTCACAGACGGGACTCAGTGACTGATATTCTTGATACTCCCTTTATTTTCTGGGCAATGTTCTAGGTTACGTAGAATATTGGGTCTGCATAATCTTCCCGATGCTCGATAGGAGAATATCAGTTGAACAGTCCGAATCCCAGCTGAACAGACGAACAGACTTCCAAGCTTTTTTAAGCGAAAGAGACATTCTCTAGCTTTTTTTTAACGAGTAGCAAATCCCGTGTCAAGACTTGAGGTTCTAAGCACGGAGTAGTGGGTGACGTCAGGCAAGGCCAATGATCATCAAAATAAAGTTTGAGGAGGCACTTCAACGAACCCACAAAAGAATCAAAAAGCACCTACCTCTGCCATTTCTGCTCATGTGATAAAGGTCCTGACAAAACTCACTGAGTTAGATAAATTGTCAAGGTGAAAAATGCCTCGAACTTCAAGGGATCTATATTTATTTGCTTTAGAATTTCACAGCAATAGTTTGTCTTTAAGTGATCTAAGCTGGAATATTTCTGATACCACTGTGACTCAAAGGATCAAGTCAATGATTGAGAGCTTAATTTTGGAATTCATACTCATTCACTTACGTTGAGATATTAGAAAACATTTTGCTCGAACTAATTTCTTTCGATATTGTCAAGAACTATAGTGCTGGATGGACCGTCGTTACAGCAGTGTATCACTGTAACGACGGTCGATCGCGCGCGACAATATGTACGAGTTGTCTCGCTGACTGTCCTCTCTAGCTATGAAGGGTTTAGAGGCAGACGGATACTGCAGCCATGGCTGCCTCTGCCTGTGGGAAGGTGCGGTCGAGGTGCGACATGACCCAGCTAACGACCGAGCGCACCTCTTGACTCGGACCCCCCGAAAATGGATGCGAACTTGGACAACTCAACCTGAATTTTGACGACTGCCAATTGATTGATTAATCGACTGCCCTGTTCCTCATGTATATGGAAAGCCCGCGTTTGTGATCACATAATAGCCAGGTCTTGCGCTATAAGGCAACCGTTTGCTTCCGTCGTTAAAGCTTTGTATTAAAGAGAAATCTCTAAAAATATGACGAGACTAAAGTTTGGATGAGCCGCTATTTCGGGTCACTGCGCTGCGACATCGCTCAGGAAGGTTCTGTGTAAAAGATGTTGAAGATTCGTTGGTACTAACTCGGGATAAAATTTTGGCTGTCGTGTTGTGACGTCGTTTTCAGAAAATATTCTGTTGCATGCAGAAACGCGCATTCCCAACTTACCACCTTAATAGACATCCTCAGATATGTTCCTGCCTGTTTCTTATAGTGTTCTGGCCAACATGACAAATTTTTTCCCCAAAATCTCAGAAAAATGATCCAGGAACTCTATACAATAATGTTGGATCGCAAACTACTTTTCGCTGTAAAAAGTGCCATCTTGAATTGGCGAGATTCAAATAACTCCAGAGTTTTGGATTTTCCGAAATTCAGGGAAACTGTTACAATTTACCGAGCTTTTGTCTGTGCTTATGTTCATTCAGCTCATCTCATACATGACATTTGTTTTAGACTTTCACTCAGCTCATCTCATACATGAAATGTGTTTTAGACTATGTCCAGCTGTCTCCTTCGTTCGAAGTCGGGAGTATTTCGAGTGGTGTCAACAAGGAGTGTCACTTCTTATGTCAGTTCCTAGCATCCGTAAAAAAAAATAGGTGCTTCATCAGAACCTGTATAGCAATCAAATCCGGATCTGGCTAAAGCTCTTCACAAATGGACTGGTGGTACGGTTGAGCTGACATCTTCTGGAAGTGTTGCAAGATTACAGCTGAATCGCCCGGACAAGAGCAACTGCTTATCTGGAGAGATGATGATCCAGTTCAGACAGAAGACAGAGGTTTGCAATTTTTTTTCGAAAGACACTATTGCCGCAGAAGAGCATTTCCAAGTTGTCTCTTCAAGTTTTTTTGAATAAATTCACTGGAGTGACGTACCAGTGGCATTGCGTCTTCTGGTTCTGTCGCATTCTACCGTTGCATTCTGCTCCAAACTTTCTGCTCTATTTCTCAGAACTGTATCGGTTTCAGCGCTACCATGACAGTTGTCAGCACATTAACTTACTATGGGAGACATTTTCGGTGGGCATAACCAGATGAGCATACGGTTAACCACAACTGCACCGACTTGCTTTTCATTTTGAACTATTAGGTTGTCGGGAAACGATTGAGGCCCTCCCCACCACGGTTAATTTCTAATCTTTTTTCTTTTATTACAAGACTTCGAGACACGACATAATCACCATGTCTGTCTTCCACCTTTAGCCACCGATCAGGCACGGAGTCAACGCCACGGCGCCAGAATTCCGGACTCTACCGTTCGAAGAAGTCGCCAATAATGATTTGGAGGGCTTAAAAATTAGTGAAGTGCTGTCCAGCCAGGAAGTTCTTTAGCGACCGAAAAGGGTGGTGATTGGAAGGGGCGAGATCAGGAAAGTATGGTGGGTGCTGAACCGTGGTCCATCCTAGCTCATCCAGTTGCCGACGAGTTGTCGAAGCCACATGGGGGCGCTCGTTGTCGTAGAGAAGGTGTACTTCGGCAAGTCGAAGCCTCTATTCTCGGATTGCCGCGGCCAACTGCTCGCGCAGTTGGCGGCTGTAAACGTCAGCAGTGACTGTGAGGTCAGCCGTTAGCAACTCCCAGTAGAACATCTTCAGCGCATCCCAGAAGCAGCAGAAGAGACTGTGTTTGTGGCCTCATGTGGTATCCATCGAACCATCACTCTTTGGTACTCGAGTGCGTAGAGAAGGTCGGCGATGGTAATGTGGTGGCGGCCAAGCATCTGCGCCATTTGGGTGTCGGTGCTGTCAGTCGCTCACTCTTCGCAGCTCGTCAACTTTCAACCCAGTTGGTCGCTCAGTGGTTGTCCGACTTTGAAGTGATGTGTCGCTCGAAGAAATTCGCTGGAACCAGCGGCTCACCGTCGCACGACTCACACTAGTCGAGCCAAATGATGCGTTGATGTTGTCGGCTGTCCTCCTTGCGCTGGTCATGCGTTGCGGCTCGTACAGCACGCTGTTGCTCGAAATGATTGCTCGTCCATTTCCACGGCTAATTGAAAGGCTACTACCTATATACCCATGGGAAGATGCTTCGGAAATATTCCATCATATACCTGTATAGAATTGTTCCTGAATCTCGAAAGAGAAATGAAAGGAATTTTTTTGGTAAAAGAAAAGATTTTTTTGGTCAAGTATCCCAATCTTTTCCCGACAATCTAATGTTTTACCTGAAAAAAAGCAACTATTGGGTTGTTACATGAGTTTGCGCTGTTTTCGCGTATAGGGATATTTGGGCGCTTGTTATAAATGATTCCCTATTAGGTTTTGCTTACATTTACATACCGTTTCAAAGCGCTTGATCTCGCGAACATTATCGAAAATGAGTCATATTTTTCGGTCTTGCTTTGAAAAGGTAATTAATTTCGGAGTGTACCCTTCAAGCATGTAAATTCGGTAACCGCACTTGCACGAAGTATGATTTTAACATACGTTGCATGAGGCTGACCAAATTTGGGTCTAGTAATTTCGAGGCATTCTTATGCTCTCTGGTACTATCACTCTGTATTCTATTGTGGAGCTGTCTCAAGCACAAGCACCAAACTTGGTGACCTAAACTTTCGATTATGCCGTTTTTCTCTCTAGAGTTGCGGCGAATTCAACTGGGATTTCCTCTACTGTGACAAGGAAGATTAAAGTTTGCGGAGACTAATCGGTGAAATTTTGGGGCAAGTTCCATAAGCTCTGTGGAAACCACACCATTTTGCCACAACGCGGAGGTCGCCTTAATTTTGTTGGTCGAACTCTCCGGAAAGGCGAAGAGCTCGTAGAGTAATTTTCAATTGTGCATTATGTAGCACAAATCTGACTCTAACCTAGATCAGGTCACCAGATTGCAAGAATGTCTACTTGGCGAGAACCGATTTCCCGAAGTCAGTGACCACTAGCACTGACCGACTCACTTCTTTGCCTTGTAGTCCACGGATTTCCGGAGCGGTCTTTCCGGAGCACCACAGCAGTCGGAATCGAGCTCCCGCTGTGAAAACTGCAAAAGACCAGCGACTGTTGTGGTGCATACCAGGGATGTACGTAACAAAAAATTTGATTTTCGTAAATCGTAAATCGTAAACTTTCCAGAAACGTCGTAAATTGTAAATCGTAAATCGTAACTGAAGGAAACTGGAAACCACTGGTAGGATTGAAAAAAATCTCGATTGTTTGAAGCAAAATCATTCTCAGAGCTAGCTTCTTATCTACTCCTGAAAGTGATGGTACAATTATGGAGGGGGAGCTATTTTTTTGTTGTTTTTGAGGGCAATCCAGTTCTGAGCCAAATGTTATTTACTGGCGTTATGAGAATCCCTTTAATTATGATCATTGCTTTTAAAATGAACACAATCGATGGTTCTGTTCCCAGAACAACCAAGCATTCCAAAGGAGTGGGAAGACTGGTTCCAGGGAGGTCTAAGACGAAACGCTTGTGCGATTCATCAGATTCCCCTGCAAAGCATTGAGCATATGAGCATTTACTGCCACCGTTCCCCTAAAATCAATTTGAATGTGATGCGAATATCAAAAGGGATCATTTATCAGTTATGCAGTTCAGTTGGGATCACCAGTAAGTTCGTATGAGCTCCGTCACTGAAGAAAAAAAACTACACACTGCAGAATGCCACAGTTAGTACCGGAAATAATGTGAAACTTATTGACAAACGATGGGGACTCGGTTGTCAGCCCGAACTTTCTGCAAGATCTCAGCACCATCCGAGAAAACATTTGGAGGAAGACAACGCTCGAAATTCTGGTGGCCTTCCATATCATCTCCAGGGTTCCAGCAAATCTTCTCAACAGAGAACTTGGAAACTAGTCCGGGACGAGACCACGCTTACAAATAGTGAAAGTTACAGTAAAACTGAGAGAATTCGCTCTTAATATTGCTGTGGAATGCAGACGTAAACAAATGGGGCATGTTTGTCCACTGACCACAAAAGCTATGGCGAGATTCTTTTCTTGTTCTTATTTACGATTTTGTTACGAAATTTTGGCCATTTTTCCGTAAATCGTAAGAAAATCGCAAAAAATGGCCGTAAACTGTAGTTCGTAAATCGTAAATCGTAATTACACACACCCCTGGTGCACAATTCGCATGATACTTTTCGTCATTTGATTTTTTATAGAATGTTTTAATCGAAAGTTTCAAAACAGCGGAAAGTTATGTAACAACCTAATATTTTACCAGCTGCCTCCAAGAACAACCATTTCACCAGCTTTGCGCTGATACTCTCACGCAGATATGAAAGAATCTCACGCATGTTGTTAATTATTTCAGTTAATGATCATTATCAGCCAGATGTCACCGCTACGCGGCGTCACTCGACTGGCCTGCATTGCTAGACCTGGATTAGAATAAGCCACATTCCTCTTCGCCGGATGTCATCCTTGAAGCCTTGCACGGTGACACTGGTTCGAAACTTTAGGAGTTGTTTGAGTGTAGGGGGTAATGGCAGAAATACTATAAGTACATCTCCAGCATTCCAACACAGGTTATTTTTAGCACATCGTTAGACGTATTAAATGAAATTTTTTTATCCCTTCTTTGTTCTCAGTGAACACTGCTCGAAACACTATTCGCTCCCATTGTTTGGTGATCATTCGGTAGACTGGCTGTGATTTCACCAATGATAATTACCACTTTCCATTCTTGCCGAGGATGGATCGGCAACCTTCACAAAATAACCTTTTGGAAAAGGGAAATTCTACTTCTTACTCATTATTATTATTATTTATTTCCATCAGTATCCTCAACAAATAGTTTTTAGTAATGAATGGTAATTTTCCAGCAGTATCAATTTCGAGATCCTGACCGCCCAGCCACCATTTCTAGGAGACTTCCATTTTTCTTCTCTTTCAAACCCTTCCTCCCTTCCCGGCGCCCGTGCTTGTAAGCGCCTCTAACTTTTTTTTAAAGATGATTTTGCGGGTTCGGCATGGGAAAAATCGTAAAGGATATGAAGAGCTATTCCGGCCATCCGCACCTGCAGTACATATTGAAACAACATTACCAACTCTACATCACTGGATCCTCCCATTCACTTCCTCAGAGATTGGTCACGCTGTCGATCTGATGCCCAGTAGCAGATGCGGTCAAAAATATAGACTAGCGAGAAAATAAAACATGATGATAAACAAGCGAGAAAGAAAACGGCGACATTTCTGATGAGGACCCAATACTCAATGACACGCACCCTCTCGCACTTCATGGACGAGATGTCCATAGCGAACATATTTGAACCCTTATTACCTGAAAATGGTGCCTAACATCATTTTTAAGTTGAATGAGTGCCGAAGCACTAGATAGGGAAGGGCCACGTCAGGAACCGAAATGATGCTTCGGTTCTCACATTGGCCTTGAGTAAACATTTATTTGGCAACAGTCACCGCAGGGGTAGAGGGGCTGTCTGCATTGCGTGTCGATCCGAGCTAGGATACCCTAGCGACACTTCGCAGTGCAGACATGGAAATAGGGGATAAAGCTTACAAATCGAAGGCGATTAAGGAAGAACTTATACTTGAAAGTCAACGCAACAATAACTTAACGAGGAACCATTTTATGTATTCTGTTTCAACAGGGAAGACAGTTCGAAAAACGCAAACATACACGACAATTGCTAAAGTTCTACAAGAAAAGACATATGCACAAATAACAACTATTATCGCCTTTGAAACAGACTACAGTACTGAGAAGAAAAAAAGAGGAAAATAAGCGACTGCTTATCGCCACGTCGGAAATCGAAATGAAGCTTCGGTCTTCAGATTTGCCTTAACATGTTAATTAACAGGGCCACACTCTCCCAATGCAGGTCCTTCCTGCCGTTTGTTTTATTTACTCATCTATTGTTGGAATTAACGCATGTGACAAAAGCGGATAAAACAACAGAATGAAACGAAATTAAAACTGACTGGCAGCAGCAACATTCAATGAAAATGAAGCAGCAAATGAAAGAGAAATCGAAGCATAACAATCATGTCTAACATTTTTAAAAAAATGCTTATTGTTCTTCAGAAACCAATCCAATAACCTAATGAAGGATGGTATTAGGTCGTCAAGTATGAAATGTCCGATTTTGGATGAGAAGATTTCGAGTTTTGTTTCTAAAGCAAAATGCAGTATAAGATATCCGAATATGCTCCTATACTATCCCCACTGCCTTGCCATCTTAACTGCAGCTTGACTGCGCCAGCAGCTTGGAAACATGGAAAGCTAGTAGCAGTCAAGTGGCGAAGAGCGTTTCCAACATCATGTTGAAAATTGAACATTTTTTCCAGCAAGAAGTGAGCCAATCCCTAAAAGGAGTTGTGGTCAAATAGAGCGAGGTATGACCAGTACAGGAGTGGCAGCTGGGTCCTCACCCCTGCTCCTCTGGCTTAAGCAGCGTGGATTTGTGAAAAATGGTCAAAAATTGGCACCCATTTTTGAGGGTAAAACTGGGAAAATTCGTTTACCGAACCACTTTTAGTGGTCGTATTGCCTTGAGTACCTAAATATTAGTGGATTATAAAGGTCACATCTTGCTGCTTACGCTGACCTAGTTTGACTCCTATCAGCTTTGGCTACGGCTTCCAGCTCATCGATATCCAGGTTCATCATAAGACTCACTTTGGGGCTTCATGTCACCTGAGCGGAACTTCCCAGGCAAACGCTGTTCGGTGCATTTACTAGCCAAATGTCCCTTTAACACTACCCTGATGTTCCCAGCTTTTTCAGCTCTGATGGCTAGAAAATGGAACCTATGTTCTAAAACGACACGATTTTTCGTCTTTGAGTCGTTCTACAAAAAATGCTTTCAGAGAAAAATTCGGGAACTGATCAAAAATCCAGGAAGTGATTTTGAAAGCAAGAGGATATATCTTCGTAATGAAAATAAAGATGAGAAGAGATCTAGTAAATCTTCGAAGGTAGAGACTGTCCAACTGACCGCTCATAAAATCGGACATTTCATACTTGACGACCTAATATTTGTTGGGGAATAACCTGAAGCTTGCTCAATTTTAGGTAATCCGAGTAATTGATCCTCACCAAACTTTGCGAACAGACCATTTAGGGGCTCCCAGATTTTTTGAGGCTACCATTGGCCAGAAGCCAGAAACTATCGATTGGCTTATCGATTATGTCGATTTTACCAATTTTCGCCACTGTTGTTTAGTGGTTAGTGAGGACATGTCCAATGTCTAAACTCGAATTCATTCCGTTAGAAGGTCAGTAATTGGTCAAACATCGCTTGAATGAAAGCGAAAAGGCCCGGCACATGCTTCTATTGAAAATCTGTCCACTGTTCCTTACAGTGCCCTGATGTTACCTGACTTTTATTGTCAACTTATTAGAGATGGTGAAAATTGAGTAAATCTGTTTGGCAAATCACCGAGAAGCAATTTGCAGATATCACGAGAACTTTTCTTCTATATGTTTTAGTTGAGGAAATTTCCCACTGGAATACATAATCTGGCTCCACGAAGTTCGCTCGTTTTTCCGCAATTTAGATGGGAAATCGATGGGAAATTCGCCAAATTTCCCATCGATTTCCCATCAAGCTCCCAAAAACATATGAAGGTCTAGAAAGTAGAAACTCTAGCAGAAGATAGAGCTGCTATGTCCTATATGGGCAGATAGAAAACTTTCGCTGATTTTGAGTCGGAGAACCTCAGTACTAGGTCTAAGTAACCCTAGTTTTCCACGAACTGGCGTCCCCTGTAGGCGAATTCTCGCATGTGTTATCGATCGATTTCGCTTCCTTCACTTCATTTTCAAACCTTTAAATCCTCTCTACTCCACACTAAGTCCTGAACGGTCCCAACCCGTGCAAAAATTTTGTGGAGGCGCCGGGAATCGAACCCGTGGGCGCGCAAATGCTGAAACCGATTCCTCGCATGCGCTGCCAATCAGTCCTACTTTGACCCGTAATTAATTGTTCCTGTGGCAATCTGGTCCGATCGGATAAGGAACGATGGACCTCAAGGTTATTTTAGTTTCAATTTTGGATTTTTAATGTGTTTCTTTTCTGTGTTCTTCCTTGAAACTGTTCAGTGTTTCAGTGTACAGAGAAAACATGCTGGAGCAGAAGGGGGGGGGGGGGGGGTCGTGAAAAGGTGGGGGTTGGACGAGGGAATAGGGGGGTCGTATTGAGGGTCGGTTATTCCCATCGTCATGCTTGACGCTGGCAATGATGCTTTGGGTGCTGCTAATTACTTTTTCAACTGTAATTCTTAAAACAAATTTTTATTCTACTTTTAGTTTAATAGGAACTAACGGAATCGATAGAACAAAAATTTTTCCTCTCAATCTCCCCACTTTGCTTCTATCTGCAAAGGGATGGATTGTTATCCGACCAAAGTCTAAGTCTCAGCTACCCAGTCTCCTTGGCTCACCTCATCTTTTACGAAGCCCTGCTTGCCTTGAATCATGCTCATGCCGAACTCTGACTGCTACTCAGGCTGCGCGAGTATATCCCGACCATTTTCCCGAGCGATCACGGTACCAATCAGAAGAAGAGTCCGTCAAGGCGATCCAATCTTTTCGGTCATCCTCGAATCAGTAATCAAGAAGTGCAGCTGCGGCGGTCACGGAATCAACATCAATGAGAAGACGCTTAATCACTTAAGAATCGACATCGTCATTTTGACAACACTCCACAAGAAGTGGAACAGATAGCTCAACAGCTCAATAAAAGTAAAAAAGCAGGTCTGCATCTGGACACAACAGAGACAAGGGTGATGGAAAGCGATTCGCATATTCTTCCCCAGTCAGACTAGACCGAGCAATACTTGAAAACGCGGATGGATTCGTATACCTGGGACGACTGATCAACATGGATAACAACCTTAAACCAAAGATTATCAGGAGAAAGAGAGCTGAAAGAGAGAAAGAGACTCTGTGTTATTTTGCGCATCGCTGATCCATTTTGCATTTTACTAGGGTTGTACCATTAGGGAAATAGGAAAAGGTTTTTATGAGAAATTGGAAGAAGTAAAGAAAAAAGGGAATAAGAAGCATCAAATTCGCACTTGAACTGTCCAAGCACACGCTCTCACCGTTCTTGTGCCTGATCTGGTTCATGCTTTAGAAAGGTAATGTATTGGAGTCCGAAATCGAAATACCAAGAAATCATATTTCGAAAGAGTTGAAAATTCGAACACTCGAAAATCGGGATTTCGACAGCTTTGACTCTCTCTTTCTCGAATATTCAAATTCTAGAATCATGCTTGAATCCTAGTGCTTATTCGGAATCCTATTCCTGTAGGTCATTTGGTCCAAATCATCTCGTGAACCTCTCATGTCGTGACCAAACCGCTTATAGCTCATCTGCGAGTTTGTTTCTTCAAAGGCATGATCGTGTACTTTCTTCCTCACAGTTATTCACATTCATTGTGCTAAAACTCGTTTACTTCACAGCTTTTTCCTTCAACCAACTTTTCCGAGACTGGACTTTTAACTTTTGTTTGAGATTCGCTTTTCAGGAGCTGCCATCAGTGGCTCAGTGCGATGTGCTGGTGATCGAGGGAATTGGGCGATCATTCTGCAGTGGTGCTGATCTTGGGCTTATAGAAGAGGTTTGTGAAGTCAATCCAACTCACCACCGACTAGATTGGTCGAGTATTGACGAAGAATCGACAAGAAGCTGGTTTTTCTTTTCTGTAGGCAAGCCAGTTCAAAATTGAGAACACTAAGTGGATATTAGCTTAGAATCTTGGTAAAAGTATAATATTTCGAGTGATTAAGTATACGTAAAAGGCTAGCAACAGATGCACTCCGTTGGTGATAAATCAATGAAAAATCATGAAAAATGGAAAAGATGAAAAATCAGAAAGCCAAGTCGAAGAATATTTAAGCAGTTCAGGCAGGGAGGTACAATCCTACAGGTGAAGAATGATGAAGTTGGCAATGAAACTGAAAATGGCGACTAGCAAGAACTTTTGACAGCCGTGGAGGGGAGAGAGGTTCAGTTGACGAGATTTCTCAGAAAAGGAGCCTGCACGTTTTGTTGCAGAAAATCGGTGGAAATTGAGACACTGCTCCTGTCTGAGGTTCGTACGGACCCATTTAACCAAACTCCACAGTTTTCTGAGCTTTTTGAGCGGAAGAACGATGGTCGCTTGGTCCTTGTGAAGAATTCAGACAGCATTCTCGTTGCCAAACTTTCATCCTCTTCCAGGCTGCACAAAACTCCTGGTTCCTGGAGTTTGATTGCGGACCTCTTTTCTTCATCTGTGCCTTATGAATACCCTACAAACATGACCAATCTTTCAACTTGGCCTAACTGGTCTTTCTTTGAAAGGCTCACTGAAAGCACGAATTGACTGTGCTGCACTCCAACTTTTCCCGAAGTGATAGAGCATATTATGGCGGATAGGATAGGTCTTCCGGTAGCGTTTTTAATAAGTGAAAAGAGTAGATTGTATTTTTTCTGGTCGTAAAACCTGGGCATTTTCACTATGATGATTATGAAGTATTCTTTTGTGCCACACAGGTTTTTATAAGGACACGTTTATTTTTGGCCTAACGTTTCGACTTACCGTCGTCTTCAGAGGCTTGAAAGTGGTTCGTGTTTATCATTTACGCTCTACACTACCAAAGTCCTCCTCACACCTGTTTATTCAACGTCCACGCCAGACAACATTAAGTATCCAGTCAACGGACAAACTCAGCACCTGTCCCACCGTTTAAGCGGAGCAGATGTCACCGCAACTAGAGCTGATCGATGGCAAATGAATATTGTATGCTGCAGCCTTGGTCTTGTAAGGCGTGCGCTAGTATCTTAATGATCTTAGAGCTCACACAGTGATAAGAAGTGATAAGAATGGCATAAGATCACGTAAGATCACTAGTTATAGACTTCTGCTCATTTCTGCTGTTCAGCCCGGGAGCACGTGCCATTATCCAAAACGCCTCAAAAGCTAGATAACGAATAACCTCCAATGCTCTAAGTAAAAAGACGTTACCACACATCCAAATTTGACGAAAGCACAATGGCAAGGTTTCAAAGAAGTACGCGAACTGACATCGAATGGAGAAATCCGTCTCTCTTTCAGTGACAAGGATGGAGAGTTCGTTGTCATGCCTTAAACGCTCGACAGCGGAATAACCGAACATCAGTTGACAGACACGACGATATATCGCCGCACTACTGAAAAAGACTTTCTTTAGCAGTGTAGACGATTGAATCACGTGTGGATGACGGTCGGCAAAGAAGCTGGATTGAACGAAAGATTCCTTAGCAGGCTCAAGCTCGACAATCCTGATTGTCCCGTTCTTTACAGCTTCGTTAAAACGCACGAGCTTTCCGCGTCCGATAGACACCCGATGTCAGCTGCAACCTACAAAATTCGACCGATAATCAGCTGTGTGGGCGGACCGACCGACAGAATATCGTGATTTCTCAATAAAATTGTCAGCCAACTTTTAAACAAAGTGCTCTATCACCTGACCAATACTGGTCATTTTCTTGAACGTTTGTGTACGTCTACATGAGCAAAATGGAGGAGCCTGTGCTGACAAGACGCTCGCTTTTGTACTATCGTTACATCGATGACTGTTGCATCGTAACTTCGACACAATCCGAAATGGATGAATGTTTCAGAATGCTCAATCAACAGTCACAGTACGTCAGCTTCACGAGAGAAAAACCTAGCGATGGTTGGCTACCTTACCTAAACACACAGCTGATGCTCGCGAATGCCACGCTACATATTAAGTGGTATCCCAAGGGGAGTTCTGAGAATATCATTTTACATGTACGCTCCGCTCACCCAACGGCCGTGAAACGAGCCATTGTTTGCAATGTGTTCAAAACGGTTTTAAAAGTCTCGAGTGACGAAATTGAACGACAAGAATCCCTGAAGATGGCAAACGATGTAATCAACAACAAAGTTTACTCACTGCGAACTCGACGAGTGAAGAGACCAACAGCTGCAAATACAGGCAGTCATAGCGAGTGTAGACTCCCCTTATGTAGACTCCCCCTTACCATTTATTTCCGACAGGGTGAGCGCCGCAATCAGACAATGTCTGATTTGAGCGCAACTGCAAGATGTCGTCTTAGTGAATGTTCCGAACGATAACATAAGACGACAACTAGTACGCAATAGGCTGTACGACAGAGCTTGCATTTCGCAGAACTTCGTCGTTTGCCCTGACGGAAAAATTGGTGACTGCGCGAAATCAGGGGTAGTTTACCAAATAGAGTGTTTAACTTGCTATGCCATCTACTCAGACAATTTCGGGGGCAAATCCCGCTCGGAACGAGCGGGGGGCGAGGGTCGGAACGAGCGTTTGGGTGTTTTCGCCCGAGAAGTAGCCGCGTTCAGGCCGCTGTAGGGCCGCTGAAAGCGGGGCCTGCATTCCTATCCGCCCGAGTACTGTCCGCGTTCAGGCCGCCATGAGCCCGCAAATCACCAGGCGCTCTGCTCCTTATCCCGCGCACAAGGCGGTATTCTCCACAATTACCTGTCAGCTGGACGCCGGCACCGTGACAACCTCTATCAGCTTGGTCACTGCTTGGGCACAGTCTCGCACGGAGCAGCTCCCGGTTCGAAGCTATTGTGGATCCAGAGTGATCCACCGGAGTATAAAAGCAACACAAATATGCAAATTCTCATCAGAAATTGGAAAAGATGGCTGTTTGCAAGCCATTTCCATGGTTTCGTAGTGCTGGCCTTCTTCTATTACTGAGAGGATTCGAACCAAGCTGACCATTCTTTACGAATGACTGAGAGTCCGCTGCTTTATCCACTAGGCCACCCGTGCTGCTGATCTCTTCCAGATCGGTGTTGCCTTCATCTATTATCGCGCCCTTACTATCACCAACCAACCATTTCGAACGGGTCAGTTCCTTCTCAGGCACTTTCACCGGGTTGTTCTTTATCAAATACCGGGTGGGCCGAAACACCTTAGTCGGCCTTCACGGGATGGGGTATGCGGCCTGACCGGTATCTTACTGCGGCTTGCCAGGTAATCAGAGGCGGCTTGCCCGCTAAACCGCTCAGTGCTCTACGGGAATCCTCCATTATGCATTATGCAGCTTTTTGAATCAGAAGTGACAACAAATACAGTAAATACCAACGCTTTTATTGATTTACATAGATTTACATTTGTTACATTCTAGAAAAAGACATTTGTCATTGCCATCTTTTGAAAATTCTTCGGATCTACCTCTATCCCATTTTGCCTATCCCCATCTCTTTCGAAATTCTTCGGAAGTTCTCCATGATCAAATAATCGGTGAAGGTATTGACTCGGTTCCTGCCACTACTACCTACCTACAAGGAGAAATAAATGAATAGTCACTACAATCTTTGGAAGAACTTTGGATACAAACGTTTGTAAACTTACTAATTTACAAACTTTATAAACTTGGGCGCCCACAAAATCTCTTCTTGGTCTTCATTACTGTAGTTAATTATGGTTCCCTTTAGATTTTTTAAAGTCGCGATGAAACAATCCTCGAAACAGCTTCAATTTTTAGAAGAAACACTCACAACCATGAAAGGAATCGATATCTTACCTTAATAAACGAAGAAAGACACCATGATTCAAAAAACTTGGAATTTGGCCTCCTAGTGCTGCTGAAGATGGCTGTCCCTAAACATCTCAACCTACTGAGGCAGAAGAAAAACTTAACCTGAAGATGTTACATACATCCCACATTGGTGGACCGTACAGTGGATGGTGAAGAAAGAAAATGAATCTATGGATTGAAAAACCCATGTTATTGCTAGTGGCTATCACTTGCTCTCGGCTTGCCCTGTATTAGAATCGTGTGAGCGGCCTACCCGGTATGCCCGCGTCATTCAAACTATTGACCTGGGCCTGCCCGGTGTCGTTAAAGTAAAGGCCGGGGCCTGCCCGGTACCTCAGTTTTGCTGTCGGCCTGACCGGTGAAAGTGCCTGAGTTATTGAGCCGAAATATGTAGTCGTTCAGACCTCCTTTTGGAGATATTTGCCGGCGGTCAGTGGCCGCGAAAAGCGGAACCCCGACGATGGTGCTTTAGCCCGAATGATTCTGCGTTTAGCCCGCGATTCGCCCGACAGCGCGTTTGGCCCGCAACATGCATGGTTTCGCCCGCTCTTTGCCCGCTAATGGTCCTCGTTCAAACGTTCCGTCGGGGATTTACGGGCGGCTGGAACAGGATTTGCTCCCGAAATTGTTTGAGTATATCGGTGAAACCGGTCGTTCACTGAGCGTCCGCATAAATGAACATCTTGCCAGTAAAAGACGGCGGAGCTTGATAACCTCGCTGGGAAAACATAGGAGAGAAGATCACGATAGTGATTTCAGCATCAAGTGTACTATCCTGGCGCTTGAAACTGAAATATCGGCTAGCAAAGCGCTTGAAGCGTTGTGGATACTGGTATGTGCTCCCGGGCTGAAGAGCAGGAATGAGCAGATGTCTATAACTACTGATCTTATGCCATTCTTATCACTGTGTGAGCTCTAAGATCGTTAAGATACAGCGCACGCCTTATAAGACCAAGGCTGCAGCATACAGTATTCATTTGTCATCCATTGACGATCAGCTCTAGTTGTGGTGGCATCTGCTTCGCTTAAACGGTAGGACACGTGGTGAGTCCGTCCGTTGACTGGATACTTAATGTTGTCTGGCGTGGATGAGATGAATAAACAGGCGTGTGGCGGACTTTAGTGGTGTAGAGCGTGAATGATAAACACGAAGCACTTTCAGGCCTCTGAAGACGATGTTAAGTCGAAACGTTAGGCCGAAAATAAACGTGTCCTTATAAAAACCTGTGTGGCACAAAAGAAAACTTCGGTATCATCATAATGTAGATTGCTTTCATGAAAAACCATTTGAAAGGCTTCAATTTTTATCGAGAAAAGAAGTCGAGAAAAAAGACGCATTAATTACTCAGACATTCGGGCGTTTGGAGCGCCGCTGAACCCGCCCACTTTTGACCAATGCAAGCTCCCGGCAAGTAGTCGCGGGTGGAGCAGGAATACTTGCTGAAGGTGCGGATTGAGCAGGAAAGCCTGCTGTGAGCGCGCATGAGGCGGGGTATATGCAGGCAATCCTGCACACTGTTTTTTTCTCCATTGCCACAGGCAGCCGAGGTGTACATAAACCGGCGGTGAAAGCTTAGTCCTACGAACCCTACGAGACTTGTCTGGCCAACTGACCAGGAAAGGATATTACGGGGTCCAACAACACGTGACGAAATGCACACTGTCATATGCAGTTTTTCATGCTGATCTCAATTCCGTTATCTTTATCTGCTGCGGAGCTCTCCGTGAAGAATTACGTGGCATTATATCGGCTAATCTCTTCCAGCCAAATCAAACTTTCTAGTTATATTCCGCTGAAAATGTGCGTGGAAACCATCTCAAACTTATCAACTGATTCTAACTGGTCAAAGCTTCTAAAACTGTCTTAGATCCAGGTAAATTCTCACGATTTTTTAGCAGAATATAGCCAGGAAGCGAAATTTTGGCAACTCTGAACAAGCTGAAATCATACCACGTAACTCTTCACAGAGAGCTCCGCAGCAGATAAGGAAAACGAATTTGAGATCAGCATCGAAAACTGCATTTGTCAATACACTCTGTAATACGAGTTGTGGGACCCCGCTAGTATCCTTCCCTGGTGAGGTCCGGTTGAAACTGTGGCCCAGTGTACAGCTTGGCCCGACAAGATGCGTGGGATGCGGTCGCGTGCCAACGCGGCGCGGACGGGAAAATCCGCCTCGCCGCAGATGTCCGGCTCCTGGAGCGCTGGCGCAGGGAGCACATATTTTCCTCGCGAACTCATTTTTGTACTGTTTCTGCAGTCACCGATTGCGATAGAACGTGATCTGCCTTAGTCCTGCTACCCCCTTAGCAGGATCACGGCAGGTCAAACGCAGGATAAGGTGCAATTGATGGCGGAATAGGCGCTCCAACTCCTCCCACTTTTGCGTTAGTCCCGTGTCATGCCATGAGATACGGTGTGGACCAAACGCCCAAACATCTGACTATACAACCTGATATTAACGTTTTCATGTGACACAAAAACTGGAATAAAAACAAGGTAAATAAAAACATATGTTTGCGTTCATATAGTGTTTGCTCTACATTTTTCAGGGCCTCTCTTTGATGATGAATCTTATCCATCACCTAGAGGCAGTTATTTAGTTATTTATTTATTTTATGCACATGAAGTGCGCCAAGTGGAGTACAGGAATGTAAATGACAGTAACGTACAGTTGGTGGATGAACTAAGAATAGAACCGAAAGACAAACATTAGCGATAGAAAAGACAAAAAAAGCAGTGGAAACACGTAACTAATGAGTATGTACCAGTGGCGGACGCAGGGGGGAGGGGGCGAGGGGGGGAACGCCCCCCCCCGAGAATGGGTCTGCAAATTTTTGAAATTACTTTACAATACATGTAAAAACCTTGTATTAGCTTATTTTAACTTGTTTTTGATATAATTTTCAATATTATTTTTATTAATTATTTATTATTCTAATCAACATTTTTATTAATTTTATTCTCCGTCTGGGTCCCTAAAACGGCGGAGACCCCACTTTTTTTCCCACGCTCCCCCTCCCGCCCACTTTCTGCGTCCGCCACTGGTATGTACATAGCACAAGCATAATCTAATAGTGTCAAAGGAAGTCATCCATTCGTAAATAATCTATGGTGACCCCCTCGAAAATACTTGCTGCTTCAGTTAACTTCATCATGAACACTGGGTAAAGGATAACTGTGAACCTAATATTGAATACGTAGCACTGAGTGATGCTTTTGAAATGTGTTCCAGAATTGGTACGCCATCTCGGTGTATATTACGTTATAGTTTCAATGTGAATTTTTCTTAACTGCCTAAATTTTGTGGGTTGAAAAGTATGTCTTTTTCCTCAACTCCTCTCGTACACGAGCTCAGCACATTTTCGAGTACTTGTCTTTGATTTTTGTTTAGAACAACTTTACAAAGTGCCTATATGTACACCCCACCGACACCCGTAATCCCACAACTGGTGATGCTGATATTAATTTCATTGGTGTTTGGCCGAGAAAATACAGTGCGTTTCATAATTATAGGACACGCATCCCAAGTTTCCCACCCCCTGCTTTCCCAGAAAACATGCAATTTTTTCTGGAGTACCATTGTGATCGGCGCCTAAAATAACCCTACTACCCTATTTTTGTGGTCATAACAGCAACCCTAGTTTTTTAAAACTTTCGCCATGTTCGACCTTCCATGAACCTCGGCATGATATCTTCGTGTTTGCAGGTTAGCGGTGTAGAGCTGTACACGAGGTTGTTATCTCTTTATTAGCGGCCAACCTTTCGGCGAGTTCGCCTTCGTCAGAGCCTGAAAGGGTGAAATCGACTTGGATTTATTCGGGCAAACGTCTCACTAGCCTACAGAAAATTTTCTAATCATACTCTTTGATCAAATCGTACAAGAGCGAGTTGGATAACCGTACCTTACTGTTGTTGTGAAATGTTGAAGGGCGACCACTGCTGGCTGGCGTATGGGTAGTAAAGTGCCTAACTGACGTCAAAAGAGGTGCCTTAAGTACGGATTGAATTCCCGCGTGATCAAGAGGCACTCCTCCTTGCGGTTCATTTCTGGATTCTTGGCACGGATCCAGAATGCCTCAAGGGCTTTGCGCCCCGCAGTTTGAATTTCTTGCGCCAAGATAGTGATCTTAACATCAAAATCGACTCCATTATGGTACTGTAACCTGTGACCACCTAGGGCTGTGGAGGAGCGTTGTTTATTTTTGCCATTCAGATGTTCCTTAATGCTGGTACAGAGTGGCCTACCCGTTTCCCCAATATACTCAGCGCCACATTCTTTATACGATATCAGGTAAATAGCACCTGAAATCATGCAGTCTCCACTTCTGCCGTCAGGACAAATTTTACAACTAGGCGTAGTGCAGATGCGGTCGTACATACATGCGATTGCGGACGAGCTTTTGCCTAATGTTAGTGGGTGGAACTCCTACAATGGTTACAGAATTTTCTAAGCCGGCTTTCCTCAGGCACCGCAGTATGGCAGTACTTACCTCATCGGAAATAAAGGGCACACAGAATGGTATTTTGTCAAACATATAAGGCTGCTTGGTACATCTTTTAACCAGGTTTTTGCCCACATGCGGCGGAGCGTTGTAACCATTGGTAAGTGCTATTTTCCACGCAAGTTCTACTGATTCCTTCTTCTCTTCTCTTCCTGTGCAGACACTAGCGGCTGTGTGAAACGTATTCCGAACAACCGCTCTCTTTGTCTGAGTAGGGTGAGCTGAGAACCAGTGAACTATAATATTTTTGTTAGTGGGTTTGCGGTACCATGTGGTTCTATGCGTTCCCCCAGAGAGGTGTACCTGGACGTTGAGGAAGGGTAACCAGCCCCCTTCGGGTTTGTCGCGTGTGAATTTGATATATTCCGACTGTTCGTTTAGAAGTTCAAAACACTTGTCCATCTCCATGCACGACTGTCATTTAATCTCGGCATGTTTCAAATTCGTGTAAAATCTTCTGCTTAACGATACCCGAGATTGATAACTTCTTTATTCCTTCTTAGCCAACGTTTCGGCTTATTTCGCCTTCTTCAGGGCCTGAAAGGGCTACACAATTCGTCCACTCTACCAGACCAAGTACATCAGCAGATCAAGTCAAAATTTCAACAAGTTATTTTCAATCAGCCGCCAAAATTGCCAAACCTGTGCGCCGCCACCAAACTTTTGACTGATCACAATATCTGGAACAAAGTACGGATGCTTTCTCAGCTGCGTGATTTTCTTCACTGCATTTGATTGGATCCTGCCCATTTCGAGAGGAGCAGAGGTTTGAGCACATAGAGAATGGAAGCTGATTAACAGCACCGGGCATGAGTAAGTTCCTGCGAGTAAATCCCAGCAATTTGAGCAACTGGTGCACAGGGTTTCACGAGAAAATTAGGGAATAATCCGATGTTGGGCGCGTGCTGCCTGCTTGGATCACCTAGCGAAACAGCCTGCGGTCGTTGGTAGCTATATTTCTGTAGCAGAAAACGGAGCATCCTTCTCGGCCAATTTGGAGTTTGCCGCTATTAGCAATGAGTGGCTAAAAAAATTGAGATAGGCTGCCTTGGATGCACAACGCTTATTGTGAATGTCTTTGTCTTCAGAATCGTCATAAGAGGTAGGAGTGGCAGACTGTGTGGAATCAGTGTGGCTAATGGAAGCTCACAAAAATATTCAAGTTTTGTAGCTTCGATTACCCAGCTAATGGACCTGTTAAACGTAAATGTGTGTCATGACCCCGTATTGGGCAAAAACAAAAAAATAATTTTTAAAAATCTTGGCTTGCTGCCATGAGCTCAAAAATATTGTACCAAAGTTATTTAAGGTGCTGGTCGCAATTGTACTAGAGAAAAACTTTCACGGTCTCTGGAAAGACCAGGGGTGGGAATAGGAATAGGAATGTTGGTTGTGGGGGGGGGGGCGTGTCTTATAATTATGAAACGCACTGTCCAGCTTAGTCGAAATTCATTGCTATTAAAGGCAGTGTCCAGGCAAAACCTCTTAGCTTGAGTGCACATTAGATTATGGTAGCGGGTCGACTCCATAGGCAACTGCCAAAGTTTCAGCGAAAAAGTCGCAGAAATAAGTGAGATAGCCGCCTTAGACCCAGTACCCAAACCCATCCCCAGTGCCCAGCCCGCCCACCCGGCGTCCGCCATTTTGCGCGAATTTGTGTAACGTGGGGCATCCTACTATATTAAAAGATTTGGTCGCTAATTCCCGAGAACGCGTCTGTTACTGCGCGTCGACTCTCAGCGCATTGTCGATACGCAGTGTTGTGATGAGTACTTTAAAAAAGGGGCCCTGGCCTAAATTTCCACATTGTCCGCTTTTTTCTTCCTAGATCTTTATCTTCCTTATTATAGGGTGACACCTCCCTAAGGGCCGGCGTAGGTTTTAGGCTACTTTGCACCTGGGATTATTGATTAGTTTGTCGATTATATCGATTTTATTGATTTTTCGCTATTTTTGCCCCAGGCGTGGCGAGGACATGTCTACTGGGGTATGTCAGTACGCTGAACACTAATATGACAACCGTTCTGTACAGCACTATTGATTTATCGATTTTACTGATTTTTCGCTAATTTTGCCCCTGCGCGGCGAAGACATGTCACTGGGGTATGTCAATACGCTGAAGACGAATATGACAACCGTTTCGTACGGCACTATCGATTTATCGATTTTATTGATTTTTCGCTTGTTTTTCCCCAGTGACGATGAAGACATGGCTATTGGGGTATGTCAGTACGCTGAAGACGAATATGACAACCGTTTCGTACGGCACTATCGATTTATCGATTTTATTGATTTTTTGCTAATTTTGCCCGGGGACGGTGAAGACATGGCTATTGGGGTATGTCAATACGCTGAACACGAATATGACAACCGTTTTGTACAGCACTATCGATTTATCGATTTTATTGATTTTTCGCTATTTTGCCAGGACCCGAGCAAAGCCGGGTACACAGTCTAGTAATAAAAATTCAAAAAATAATGGTGAAACTGAAGGGGCTCCCTGCAAATCCGATTTGGAGCCCAATAATCCTAATAATGTCGATTAACGTTACAACAAAATCCTAGCACATGGTTTCGTTTCCTGACATGGTTTTGAAACGAAGTGGTAGCGCTTTTCCCATCCGTTGGGGTTTTTCCTTGATTTTGACTGGGCCAATGGTAAACACGCGCCGGTCTCAGGTAAAGAGGCACACGGGTCCATTGGTCGGGATTTTCCCGCCAGTGGTAAACAGTTGCTGGTCTCAGGTAAAGGGGCACACGGGTCTTTGGTGAGCACTTCCCTTGGGTTCGACTGGGCCAATGGTAAACAGGGGCACATGGGTCGTTGGTCAGAATTTTCCCGCCAGTGGTAAACAGGTGCTGGCCTCTGGTAAAGGGGCACATGGGTCATTGGCTAGAATTTTCCCGTCAGTGGTAAACAGGTGCTGGACTCTGGTAAAGGGGCACACGGGTCTTTGGTGAGCACTTCCCTTGGGTTCGACTGGGCCAATGGTAAACAGGCGCCGGTCTCAGGTAAAGGGGCACACGGGTCCTTTGCTCAGGACTTTGCCTTGGGTTCCATTGGGCCAGTGGTAAACAGTTGCTGGTCTCAGGTAAAGGAGCACGGCTCCGTTGGTCAGAATTTTCCCGCCAGTGGTAAACAGGTGCTGGTCCCTGGTAAAGGGACACATGGGTCTGTTGGTCAGAATTTTCCCGCCAGTGGTAAACAGGTGCTGGACTCTGGTAGAGGAGCACACGGGTCTTTGGTCAGCACTTCCCTTGGGTTCGACTGGGCCAATGGTAAACAGGCGCCGGTCTCAGGTAAAGGGGCACACGGGTCCGTTGGTCAGGACTTTCCCTTGGGTTCGACTGGGCCAATGGTAAACAGGTGCTGGTCTCTGGTAAAGGGACACATGGGTCTGTTGGTCAGAATTTTCCCGCCAGTGGTAAACAGGTGCTGGACTCTGGTAGAGGAGCACACGGGTCTTTGGTCAGCAATTCCCTTGGGTTCGACCTGGGCCAGTGGTAAACAGGTGCCGGTCTCAGGTAAAGGGGCACACGGGTCCGTTGGTCAGGACTTTCCCTTGGGTTCCACTGGGCCAGTGGTAAACAGTTGCTGGTCTCAGGTAAAGGGGCACACGGGTCCGTTGGTCAGGTCTTTCTCTTAGGTTCCACTGGACCAATGATAAAAAGGCGCCGACCTCAGGCAAAGGGGCACAAGGGATTTCAGGATTTTCCCTTGGGTTCGACTGGGCCAATGGTAAACAGGGGCACATGGGTCGTTGGTCAGAATTTTCCCGTCAGTGGTAAATAGGTGCTGGACTCTGGTAAAGGGGCACACGGGTCTTTGGTCAGCACTTCCCTTGGGTTCGACTGGGCCAATGGTAAACAGGCGCCGGTCTCAGGTAAAGGGGCACACGGGTCCGTTGGTCAGCACTTCCCTTGGGTTCGACTGGGCCAATGGTAAACAGGCGCCGGTCTCAGGTAAAGGGGCACATGGGTCTGTTGGTCAGAATTTTCCCGCCAGTGGTAAACAGGTGCTGGACTCTGGTAGAGGAGCACACGGGTCTTTGGTCAGCACTTCCCTTGGGTTCGACTGGGCCAATGGTAAACAGGCGCCGGTCTCAGGTAAAGGGGCACACGGGTCCGTTGGTCAGGACTTTCCCTTGGGTTCCACTGGGCCAGTGGTAAACAGTTGCTGGTCTCAGGTAAAGGGGCACACGGGTCCGTTGATCAGGTCTTTCTCTTAGGTTCCACTGGACCAATGATAAAAAGGCGGCGACCTCAGGCAAAGGGGCACAAGGGATTTCAGGATTTTCCCTTGGGTTCGACTGGGCCAATGGTAAACAGGGGCACATGGATCGTTGGTCAGAATTTTCCCGTCAGTGGTAAATAGGTGCTGGTCTCTGGTGAAGGGACACATGGGTCTGTTGGTCAGAATTTTCCCGCCAGTGGTAAACAGGTGCTGGACTCTGGTAAAGAGGCACACGGGTCTTTGGTCAGCACTTCCCTTGGGTTCGACTGGGCCAATGGTAAACAGGCGCCGGTCTCAAGCTAAGGGGCACACGGGTCCGCTGGTCAGGATTTTCCTTTGACTGCGACGCTGTCAGCAACAAAGTTGCGCCCGTCTCAGGTAAAGGGACACACGTGTCGCGCCGATGTCAGATGAAGGGGCACACGTGCCGCGCCGGTCTCAGGTAAAGGGGCACACTTGTCCACTGCGCGGTATTTTCCCTTGGGTTTGACTGGGCTAGTGGTAAAGTACTAGGCTAGTGGTTTTAGGTAAAGGGGCGCACTGGTCCATTGATCGGAACTTTTCCTTGAGTCCAACTGGGCCAGTAGTGAATTGGCGAGGTCTGTTGGCCGGGATTTTCCCGTGAGTCCGGCTGGCCGGCTCAATGGTAAAGCGGCGTTGGCTTCAGGCAAAAGGCAACACGTGTTCATTGGTCGTCAACAAAAAGAAGGTCGTGGTCTTCAAAAATTTCAATCAGTCAATTTTGGCATTTTGTGACTCCTCGACAAGCTGTTTGCCACTGTTCAGTTTGAGTTTCTCAAAATCTAAGGATTAGTTCTATTCAGACAGGTGTTGAAACTGAATGAAGTGCTTAATTAGGTTTGTTTGCAGACACTCTACTCGAACTCTAATACCAACACTGATAGAATGCGGTGAAACTTTGAGCCAAGGAACTCACGGGGTTACTATCTCGCGCAAAAGCCTAGACAATAACTTGCGCACCCACCTCATGTATACCGCCAACCCCGTGGACCACCTCCCTTTCCAGAAACTCGGGCAAAAGCCTAGACAATAATCTACGCACCCACCCCATGTATCTCGCCAACCCCGTGGATTGCCTCCCTTCCAAGAAACTCAGGCAAAAGCCTAGACAATAATTTACGCACCCCCCCCCCATGTATAGGGGTATCAAAAAGTTTCCGGCCTCAACCTGTTCCATCCCTTTTTTCTCAAAACTTTGAGTGCGATCATGTAGCCTAAAATCTTCAAATCCACCATGCCAAGTTTCATGCTCTTAAGCTGACTCATTCAATAATAATGGCCCTTTTTTCTAACCTAACCATAGTGGGTTTCACATGCTTTTCGACAGCGCACCCGTCCACAGATTAAGAGTTGCGCTTGCTGCCACACGAGAACGTGGATTCGAATTACTGAATCACATGTCCTATAGTTTGGACCTTGCACCCAGCAACTATTTTCTGTCTGGAAATTTGAAACAGCATCTTCGCACGATGGGACTGGATGTCGAAAACGTCAAAGAGTCGGCTGTTGAAAGATACTCTGAGTCAAATGAGGAAAGCAGCTCCTTGAACGGTTTGAAAAAATTCAAATCGAGCCATGAAAAGTGTATTAGTGTTCGAGGGACCTGTATTTTACTACAACAAAATTTGCTCGCTGTAGATCTTTTGGAAGTACTCTAGGCCGGAAACTTTTTGATAACCCTATATCCCGCCAACCCCGTGGATTGCCTCCCTTCCAAGAAACTCAGGCAAAAGTCTAGAAAATAACTTGCGCACCCACCTCATGTATCTCAGCAACCCCGTAGATCACCCCCCTTTCCAGAAGCTTAGGCATCAACCTGGACAGTAACTTGCGCACCCACCCAATGTTTATCGCCAACCCCGTGGACCACCTCCCTTACTAGAAACCTCCCTTACTAGAAACTCAAACAAAAGCCTGGACAATAAATTGCGCACCCACCTCAGGTATCCCGCCAACCCCGTGGACCACCTCCCTTTCCAGAAACTCAGGCAAAAGCCCAGACAAAAATTTACGCACCCACCCCATGTATCCCGCCAACCCCGTGGGTTGCCTCCCTTCCAAGAAACTCAGGCAAAAGTCTAGAAAATAACTTGCGCACCCACCTCATGTATCTCGTCAACCCTGTGGACCAACTCCCTTACTAGAAACTCAGGCAAAAGCCTAGACAATAATTTACGCACCCACCCCATGTACCCCGCCAACCCCGTGGATTGCCTCCCTTCCAAGAAACTCAGGCAAAAGTCTAGAAAATAATCTGCGCTCCCACCCAATGTTTCTCGCCAACCCCGTGGACCACCTCCACTACTAGAAACTCAGGCAAAAGTCTACAAAATAACTTACGCACCCACCCCATGTATCCCGCCAACCCCGTGGATTGCCTCCCTTCCAAGAAACTCAGACAAAAGTCTAGAAAGTAACTTGCGCACCCACCTCATGTATCCCTCCAAGCCCGTGGATTACCTCCCTTTCCAGAAACTCAAACAAAAGCCTGGACAATAAATTGCGCACCCACCCAATGTTTCTCGCCAACCTCGTGGACCACCTCCACTACTAGAAACTCAGGCAAAAGTCCGTATCTCGTCAACTCTGTGGACAACCTCCCTTACTAGAAACTCAGACAAAAGTCTAGAAAATAACTTGCGCACCCACCTCATGTATCCCCCCAACCAGTGGATTACATTCCGTTCCAAAAGCCTAAGCAATAATTTACGCACCCATCCCATGTATTCCGCCAACACCGTGGATCGCCTCCCCAAGTATCCCACCAATCTCATGAAGCATCTTCGTTTCCTGAGCTTAAGCGAAAAATAACCAATAACTTATGCTCCTACTCATTTATACCATCAACCCTGTTGATCATCTCCCTTCCCTAGGCCACGTGGATTTGAGTATTGATCACCTTCTTAATCATCACTTAGAACTTTTTTGGTTTAGTATAAATGAGCCACGTCGTGTCGGTGAATATCGGTGAGTAATGACGAAGAAGGTTGGTGGAAATAAGCGATCGGGATGCTTATTCTCTTTTCACAATAATTTGTTTCCAGTTTTTGTTCAAAACTTTGGGAAAGTATAAAGTTTTTAGAATGAGTTTGGTTTGAACTAGAAGGATGGGATAGTCACATACAGTGGTGATGCTGAGGGTGTGTTTGTATGATTGGCTTACTGAGTTATTGACCGAGTGGTTTGTACAATACAAAAGCAGTTGTGTTCTGTATTTCACGCTGTCCTTGGTATGCTTGCTGCTCGCGAAAGACAGAGATAGAAACAACAAAACAAATTGATTCACGGATTCTGTGAGTTCTCTTCTCTCATTCGCTGCGCTATGTGCTCTTTTTCGACTGAATAATGTTATATGTAGATATACATATACAGTTGTGAAAAAAACCACTACGGGTCAATACTGTCACACTACGGAAAGTAGCACAATAACGTGGCTTACGGGGCCACTAGTCGTTGGAAAATATGAAGTCGGTCTTGGCAGCGTCTCTCTACTGTGATTGATTCATTTCTGGGAGATCTCTATCATATGCGTCTCAATTTTGCGTATGTGTTCTAAACATCCAGGAACTGTTGCTCAACACTCCAGTTCTTCGTTTCAGTTGATCCTGGATCTACGGTTTACGGGTCTATACTCGGTGGAGCGTTCCACGATCACATTACAGAGGGGGTTATTCATATACTGTAGATCGGGCAGCGAAATATTTTGATAATCAATCTCAACTTTCACATCAATTAGTTACCATGATACCAAGAAACGGCAAAAAAGAGAAACTTATTTTGTGAAAAAGACAGCTTTTGCTTTGCCCAACATTCATTGCCGACAACAGCAATAATCGAAATATACCTCTTCTTGTTAAATCTCAAAAAGTGCTATAGCAGTGATACGGACCCTTGAAGGAAAACAAACTGACTTATTGAAGCTAAAACTGAGGCAGCCAGCGGGCGCTATCGATCGATGAAAATTTTCTCTGCGCCCTCTCTAACGAGAGAGAGAGAGGGCCGTCGGACATCTCGTCCGAATCAGTTAAGAGGGGTCTCAGAAAAGGGTTTTTCAGAGGGTTTTTTGATCTGTAAGTTTCGTATCTGGAATTAGGGAGCCAAACTGGCCTAGGAACCACAGAAACCGAATACTCGAAAATTTTGCCCGGACACTGCCTTTAAGGGTTCACTTACGTTTGAATTTCGCTGATTTAGCGCTTCACGAAGTGCTCATGTTCCAGATAAGCACCTCATCTCTTGGAAGTGCTATGTTTCGCTACATGTCTGGTACCCTGGCAAAGATTCACTCTTCTCCACTTGTGAGTTTGTTTATATCAATGTACTAACAACACTGGGACCTGTCTGAAGTGAGATGGAAAGATCTGGTTTTGGCAGGCCTCAGATACGCTTGGATGCCAGAAACCTGAGCGTTGGCAGCCAAGTTATTTTTTGAAAACTCCGAAGGAATTATGTAAGGGTATTGAAGACTGAAGAGCATCCTCGGAATGACGAGAGAATTGCAGTTGCAATTGCAGTTTCGAGAGAAAAAAGCTTATCTGCACTCATCTTAGTTCTGTATTGCTTCAATTTAGAGAGCGTCGTATGATAAAGTCACCCTCTTAGGTGAGCGTTGCCCGCATCAACGGCCACTGCTTGGGTGGCGGTTCGGAAATTGCCTCCTCATGTGACCTCCGATTCGCACACAAAAACGCGAAGGTATGGTTTCTAAACTCTGAAGGCAGCTTGAGGAGAACCGATAATAATAATTTTAAATTGAGGGTTACAATGATGTTCATTTATTGCGCTTATACAAAAACCTAATGCGTTGTTCACAGTTGTTTTTGTCAAAATCGTCCGCGAGTTTGGCAGTTTCGGCTTGATCTTGCACGCTTACAAAATTATGTTTTACATGAGCATAAACAACCTTGCGAGACAAACAAAGCAATGATATGTTGTTCTCCGCTAAAGGCTGAATAAGTCGTGAAAACGTCAGTTGTCCTTAACTTATTCAGTTCATTTGATCTTCTTTATTCATTTCTCAGGGAAGGGAATTCAGTACTGAGCTGGCCATATTTCCACTTTTGATCATTTGCTGCCTTGCTTTCTATTACTGAGAAAATTTGTATGTAGATGCTGTTTTTAACAAGAATCAAGGATCCTTTGCATTTGCCCATGGACAACTAACACTCATCAACTCGCTTTTCATTGAAGATTGGATTTCTGCAAGCAAAAATGGGAATCGTTCCGTCTTGGGGAGGAGCAGCCTACTTACCATCTATAGTTGGGCGGAGTTCCGCCTTATACTTAATGACCACAGCACCAGTCCTTTCTTCTGACGAGGCGATGGATATCGGATACCTTGACGCGATATATGAAGAGGATGAGGAATTTGAAGTAAGCTGCTGATTTAGATTAAATCGCAGACCTTTTTAGCATAGTTTGAAGTACTTGTTCACTTCTAAGAGAGGAACCTGATTTTGATAGCTACAGATTGAATTTGCACGCAGGGGGGGGGGGGGGGGGGGGGGCGCGCGCCCCCCCCCGAGAATGGGTCGCCAAATTTTCGAAATTACTTTACAATACAAATAAAAATCTTGTGTTAGTTTATTTTTAATTGTTTATTTTTATTATTATTTTTAATATATTTTTTATTTATTGTTTATTATTATAATTAATATTATTATTAATTTTATTTTCCGTCTGGGTCCCCAAAACGGCGGAGACCCCACTTTTCTTCCCACGCCCCCCCTCCCGCCCACTTTCTGCGTCCGCCACTGCTACAGATTGAATTTGCCCGAATTTTCTCTCTGGATTCGCCACTAAATTAAAACTTTGTGCCCACTTTCGCTCGGCGTGGCTTGTTCCACTATATTCACCAGACAAACCTTCCAAACTTACACACGGCCATCTCGGGACCTACCACAGGTGAAACGGTGAAAGGTCCGTAGATGCCTCTGGTGTAATCGATGGTGGGTGACGTACTACTCCCGCGGAAGTGTTGAAAATCGGGCTCCAGTAGTAAAGTTCTTACTCGCAATCGGCGGAAAATTTTCGAGCGCGCCCAGCATGGAGCGCGTATGCGACGCGGCCCTCTTGTGGCAGCGGTCCCCCGTTGTCCGTCAGATTTTTGGCCCAGGTGAGTCTTTTTCCTTCATTTTTTTTCCTTGATTGAAGTTTATCTGAAGGTGTGAGGCCTGTGGCTGACCGATGTCGGCATCGCATGCCTCATAAAAACGATAAAGACAAGCACTTGGGGCATGCATGGGGAAAACGTGCAAAATATGACGCATGCGGGGCCGTCCGGTCAATATCGGTCAGTCACAGGCCTCATAGCTGCAGATAAACTTCAGCTAAAGAAAAAAATGAAAGAAAAACACTCACCTGGGCCAAGAATCTGGCGAACGACTGGGGACCGCTGCCACAAGAGGGCCGCGCCGCGCACGCGCCGCATCCTGGGCGCGCTCGAAAACTTTCCGCCGATTGCATGTGAGGACTTTAAGTAGTATGCTCATAGATGAGACTCCGCGGTAAGTTCCGAAAATTGGCAAGCTTCAGCGGAATTTCCGGAGGTTTGTCTGAGGCAGCGCCATCTGCTGTTATATGTATACTGCCTAAAACTTTTCTGTTAAGGCCTTGGTTGCTTCTATGATTAAAAATGGTGCTGGAGTGTGTAAAGCACAAAAGGCAATGCTGAACGCGCTACCTCAAGGAGAGGATGCTCAACACGGTAGGTTAATTTGCTTAGAAGTAGGCTCACGTTCACGATAACTGTTTGCTTTCTTCACCACCAATATGCAAATTTTCTGTATATCAACATTACTTCCGTAATTGGCTAAGGATAGGATGAAATGCTGCAACAATCAGATACCCGCTTGAAGTTGAGGCAGTTTGTGTGCAAGTTTTCATTAAGCATTTTCCTTATTAAGTGTGGGAGAAATTTTGAAGAAGTAAAAAAGCTTGGGAAATAGGTGGTTTAGCTCTTATCTATAATCCCCGTATGCTAGCAGATAACAGAGCACTAGGCACCAGCGTATTTGTTGGCTATCTGCTACGTTGAGTTTTTTAAGCAAAATATATCGAGGCAGTTCTCTGGTCTGTCTGATCCCTGATACTGTTCTGTTTTGCACTTGAAGACGATATTGATTCTCCTTTTTTATGTGGGAACACACACAAAGTAACTGGAGAAAGTGTATGTATGAATTTGCGAAAAAAAAAACTTATTCCGTACATAGGTATGTTAAACTTCCTCTCGTGGCTCTGACACATGCTTTTCTATCTAATAGCTGTTTTCAACATCTTTTTTAAACCATGGATATTCAACTAAAAGCTGGGTAGCCGTCCTCCCATCATGTTTTTTAGGACTAGACGTTGTTGGTAATGGTTGAGTTATTAGGTTCTGTTCTCTTTTTCGTAGGTCTGACTACTCCCTGGTTAATGGTGTCACACGACTTGCGATAGTGACCTATATGGTTTATTCAGTAAATAAATAAATAAATAATAAATTATTAAAATAAGGGCAAATACTCCCCAACAGTTGACATAATGTTTGTAATTTACAGCCGTCGTTCGTTCCGTATGGGGAGGAGCTGCTCAGAAAGCCGCTCTACATCGACAGTTGGCTGCAGTAGTAAATAAGAAGAAATGAGAGTTGCTTCACTTTTAGTTAATATATTAGGTAGAGTCGAAAGTTCTCGGACAAATTGACAATATTTTTATTTTCTTTCCAATTTTCTAACGACAACCGCGAATCATTTGAAGCATGCCCCTTGAAATCGATGATCTTCTGCCAACGTTTGGGCAGATCGTGGATGCCCTTGCTCCAGAACGCTGGGGACAGGTCCTTGAAGAAGTGCTCGACTGCTTTTTTGATGTCGTTGCGAGTTTGGAATTCTTGACCGTCCAAATGAAGTTAGAGATGGGGAAAAAGGTGGTAATACGAGGGAGCCAGGTCTTGGGAATACGGTGGCTGTGGTAAAATGGTCCGGACGAAGTTCATCAGTTCTGCTTTGGTCGTTCTTGCAATATGAGGCCGGGCGTTGTCGTCCTGTAAGTAGACCTCGTGCTGCTGCGGGTGCGCATTTTTGAGATTCGCCTTCAGATTCCTCAATTGATTAGATTGCTTAGTGTAGACTTCCGCGCTTACTGTGGATCTCTCAACGAGCGGCTCCCAGTACCCTGTACGCTCCACCAGATGCAGAGCATGACCTTTATGGCATGCACGTTGGTTTTGGGGACGTCTTCTGCATCTGCCCCTTTGTCAACCCACTGGGAACGCCGGTGAACGTTACAATAGAGAATCCACTTCTCATTCCTGGTGACAAGGTGCTAAAGCTCGTGTAGGTGTGCTTGAGCGTGAGCAGAGAAAGTGCTGTATCAGCGCGGCGGTCCATGTCATGCTGCATCTGAGCATGTGGTACCCATCAACCGAGTTTTCGCACCTTGCCAATTGACTATAATCCGCGAACAACTGTGGCTTGACTCGCTTTAAGAGCAACCGTCAGCTCGCGAGTGGTTCGATTGGATCGGCTTCCACCTGTCTCCGCAGCAAGTTCAAATCCAACTCCATCGGGTGTCCCGACAGGTCTTCATCTTCGATGAAATAGTCGCCCGAAGCGAACTTCTAATGCCATTTCTAGACTGTATTTCCAGCAGGGGCGTGCTCCTTGTAGAATTCCTTCAGACGTCTATCGATATCCGTCAGTTTTTGGCCAAATAGATGAAGAAAAAGCACGACGTTGCGGAGGTAGAGTGGTGACAGCTTGAATTTGCGTGGCATGGTGGCCGGAAAGCAACTAGATCGGTATACTTGTTCATTTGCTCTTTGAAGAGAATTTTATACTCTATCAAAATATAGTTAACATGTTCATTTTCGGTAGCCCTTTGCTGAGCTATAATCTCTGGAAGTCATCACCACCACTTTGTCCGAGAACTTTCGACTCAACCTAATAATTCGAGTATGGGTTATTGTAGATAGTATGGGTTATTGTAGATAGTATGATATGTGCCTTTAGATTTCATCACTTGCCTTACCTCTTTAATTTCTTCTAAAATACCTCTAATTTTTCTACTTTGGTGCGAACTGTATCGCTATATCTTGTAGGCTGTATAGATGTATAAGACACTTCTTCGAACTCATCACTTGACGACACCGCATTGTACTCTGGGCATGGAAGTATTGTGTCTGCGCTACTGGCAAGGAGATGTGGCGTGCGTAGGTGTACCTTTGGAAAAAATGGGATCTCCGCCAAAAGGGCAGTGCGGCGGACGACATTCTCAGCAGTAAAGCCACAATATCCTGTTTCTAAATAAGCTGAAAGTGCTCTACAAACTCTACAAAAAAAAAAAAGAAATTAGCATGTGTTAGCGTGAAATATCCTTTCTCTGATGTTCATTGGCAATACATTTGGTGAGGTTTGCTTGGCAAACTCGCAGACGAGCTTGCCAACTACCTAGGCCAGCGAAGCCCGTCAAGTGTATTGCCAAACAAGAAATCCCGTAAAATGTATTGCCGAACAAAACTAGTCAAATGTATCACCACGCAAAGCTTGCTCTTTGTATCGCCAAACAAAACTTGCCATTTGCATCGCCAAGCAGACCTCGTCAAATGTGTCGCCACACGAACCTTTCCAGCTGTATCGCCAAACAACCGTAAAATGTATCGCCAACAGATTCTTTTGCCTTCTATTTTGCCAAACAGGCTCTTCACTCATTCTCCCATAAAATGTCTTGCCAAGCAGAATTCTACCTCGTAAAATGTATTGCCAAACACATTCTCTTGCCAGATATATCGCCACCAAACATCATATTTCTTCCATGTAGGGATATCTGCTTTTTCCATAGCAGCTTACAATGGAAGACCACTCTTCGGGTGAGAGTTGAGCTGACGCCGATTGTCAGCTTAACTCTCACCCGAAGCGGTTAGTTAAAAGAGCTAAACTCAAAAATATAGTGTGGGGGTGCGCAGGAGATTTCAGGTTTGTAAGCAAACAGGTAACTGTCCGAAACGAAGCAGTTTGACAACAACTTTATTGACGATTACTTTGGCTTGTTGCCTTCTTCCTCTGATTTAGACAATTGTTGAGCAGGTGCGCCGCCCGTCGCGGCTGTCCCTGCAACTGCTAGCCGTTTGCTTTTTTTCGACCTCTTCTTCCTTTTGCTGGTCTCTGGAAGGCAAATACTTGAACGAAAAAAACTTCAGAGAGCAAGAAGCAATAAAAACACTTCAATCAAGTTTCGAAACAATCCATAATTTTCAATTGATGATTAAGAATCAACGAGAAAGTTCTGTTAATAGAAAGGTTTCTCTGAGTACGGGATGGACATCGAGCAGCAGTCGGTTGATCAAACATGATAGACATTTCGTGATTCTTCTGTGTCCTTACAAAAACCCGGGTTGCGCAACACAGCGGACATAATGCTTGTGAACAGCATGTGAAAGAACCAAATAAATATGCACAGTTAGAGGAGATTATGAAAAATACATACATCTTCATAAGGATTTAGGAGCGCTGATCCTGTCAAGGTCAGTGCATCAGGGCTTGCGATTAGGTAACTCACTCACCTGCACAATGGCAGAGTTCTACCGCACAGCAACCTAGGCACATCACTCCACTCCTACCGTCTACTACCGACCGTAAAACGGTTAAAACAAACTCTTTAGGCAATGTTTAGGCGAATTGTTTTGGGATTTCGAGGCGAAACGAGTGGAATAACCTCACAATTCTAGTTCTACTAGTTTCAATGTGGTACTTATTATCTTGTGTTGGCGCACCTTCTCAGTGTATGAATAAATAAATCCCCTCTATCATGACTTATAATAACGGGCTTACTTCGTCTGTCACGTGTGTGTGTGTGTGTGTCAGAAACGAAATTCCCTGATTGGCCAGTGATGGTGATTACGAGGTCAACAAGATGATAGGGACGGGTATGGTGAGGTTCAAAGAATGAAGAGAAGCTCTAAAGGATGGGGAAGTGGAGAGCGGTGAGTGCACCGCGGTGTGGAGGGTGCGCCGGCGCCGAAAAGTGGGGAAACTCCTGGTATAATATAAATGAATAAATAGATAAATGAATAAATAGATACCCTCTATGTAATAAACAGTGAAGCTATTGCGAAACTGTCTGTCGCCGGTTGGCTCCCCTGCGCAAGCGCTACTCAGCTATTGCGAAAGTGTCTGTCTGTAGCCGGGCGGTGTCTGTCTGTAACCGGGTGGGACTCATCGTGTTGTGAGCGCTGAGACTCTTGGACGTTGTGTAGTCCGAATTCACAATTAAGGCGGTGGTTCAGTGGGTATTTATTGTACTGTACAATTGAGAGAGACTGTGAGTGAGTAAAGTGAGTAATGAGCGCCTCGTACGGCTTACAGCATCATTCTGACTAGGAACAAGTATCTCTAGCATGAGACGGGTCAGCTCCGCCCCCTCCACAGGAGGGAGGTACAGTATCGGCGATGAGCATGAATACTACAAGGATCATCGATCTGTCGTTGATACATCGCTTAATAGGATCCAGAGAATGCCGATTTTCTTCCCTTTTACAGTAGAATTTTCGTGGATAAGCGAGAAGATTCGCGAAAAAAAAAGAAGATTGAGAAGCGTTCCACCTATTTACCGGAAAAGTTATTTCGCGTTCCTTCGGCACCTCAAGTAGAACCCGATTTATTGAGATAGGTCTCAAATTCCTCCAAGAGCAAAAGAGAAGGTGGTCTGAGAAATCTTCCTTACTTAAAGCGAGGTTTCTCAACGTGAAAGGGCACGAAGGCATAACGAATGTCGTTAAGGGTCTTTTGCGGCAAGTCTGAGCGGTACTGCTAGCAGCTGTAGCGGAAACCTGTGTACAGGGGCTACGATAGATGTTTCCTTCACAGTTTTAATGCCAAAAATGCCTCCCTCTGCACATTTCCTCTGGAAAATGTAGGGATGGAAAGAATGGGGTCTGAAGTGTTTCGTGCCAGCAATGTGATTGTTCAGAAAACCTCCAAGAATAGCAAATCGAGCGACTACTTCACAGTTATAAAAAGAACAAAAAATAGTCAACACTATTTATCTAAGAGGAAAACTGGAAGATTCCTTCATCAGCAAACAGCGTCACCTATAAATTGAATTTATTTCAATTGAAATTAGTAGGAAAAGAAAATTGTACCCCCAAAAATTACAGAACAGAAAATTATTTGCGCAGATTCGCAGAAAATCAAATCATCCGCGAAGTGCGGCGAAGCTGCGCTTCGTGTGGAGTTGAGCTGGCCCAAGGGTAACGTGGCGTACGGGTCGGAGACTGGCTCGGTAGATAAATAAATAAATAAATAAATAAATAAATAAATAAATAAATAGATGGATAAATAACTGAATGAATATTAGGTATATGAAAAAGTTTCCACCCTTTTTTAAGCGAAATTGAGTGTTTTTTCGAAATAGAAAAGAAACAGATAGATAAATCAAAGTACTGGCCATCGTTAGCTATAACCTTTGCCCATCTTTCTGGGAGGAGACGGATGCCGCGGCGGTAGAAGGCCTCGTCCTTCGACTCGATCCATTCCCTCACCCATTTTTCGACGTCTCCGAAAGACTGGAAGTGCTGCTGGAAAAGCCCGTGGGCCATCGACCGAAACAAATAGTAGTCTGACGGAGCACAGTCTGGTGAATAAGCCGCATGTGGTAGCACATCCCAGCGAAGTGCTTCAAGCGTCTCCTTCACTGCTTTTGTAACATGTGGACGAGCATTGTCATACAGCAAAATGACTTTGTACTGCCTTGTCTTGTGTTCCAGCCGTTTCTGGTGCAATGCTCTGCTCAAACGAATCATTTGCTCTTTATAGAGATCGCCCGTGATCGTCTGGCCTGGTTCAAGCAGCTCATGATAGATGACTCCCTTCTGGTCCCACCAGATACACAGCATTGCCTTCTTCCCATGGATATTGCGCTTTGGCGTCGATTGTGATGGTTGGCCACGGTCGCAAATGGCTTTCCGGCGCTTCAGATTATCGGAATAGATTCACTTTTCGTCTCCAGTAACGATACAATGCAGATCCCTTCCTTTTTTGTTTCTCAAGCAACATTTCACAGATGGTTTTTCTTCTTTCCATGTCGCGTTCTGTCAAGTCGTATGGTACCCATCTGCCTTCCTTATAAACCTTTCCGGCTTTGAGACGCTTGGAAATGTTGGATCTATCAACATTTAGAGAGTTGGCAATCTCTTCTTGTGTTTGGCGTGGATCTTCACCAATTAATGATTAAAGCTCTTTGTCTTCAAACACTTTTGGCCTTCCACTGCGTTGCTTGTCTCCAACATCGAAATCACCACTACTAAAGCGTCGGAACCATTCTTTGCATGTTCTTTCTGATGGAGCATGGTCCCCATAAGCTTCCCTGAGCATTCGGCAAGATTCGGCAGCAGTTTTCTTCAAATTGAAGCAGAAAAGAAGTGCTTCGCGCAAATGACGCTTACTTGGCTCAAATATCGGCATGATTATCGCCATAAAACACTATGATGTTGATATAAATCGAAACAAATATGTATTAAATATTATTGACAGATGTCAAAGCAACAAAATGAAGTAGGATTTACAGAGTATTTGCAAGGATAGCTAACGATATAACCACTCATCGCTAGATGGCGGGAACTTTTTCACATACCTAATAAATAAATGAATAAATAAATGATTTTTTTTTTCAGAGTATAGTTCATAGCTGTATAGTTCATAGCTTCCATCACTTTGTTAGCATTGAATACAGTGTGGGACATTTCTTTTTGCAGTAATAATTTCTTTCAAAAACTTTTCAATTCGAGGGAACCAAGTCATGCAATATCCGGAGCTATCCGAAATCACCTTATTCAACCTTAGTTTTCTTTAAATTTCGACTGCTTTCATTGTCTCGAAAATGTACGATGGTAAATAGCAGCAGCGTAGTACAAGAAATTTTACTTCCAAAAAACTTACTAGTCTTCGATCTCTTACTCTTCTTCTTCGTTCCTTTACTGAAACGAGGACTGCACAAGGCTGGGTCACAATGCAAGGAAGCATTAGAATTAACAGAGACTCAAAAGTGAAATACAACTAATGATTGTCACTGAATTGAGAACAAGATATGTAGGATTTCTCAAGATATCAAAACACGAAATGCGCATACTTCGCGGTGCCCGTAGTATCTGATGAATCGCCGAGCAGAGGTCCTGGTGCTGATGGAGTGCTTGCCGGTAGACTAGCTACTTGTTGCCGAAGTTCTTCTGATGGCACGTTTTTTGCTTTTTCCTTAACGAGTAATTTCATTGTGGGAGAATTTCTAGTTTCTTTTCTTGTTCGCATTCGAAACTAAGAGAAAAAACTAAGCTGACGCAAGTTACATTGAGTATATGATTGGAACAATATAAAAAATAATCTACTGACTACTCGACTCGTCCACGGTTCTGGGGTTTGCTCCGCAGCCGCTGGGTGTTCCTATTGTGGTGGTGGTGATACGTTCACATTTATAGGCCTCCTCAGACCCCTGACTAATATTTTCAGATCACATTCAGAGGACAAAGGAAGTCCGAAAATAACAACTGCGGCGCACCCAATTTTCTCTGAGAAATGAAGAGACCTGCGTGAATGGGATAAACTGTTTTTGGTATTCTTATAGTGGAATGGGAATCACTTTCGTTTTAGTGAAAAACTACATGCAAGAACTAATGCATATACCCAGACTGAAAAGCAGCGATCTAGAATAGCGTCTGTCCGTAACTATTTATATCTAGGACGTTATTAATTTTTCAAACTGGAAAACTACGTTTATATTCCCCAAATATAAAGCGACTGTTGATGTTTCTTGCAGTGTTCTGACAAAGAATTCACCTGAGATTTTGAAGCAGCTTGCGATGGCTGTGTAGCACCTGACACGGCAGTCCTTACGGAAACATTTCCGGACTTAGCCGGATCTCCCCCGCCTTTTGCTTGTTTCTGAAAGGTAATTTTAGGCTTTGACATAGAAACTTTTATATATCATAGTTCCCTGAAAAGATTATCATAAAGGCATCTAAAGTTATACCGCCACTATCTGGAAGCACAGTTGCATTGCGCAACCATGAAATAACGACTCAAGCACTTTCATTGGACAGAATTGCAACATTTCTAATCCTCCAGCAGGCCCCGAACTTCAGTTTTGAGACACCAAGCTGGCCCTGACCCATAGTTCCAGTGACGTGACGACTGAATGGACTATTCGAGCAGTTGCTTTGCCTGAGTTGGTCTATGTATATTCGTTGGGTACGCATGGGAGCATACAGAGAGGACGGTATTTGACCTTCGTACGCTGTTTCACTTCTTAGAAAAATTTTGGAAATGGATTTCGAACCCTGGACCACGTGTGCGACGGGTTTCAACCTACGATTCACAGGTTATACGTAATTTTGGTATAATTGAAGTAAACTAACGCAATAATGCTACAATTAACGTCAGATGTATCAAAAGTGTCAGTCCATTAGCATTTCCCTTGTCAATTTACGAATCTCATCTAAAACAGTAAGACGTTCCAATTCTAGACATTCAAATAACCGTTGTCCGATAAGAACAAAGCGTCAGATGAAGAAGGTGTCGGGATTTTGGGAATGAGGAAATTTGCTTTGTTGAATCAGTCTGAATAAAAATCAGACCAACTGGAAAAACTCGACTACTGTTAGGGCTGAAGGCGGCACCCACGTAAATTTTCAGGTCCGAGATTTTGATCGTTTTGGATGCTCAGCCGTTGTTTTAACAATTCTAGGAATGTTGCACCGTCGTAGACAACAGCATCCTGAAGATATGAGGAGATGTGTGTTAGCGTTCAAATAGAGTTGTGAGTTGTAGCATGAAATGATTGAGTGTTTTCGTTTACAAACACTCCCTTTCCTTGTGATGAAACTTGCTTTCAATCACACCTCGTTCAATTTTAAGCTCGAGCGACTCAGCCATTATTTGCAAAAGGGCTAGAATGGTGTCAATAAGAATTGCCCTTTTCGTGGAATTCGACAAAACTGATCCCTTACCTTCAGTACAGTGCCAAGCCTATGAATATAGCAAAATCTGAGAGGTGAGAATTCCCGCGGGTGCTGCCTTTAAGGGCTGTGTCTCAGCTCAGGGATCGCATTCGTACGTCAATCGAACATATGGAAGCCGCTGAGCCCAAAGATGTACATTATGTTCCATGGGAACGTTGAAAACCCAATAAGTTTTGGGTTCATTTGACCGAGTTTCGAAATTCTCGGCCACTCAGAACCCCGAAAACAACTTGTCGACAACTTGTTTTTGCTCTCCCTTGCCGACAGGTGGTCGACTGTATGAACTCGTTCTTAACCCGTTCTTTACTGACAATCTGTCAGCTCTACATTACAAAATTGCCCATGGTAGGACCTTTGCATGTGTGGGCAGAACTGTCCTTCACTAGGAAGCAAAAGCTTTCCTACAACTGTACTATATCAACCATTGCCCTGGTGTCCTGAATGGTTGCATCGTATGTTACGCGGGTATGGGAACATGACTCTCTCTCGTCGACAGGTTGTTCAGGTAAAAGGTTGTCAACGACTTTTTCCGCCAAAAGCTTGTTTGCAAGTTGCTTTTTGGAAAAGCTGGTCGACAACTTGTTTTTTCGCTTCCTTGTCGACAAGTTGTTGGGAGCAAAGCTTGTTAACATCTTGGTTTCGGGAGGTGTAACGACGTCAAACTTGTAGACAACGATCTGCTAGTTAAGAGCTTGTTTGCAATTTGTTTTTGGGCAAAGCTGGGCCGACAACTTGTTTTTGGGGTTCTGAGCAGTGGACGAGAGGCTTCATTCTTCAGCAAAGGCTTGCTGAGGGTGCGGCATGGTTTTCCAACATGGAAATACTTGTTCTATGGAGAATACCTACTCAGACAATTTGCATATCCCGTTCCAGCCGCCGGCGAATCCCCGACGAACCGTTTGAACGAGGACCAATAGCGGATCTACAGCGGGCGGAACCACACAAGTTGCGGGCCAAACGCGCTGTCGGGCGAATCGCGGGCTGAATGCAGAGACATTCGGGCTAAAGCACCACCGTCGGGGTTCCGCCCGCTATGTGAAGAGTGTCGAGCATCGGCCCGTTTTTCGCGGCCACTGATCGCCGGCAAATATCTCCAAAAAGCGGCCTAAACGACTACAAATTTCGGCTCAATAAGGAACTGACCCGTTCGAAATGGTTGGTTGGTGAGAATAGGGACGTGATAAAGGATGAAGGCAACACCGGTCTGAAAGAGATTAACAGCATGGATGGCCTAGTGGGTAAAGCAGCGGACTCTCAGTCATTCGTAGAGAATGGTCAGCTTGGTTCGAATCCTCTCAGTAATAGAAGAAGGTTATCACTACGAAACCATGGATGGACCTTGCAAACAGCCATCTTTTCGTATTTCTGATGTGAAATTGCGTATTTATGTTGTCTTTATGCCCCGGTGGATCACTGTGGATCCACAATGGTATCGAACCCGGCACTCATCCGTCCGAGACTGTGCGCGAGGTGTGACCGATGCGCCGGGGGTTGTCGCGGTGCCGGCGTCCAATCGACAGGTAATTGTTTAGAATGCTGCCTTGTGCGCTGGATTAGGAGCAGTAGCGCCTGCTGGTTTGCGGGCTCATGGTGGCCTGAACGCGGACAGTACTCGGGCACATAGGAATGCAAGCCCCGTTTTCAGTGGCCCTACAGCGGCCTGAACGCGGCTACTTCTCGGGCCAAAACACCCAAACGCTCGCTCCAACCCTCGCCCCCCACTCGTTCCGGACGGGATTTGCCCCCGAAATTATCTGAGTACTGCTGAGGGGTTCATCTTAGGGTGATTTGTACTAGCTGCGTGCGTCAATCGTCGCGCATCAGTAGCACGCATCCACTTACAAGGGATGTTCCATGAAGACCGGTCAACACGACATGCAGGAAAAGAACGCGCGGCCGCCGCAAGGTCGTAAACTGAGCTGCGACTGCGCCCTATTCTTCATCATATAGACGCGCGCGCGTCAGTCGCAAGCATCCAGCATGAATTGTCTTTTTAATGTGCAAGCTTAACTTCTGAGCTCCCCGTTTTCTAGTTTCCTAGCAGAGAAGTTCATCCACCTAAATATCAATTTTTTTCTTAAAAATAGGATTTTTGACCGCTCATTCAGACTGCAGTATCAGGTTGAAGCGAGATTATTTGCCGTTTTGGTGTATGCACAAATAAACTTTTCCAACACCAAAGAACTTGAAAAACCAACTGGTTCGGAACCGCATGTACGACCGTCTCTGCACAACACCCGATTGTGTAATTTGTCCGTTTGGCAGAGAAGGCGACTGCATGAAATCGTGTCTCATATACATGATCAAATGTAGGGAATGCGGTGACGAATACATTGGTGAAACTGCACGGCCACTCTGTGTTCGAGTCAAAGAGCATTTAGAGGGAAAATCGAGTTCTCGTACATCTACCCCTCTGGGATGCCATCGAATGCGAGTGCACAACGGTGTCGATTACGAAGTAGAGACCACAATCCTTGAAATTGAAACTGAGATCTCTGCACGCAAGACTCTTGAGGCGTTTTGGATTCATTCCAAAAATCCGAAAATGAACCGTAAAGAGGAGTGTCCCACCATAACCAACGAACTCTATCCATATCTCAGACTATGTGATATCTAAGTCGAGGTACAGCTTGTGGCAGAATGCCTCATTCTACTGACAAGTCCAACACGTTCGGTCGTCAATAACACCACCCGTTCGGTGGACTTGCAGAGGTGGGATTTCAGCTTTCGTAAGGATTTTCTGATTTATGGAGTAGTTCCTGGTTCTTCGATGCCTGATTGAGGAGGCGTTTGCGCAGCTACTCTCATAGATCATTGACCCTTTCAGGCCCTGACGAAGGCGAAGCCGCCGAAACGTTGACCAATAAAACATACTAACAACCTCGTGTACGGCTACTAAATTTATAACTTACACCGAAGAACTATGCCGAGGTTCAAAGACGACCGGACTTGGAAACTTTTCCGTTCTGTGGAATCTGAGTACTTTCAAGCCAACTTGTGAGACCATCTTGGAGGGCATTTCCTCCTCTTTCAAAAACCGCTTGAATATTCCGGCTACCTCTTCTCAGAGTGTTTTTGTAGAGCTGCAAACAAATCATGAGCCGACGCGGTTCCTCGGTGCTTTCAAACCCAATCACTCTGGTGTTCGATAATCTTGCATTTGTTTTATACAGGAATCGCCTTCCCAACGAGTGAGCCATGGGTTCGCAGAGTTTTCCTCCTACGATTTTAAACTTAAATGTAACCATAGCCGTGGTTCGTGGGATGTCGCTTGACGATCACGCATCGAGGACAGCCGTGGGACCTAAACCAGATCTTACCATCTGGACATGAGAGCATGGATGGACGCTCACTACACTACAGTTTCGAAACGTTAGAATTCAATCAACAGTGTAAGAGAGGTGCGGACATGAACACCACACAATCTGACTGATGACCAGCACCTCACCTGGAGTGATATCTTTTCTAACTTAACTTTTTCCTTCCCAAAACGACTCATTTCCAGACCATGTAATAACTGTAGATGAAACTCAATTTCAGTACGATAACAAAAAGTGCGAATGGGTGTAGAGACGACTTCTTACTTCTAAGTTTTCCCAAACCAGATCTTCCCTGTAGGAATTCTGATAACTGTGCAGCACGAACGCAGCCCAAACGGTGTAATGGTTTGAGTAGAAACCCTAGCAGCAACGGTTCCCAGTTGCTGCCATCCTCCCCTTGATTGCTGCCGTCCCTCAGCAATTGGTGCTAAAGGGCCGACAGCTTGAGCAGCAACCGAGGAAAGGATTGCAGCAACGGACAACCGTTGCTGCTAGGGTTTCTACTTGAACCATTACGGCGTTCAGGCTGCGTCCGTGCTGCACAGTTAACAGTGAAGGTTTTGTCAGTTTTGTGGTGCTATAAGGGTGTGATCCGCTGCAGCCTCCTCGAACCTGGTCAGGCAAAAACTGGCGCAGTAAGGCGTCAAGGTTCTCATTCACGTTTCTCGTTACTCAGACCATAACCTTATTCAATATCACTTTTTTCGAGTCCCAGATTCAAAACTGTCACAGCAGTACATTGCTGATCTAGAACATGCCGAAATCGACTTCCAAAAGTTTGTACCTTTCTGCGATATCAGTTCCCATTGAAGAAACATCCCATTTTCGCTAATTGTTAGGAAAGATTTAGTTTCTAAGATTAATTCAAGGGGCATTAAATTAGCGAAGAACGTTGTGCTTGAGTCGATTTATAACATTTTGAACTGTAGTGTTCGTTTCAGCATTTAATTTCGCACCAACCTGATACATTTTTGGAATCAGCGCGTCGAGCTGTATCGGACTCTGCTCTGAAGTTCAATAGCGACCTGTTCTCGAGAGAATGTGTTTGGCTAGACATTTTCAAAGTTAAAATCTTGCTCGGTAAGACATTTTCCGGGAAAATAGGTTTAGAATCTGTTTGACAAGGCAGAAGGCGAGAGAATATGCTGGCGACCCATTTTCCGGGTGTTTGACAAGAAAAATGTCAAGGGAATATGATGGCAATCCACTTTCCTGAGTCGGTTCAGTTCCTCAAGTTTGAGGTACGTAGAGCAGGAAGGAGTCGTACATCAGGATGGTGGCGGTGTCATCCGAAGTCCAACTGCTAGACAAAATCACAGCCAGATTTTTGCATGAGGACATCTCCGTGGTCCTCAGCGTAATGCAGTCGACAGTGCGCATCCGGCTGAACAGCACGACGATGTCCACTTCCGCCTCCAGGCACGAAATCGATGGATGTCATCGGTTCAACTGCTTGAGAATGTTCTTTACCCGAACTGTTTCCTGGATCTGACAATTAAATGTAAAACTAGAATTTGTGGTAGTTTTGGAGACCTCTCCTGGCAATGGGAGGAAATAGGAGTACGTGGTGAAATCTCGCGTACAATGTAAAAGCGCAAGTTTTGCATGGCGACCTGTTTGGCAAGGTTTGCATGGCGACCCATTTGGCAGGACATCTTGTTTGGCATGACATTTGACGGACTTCGTTTGCCTGGCTCGTTTGCAAACCCGTTTGCCGGGTTGCCAAAGAAACCTCGCCAAATGGTCGCCAATGAACTTCATTGATCTTCGGATAACGAAGATCAATACGTATCTATTGTTATCCGACCGGATTGGACTTCGATGCACTGTTAATGTAGCTACTCGGAACAAAAAACAAGTTGTTGGTTCAGCTTTGCCCAGAAACAACTTGCAAACAAGCTTTTAACTAGCAAATCGTTGCGACTTGACGTCATCATGCCACCCAAAACTAAACTGTGGACAAGCTTCTCTCTCCACAACTTGTAGGCAAAGAAGTGTGAAAACAAGTTGTCGACAAGCTTTCGGGGAAGCAAGTTTCAGATGCGATCAGAAACTTGCTCGCCAAATGCTTGCCGACAACTTGTTTTTGGAGTTCTGACTACTGCCTCTAAGGCCCAAGGCATAATACACAGCGACGCTGTCGCTGCGTATTATGCCTTGGGTCACCACCACAACTTTTCGCACAATTGTTCCTATACCCTCAGACACTCCACGCGGCCCGCCCGTTCTACCATTACCGGCCGGGGAATCATCGGGTCGGAGCCCGGCCGGTAATGGTAGAGGAGGCCGCCCGGCGCTGGGCTCCCGCTCAGCCGGAACTCCAATTCGAGCGGGTACAGCCGCTACTGCTCAAAATCGCGTGCTCAGGGCAAAGTTGTCCACGATTACCCCTCAAATGGCAGCAACTAGTGTACCAATCTCTGGCAGTTTGGCGCGCAGTGCCTCGCTCTGAAGAGCTCCGGGCTCTAGGCAGCTGTGGCCCCGTAGTGGTAAAAAGGCAGCACTAATCATCAGCAAATTCTCATAAGGAATTGGAAAAGGTGCCTATTCGCAAATCCCTCACTTATTTTCGCAGTGTTAGCTTTCCTCTACTACCGATTGGGATCGAGCCAACCTGACTTTTGTTTCTGGCTGTTTGAGAGTCCGCTGCTTTATCCACGCGACCATCCGGGCTTCTGATCTGTCTCTCTCGGCTGATACCTTCATCCCTCATCACTACCCTACTATCACTAACCGACCATTCCGACCAGGTAGGCCGGAATGCTACCATAGTCGATCGCCTAGCTGAAAGGTTATCATGGTCAATCCGGGCGGCCGAAAGGTTGCAGTGGTCGACCGGCCGGCCGGCCATGAAACAATCCCCCCGCCCCCGGTCGTAGGTGCGTTAGAGATACCGGCCAGTATGCGGTGATGAACTGGACGCCGGCCGGAGATCAGCAGCCGTTCGGCCGGTCGGCACCTACTGGTAAGGGGGGCCGGCGCATCAAGTGTCTGAGCTGACCGCACCGAGTGTCTGAGCCAGCATGCTATTCCACGCAAACAGTCTGATAAGACATGAGAACGTAACATTTTGTCCTAATCATTTTTATTCATTTTCTTCACCGCAACGGTATCGCTGTGAAGTATGCCATGGGTCTAAACTCAAGTCAACCAATATCACCACCATCATGACTTATAATACATACATAAGGGCAATTTATACTGGATGCGTGCGACTGACGCGCGTGCGTCTATATGATGAAGAATAGAGCCCAGTCGCATAGCAGCCGCATCGCAGTCGCAGCTCAAACGCACGCGTTTACGACCTCGCGGCGGTCGCGCGTTCTTTTCATTGAGGATCTACATGCAGTGTTGACCGGTCTTCATTTAAAATCCCATGTAAATGGATGCATGCGACTGATGCGCGACTGACGCACGCAGCTAGTATAAATCACCCTAAGATGAATCCCTCAGCAGTACTCAGATACAGTATTCCTACCGTAATCCTACAAATGTAGGTTACATGCAATGTACCGAGTACATCTTCTTAAAACCCGTCCAAGCGCAGAGTTGGAAAAAGCGAAGAATGCTAAGAAAGGCCAATTCGAATAGACCCCTCGTTTCATGCCTCAATCAGCTGATAGTACGCGGCGGCATCGATCTCGCCGACATCACGTCGAGCGGATCACTCGTCCAACGTACCTCGCCTGCCCAAACTTGGAGCTCTTCAAACTGCTGGATTTCACCACTTTTCGTGAATTTCAAGGTAAGATCGGGAATCAGGGTACCCGAAAAGGCCAAAAAACGTAAAAATCCTGGGGGTGAAAATTTCCGTGGGTGCTGCCTTTAAGACAGACGTTAAAAAATGGTTATCATTACATGAGTAAGAATCAGATCTAACATTCCTATCAATGCAATCATAGCAAGTTAAAACTGAAACTGCACCATTACTCTGTAAGAAGGTAGTTATCTTAGGGATGGCAAATCTTTTGAAAGCAGCAAGAGAATTTATGGTAGGCGCCTTTTTGCTCAAAGAGACGTATGCCGTTCCCGCTCGGACTGTGAAATTCTTGGCCCTTATAGAGCTTCGCGGTCGTCTATAAAAGATCTTAAATTCGCTACCCCTGGTTATGGATGTCACTAAAGAAAAGAATATTTTAGCTTTTTCAAGTCCCATGCGTGTAGTATTTTATAGACCATGCATACATCAAAGAGTTTTCGTCTAGATTCAAGAGAGGGAATACCAAGGTAACGATTCCACACTGTTGCATGGGGAATGCTTGAGTAAGAAAAAATTCCTTTCCTAATGAGTACCTTTCTAGTAAAGCTATCATGACTTATAATAACGGGCTTACTTCGTCTGTCACGTGTGTGTGTGTGTCAGAAACGAAATTCCCTGATTGGCCAGTGATGGTGATTACGAGGTCAACAAGATGATAGAGACGGGTATGGTGAAGTTCAAAGAATGAAGAGAAGCTCTAAAGGATGGGGAAGTGGAGAGCGGTGAGTGCACCGCGGTGTGGAGGGTACACCGGCGGCGAAAAGTGGGGAAACGCTTGGGGATGGGTCCAACGCTGTGATAAGGGTGCGCCGGCGTCCAAATGTGGGGAAACGCCTGGAGTCGGATCCAACGGTGTGATAAAGGTGCACCGGCGTCCAAAAGTGGGGAAACGCCTGGAGTCGGGTCCAACGGTGTGATAAGGGTGCGCCGGCGTCCAAAAGTGGAAAAACGCCTGGAGTCGGGTCCAACGGTGTGATAAGGGTGCGCCGGCGTCGAAAAGTGGGGAAACACCTGGAGCCGGGTCCAACGGTGTGATAAGGGTGTGCCGACATCCAAAAGTGGGGAAACGCCTGGAGTCGGGTCCAACGGTATGATAAGGGTGCGCCGGCGTCCAAAAGTGGGAAAACGCCTGGAGTCGGGTGCAACGGTGTGATAAAGGTGCGCGGCGTCCAAAAGTGGGAAAACGCCTGGAGTCGGGTCCAACGGTGTGATAAGGGAGCGCCGGCGTTCAAAAGTGGGGAAACGCCTGGAGGCGGGTCCAATGGTGTGATAAGGGTGCGCCGGCGTCCAAATATGGGGAAACGCCTGGAGTCGGGTCCAACGATGTGATAAGGGTGCGCCGGCGTCCAAAAGTGGAAAAACGCCTGGAGTCGGGTCCAATGGTGTGATAAGGGTGCGCCGGCGTCCAAATGTGGGGAAACGCCTGGAGTCGGGTCCAACGGTGTGATAAGGGTGCGCCGGCGTCCAAAAGTGGAAAAACGCCTGGAGTCGGGTCCAATGGTGTGATAAGGGTGCGCCGGCGTCCAAAAGTGGAAAAACGCCTGGAGTCGGGTCCAATGGTGTGATAAGGGTGCGCCGGCGTCCAAATGTGGGGAAACGCCTGGAGTCGGGTCCAACGGTGTGATAAGGGTGCGCCGGCGTCCAAAAGTGGAAAAACGCCTGGAGTCGGGTCCAATGGTGTGATAAGGGTGCGCCGGCGTCCAAAAGTGGAAAAACGCCTGGAGTCGGGTCCAATGGTGTGATAAGGGTGCGCCGGGGTCCAAATGTGGGAAACGCCTGGAGTCGGGTCCAACGGTGTGATAAGGGTGCGCCGGCGTCCAAAAGTGGGGAAAAGCCTGGAGTCAGGCCCAACGGTTTGATAAGGGAGCGCCGGCGTTCAAAAGTGGAAAAACGCCTGGAGTCGGGTCCAATGGTGTGAGAAGGGTGCGCCGGCGTCCAAAAGTGGAAAAACGCCTGGAGTCGGGTCCAATGGTGTGATAAGGGTGCGCCGGGGTCCAAATGTGGGGAAACGCCTGGAGTCGGGTCCAACGGTGTGATAAGGGTGCGCCGGCGTCCAAAAGTGGGGAAAAGCCTGGAGTCAGGCCCAACGGTTTGATAAGGGAGCGCCGGCGTTCAAAAGTGGAAAAACGCCTGGAGTCGGGTCCAATGGTGTGAGAAGGGTGCGCCGGCTTTCCCAAGTAATAGGAATTCGCTAGGCGGCTCTATTCCTGCATGAGGGGTACGCTTATGTTTCGGCGGACCCTCCTACCTAAATCGCCTAGATGTACATTGTTTCCTTTCGTATCGGTGTTTTCTTCCCATTCCTTTGGAGAAGAACCACTCCTTCCTTTCCATTTATATACACCGGTGGACCCTTATCACTTGAATTACCACAAGAACCAATTCAGCCTAAATCATTTCAATATAACATTTGCACTGAATTGGTTACACTCAGTTCTTCACGGCCATATACTTCGCTCATATGGAAGAGCATAACTTCGTTCATATGGGGGAAGGCTACCACTTACGGGATCAAGGGTTTCTCAGGAGAACGATAGAACTGCGTGGAAGGATGCAGATTTTATCAAACCACCTACACTTTTGTGTTTGCTTTCAAGGTGCAGTATGCGAGCGAAGCGAGCATAAATAGAAGTCTGGAAGTCCGGCGTTAGCCGGACGGCCAGTCTGGTTTTAATAATAATGGGCTTAGTCTGTTTTCATGCCTGTCTGTATGTACAGTCTATTAGCTCACAGAGGGCGCCCGATCTGACTTTGTCCGCAACTACGACTTCACCATTTTTCGGCTAATTGATCTATTTTTTGCACTTTTTTGATATCCATATGGTGTGGTTCCTTCCATTCTAATGTTTCCCCACAGCCATCCGCTAAAATATTCTTCCAGACGCATTCTGCAGGCAAAGTAGTAATTGCAGACAATGTCAGATCAGGCGCCTTCTGTGAGCTAATAGACCATATGTGTGTCAGACCGTTACGAAATTCTACAATTGGTCAGTGATCGTGATTGTGAGATTATATAAAAGCCTAGGAATGGGTGTGGTATGGTTGAGTGGGGTAGGGATGGGATCGAGGAGAAGGTTGAACAATGTTCAACGGGTCCGTCAATGGAGTCAATACAAAAGGGCTGCGTCGGCGGCCAAAAGTGGGGGGGGGACGGGTCCAACGCTGTGGTAAAGCCCCGCCGGCGCCCAAAAGTGGGGGAGACGGGTCCACCACTGTGATAAGGGTGCACCGGCGCCCAAAAGTGGGGGAGACGGGTCCACCACTGTGATAAGGGTGCGCCGGCGCCCAAAAGTGGGGAGACGGGTCTACTCCTATGATAAGGGTGCGCCGGCGCCCAAAAGTGGGGGAGACGGGTCGACAGCTGTGATAAGGCTGCGCCCAGAAAAGGAAGTTCGTCACTCCTAGGTAAACTTCTTCACGAATGGCGCCCAGGCACCCGTTCCGGCTATTCCTTCTACCTATTTGATCTAGGTGTACGTTATTCCAATCCGTACTCGCCTCCTCATTCCAGTCCATTTGTCTCTGAATCGGCCCCACCCTTCACTCTGTTTTTATACATGGACAGACCCTTATCACTTGAGTTACCACAACAACCAGCAGCTAAAGATAGATTATTTCAAGAGAGCATTTCCACTGAATCAGCTACGTCCAATTAACAACGGCCACTAGGGCCAATCGAAAGAAATTACTTCTCCCATGCTACCGCTCACGCGATCGAGAGCTTTGCAAAAGTCGATGGACTTACTCGGGAGGATACAGGATCTACTAAATCTGTCCACCTTTTTTTCTGCATCGTATGCGGAGTATGCGAGCGAAGCGAGCATCAGTAGAAGTCTGGAAGTCTGGCGTTAGCCGGACGGCCAGACTGGTGTAACAATAAGGGGAAAACACATAATTTTCAGCGAAGATTTGCTGCGCATTGGTCACGGAATCTTCCAAGATCGGCTGTTTATAAATCTCGGCATGACTTGAATTTCGTTATATCTTATGTTGAACTGCACGCGAGATTAGTAGTCAGTTTATTCAGAACGGCCAACGTTTCGGAGCTATCTCCTTCTTCAGGGCCTGGAATGGGAAAACAACTCGTTGAAACTGCCCCATCAAGTGCATTAGCGATCAAGCTAAAGTCCAAAAACTTATTTTTCGATCACCGGAGAAAACCGTACACAACTGAGAACGTGTACACACCTCGTAATGCGGCACTGATAGTGAGTAGTGCCGGGTGACCGCTCGCTCGTAGTCAGTGGTTGCGGGCAATGGAGACTGACCGCTCGACCACGACTTGATCAGAATCGACAAAGATCTAGATAAGAGGCAAGCTCGTTGGTGATCAAAAGGCATTCATCCTTGCGATTGATTGATGGGCTCTTAGTTTTGATCAGAAATGCTTCCATTGTTTTGCGCACCGTTATATCAGTTTCTTGTCCTAGTATGGTGACTCGGACTTCAAAATCGACGTTATCGTGCTTCTGTATTCGATGTGCCCCTAGTGGTGTGGATTTTCTGGAGTTTCGTTTTCCCTCTAGATGTTCTTTGATTCTAAGCTTCAGGGGTCGTGCTGTTTCGCCTATGTAATCGTCACCACAGACCATGCATGACATCTGATAGATGACTCCTGACATCATGCAATCTCCCTCTCTCCCAGAGGGACAGATGATACAGTTAGGTGTGGTGCAAAGACGATCATACAGACGATTCCTCACTAGCCGATGCTTTAGATTATCGGAGGGCACATCCACTAGGTTCACTATATCGTTCAAACCTGATTTCCACTAGGGGCACATCGAATACAGAAGCACGATAACGTCGATTTTGAAGTCCGAGTCACCATACTAGGACAAGAAACTGATATAACGGTGCGCAAAACAATGGAAGCATTTCTGATCAAAACTAAGAGCCCATCAATCAATCGCAAGGATGAATGCCTTTTGATCACCAACGAGCTTGCCTCTTATCTAGATCTTTGTCGATTCTGATCAAGTCGTGGTCGAGCGGTCAGTCTCCATTGCCCGCAACCACTGACTAAGAGCGAGCGGTCACCCGGCACTACTCACTATCAGTGCCGTATTACGAGGTGTGTACACGTTCTCAGTTGTGTACGGTTTTCTCCGGTGATCGAAAAATAAGTTTTTGGACTTTAGCTTGATCGCTAATGCACTTGATGGGGCAGTTTCAACGAGTTGTTTTCCCATTCCAGGCCCTGAAGAAGGAGATAGCTCCGAAACGTTGGCCGTTCTGAATAAACTGACTACTAATCTCGCGTGCAGTTCAACATAAGATATAACGAAATTCAGGTCACGGAATCGTCGCGAATCATAGAGAGTCCTTTAAAGGGTGCAGAAGCGATGTAGTGAGAACAATTTTGCGATAGTGTTGAAATCAGCTTACAGTGGATAAATTTATTTTGAAAAGGGGACTATCTTTTCTTTTGTCCCTGAATATTTTCTGTTGACCTTGGAAAAATGCACAAATTTCATGTGACTACAAAGTGAATCTATCCGATCTAAGCTAGCATTAGGAGCAGTGTGAACGCTGACTTCAGCCAGATGGCCAAACTGGTATAGGTAAAACCAAGAAGATGAATTGTTAAGCCCCGACAGGCATCTTTGGTGAATCCTAGTTCAAAGGTAGAATATGCACCATAATTTTGTTCAATGTAAAGGTTGCTGCTTGAAATTTAGAAATACTGTTGGGTACCTGTTTGTACAAGTAGAAGCATATAGCCAGTAATAGCACTAATACAAGAAGAATTGTCATTGAGTACGGTGAGTGACCACTCACTGCCAGAACACTTAAAATAACTAAACCATGCTTTGCGAGTGTGCTGGAGAGGATTTCGAGTACTCAGACACTTCATTCAGACAGCCTGCTCTACTATCGCCGGCTGGGAAATCACCAGGTCGGAGCTAGGCCGGAGGAAGCTGGCCGGTGATGTGCCTCTGCTCGACCGGAACTGCTTCAGATCGAGTGGGTGCAGGCAGTGCTGCTCGAATGCTAATGCCCAGGACAGCGTTGTTCGCAATTACCCAAAATTGGCCACCGACAGTGTGACAATCTCTGGCAACTCGCCCTTCAGTTGTGTACTGCATTCGCCGCCAGTATATCTCCAGAGTGATTCTTCGGAGTGGAAAGGCAAGGGAAATCTGCTGATTTTAATCAGAAATAAGAAGTGGCTCTTTGCAAGGTCCATGCATGTTTTCGCATTGCTAGCTTTTTTTCTATCATCGATAGGATTCGAATCAACCTGTCCATGTTTATGAATGATTGAGAGCCCACTGCTTAATCCACTCGGCCATTCGTGCTTCTGATATCATCAACTCGGCTGATGCCTTTATCTTTCATCACTTCCCTACTATCACCGATCAATCCTTCCGACCGGCTGGCCGGAAGGCTATCATTGTCGTCCGAGTCGGCCGGCAGGTTATCGTGGTTGAACAGCCCGGCCGGAAGGTTACCATGCTAGACCTGGGCGGCCATGAGCTATCTCTCTGCCGGTAGCAAGTATGGTAGAACGGCCGCCCGGTGATGGATTGTAGCCCGGCCGGTATGCGGTGTTGGGCTGGACGCCGGCCGGTAATCCGCAACCGCTCGGCCGGTAAGCACCTTCTGGACGGGGGGCCAGCTGCACCAAGTGTCTGAGATGTAAAGCTACATTTATAGTGCATTGGAATCCGATCCGGTCAGACAACTAAAGATAAGTATCGACGACGATCGATACTTACCATTCATTATCCGACCGGATCGGACTCCGATGCACTATAAATGTATGTATGTGGCTTAAATGTACCACGGTCGCCCCACAGTGATACGGTAGCCGTATTCCGGCGCGTTTCGGCCCAGGGCCATGCGTGGCCAACTGGGCCATATGAGATGGCCTCATATTCCGGGAGCAGCCCGCGCAATTCGAAATCGGTGCTCACTGGGCCAAGCATGGCCCACTCCTTTTGCTAGGGCCATGCGACAAAATCTTCGTTTTTTGTCGGGATTCATGCGTAGTTTTCATTCCTTCACCGAAAAGAATCTTCATATCGCTCTTTCTACAGATGCTTTCAATAATAGCACAGCACTGTTCCATTTCAATGCACTGTTATCAAACAAGGTTACTACGTAGAAATGGGAAGATTCAGTGACACTATTCGGCTAGTCCTGCTCCATAACTCCGAAGTGAAATATCTCGCGCAAACTTTGCCTACGGGGTTATTTGAGGTCCTGGACATGGAAATTGTATCCAATATGTACCGCTACTTAGTTTTTACAGGGTAACGGTAGGCATACTACAGAGATGGAATCTGTTGCAGTCCTCTCAAATTTTGTGTACAAGGGTAGTTTTGGGCCCTGATTATGAATATCGCATCCATTTTCTACCGTGACCCCATTTTCGGTAGAAGATTCAGAGAAGATGCAGATTTCGGGGAGAAAACGAAGGTGGCATGCGAAATAATGCAAAATAGTCGTGACCAGCGCCTAAAGCAACCCTTCTATGCAAAGTTTTAGAAGATTCTATGAGATACAGTGTTCATAGTAAACCTTGCCTAATCCTACAAAAACGGAGTAACGGTACAAAAAGGAAACGATATCTGTGTTCATCTCCTCAGACAACCCCCTAGATGAAATTTGGGCGAAAAAATTTCATCGAAATGTATGGGGCAGAACTAGCCAGATAGTGCCCTGGACTTATTTGCAACTCGCGTTAATTTACTGATAAGAGCAATTTATACTAGATGCGTTCTGCACGCGTGCGTGTGTATAATGAAGTACGTATAGGCTCCGTTGCAGCAATGACGCACTTAAGACGCAAGTCATGCTCGCACATTTGTGGGCTCGCAGCTACTTACAGCGACCGAGCAGTATCTTCATCGAGGATGTGAGCACACTAGGTTGACCGATCTTCATTGAAAATCAAACGCAAATATGTGTAGGCGTTCGACGCGGGGCTCACGCACGCATCTAATATGAACTGCCCTTCCGACATATGCGTATCCCATGCGTGAGGACGTCTCTCACGCCCTATACTGGGTGATGAGCTCTCAATTTGTTCATTTTTCTGCCCTACAACGTTTCATATAACGTGGTAAACGGCGCGCTTGTGGACAGGGCCAGCGGCCCACGCCGGAATACCGGGTCATACGCGATGGGCCATGCACGCTTGGCCAGGGCCATCCGCCACTGGGCCATGCGTGGCTGGCCCAGCGGAGTTCGGAATACGGCTACGGAAGTTCAGAGTAAGAATTGCACCCGCACCACACGACTGCCGTCCATGTCCTCAAGCATATTATACTATCGGTATATGAAAAGAATGGTAAGCAAAATGCGCGGGCAAAATCTGTACCCATGTTGCGGCGCAGTTGCGTTTACGGTCACAGCGACTGGAGCAGACTACGATGCAGTTTTTTCTCAATTAACGGAATTTCGGTTTTTTGACAGGTTCGCCGGAATTGCACGGGCACTGTGGCTTGCCGTGCGATTGGTCGGTGTCGCGCATCCGACGGAGATTGCCGCGGGGTGCGGCGGCGGGGTTGGACCTCTCCAATTTCGATGGGACTTTTAAATCTGAATAGGAACCGTGACCGGTATGACCGGTCGGTGCACTAAACTTGAAATTCAACGGGGATTGTGATGGAGGAACGGGGACGGGAGATGAGGTCTCGGATTTTGACGGGACCATCAAATTTTGGACGGGGTACCTTGAACGACATGGCCACGGGGGTCAGAACGGGGGACGGGGTTTGACCACTCCACGTTTAACATCACTTTGAATTTGAGTTGAATTTCAACCCACTCCCGTCTCCATCCTTCATCTTACACAATCTCTCCTTCTTCTTTCTAGGCCATTAGGGGAGAATATGTAGTGCATAATGTTCTACACAGCGTTGAGGTTTTGAAAAACTTCCACTGCAGGGCCACTATCTAGAAAGAACAACAAAGAAGGGTTTCACACCATGATCTACTCCTCCTCCTGAGATTGAGTAAACCGTAGAGAAAAACTGACACTCCCCACCCCCTCGTGTGTCTCCCCCACCCTGTCAATTCATCTCGTTCCTGAGTTCAGGCAAAGAGTGAGAGGAAGGTTGATACACTCGCTCTCTGTGTCTGACAAAGTTCATTGATGCAGCACCTTCTCTAAGTTCAGGCACATTCTGAATCTTAACAAGATCAAAGAATGTAGATAAAAGCGCACAGGAAAGTCAATCTTCTCATAACCTTTTTCTCTCACCAACCACATGGATCACCTCCCTTTCCAGAAGCTCAGGCAATAGCCTGGACAATAACTTGCGCAATCACCTAATGTATCTCACCAACCCAGTGGATTATTTCCCTTCCCAAAATCTCAGGCAATAGCCTAGACAATAACTGGCACACTCACCTCATGTATTTCGCCATCCTCGCGGATAACCTCCCTTCCCAGAAGCTCAGGCAACAGCCTGGACAATAACTTGCGCACTCACCTAATGTATCTCACCAACCCCGTGGATTATTTCCCTTCCCAAAATCTCAGGCAATAGCCTAGACAATAACTGGTACACTCACCTCATGCATTTCGCCATCCCCGCGGATAACCTCCCTTCCCAGAAGCTCAGGCAACAGCCTGGAGAATAACTTGCGCACTCACCTAATGTATCTCACCAACCCCGTGGATTATTTCCCTTCCCAAAATCTCAGGCAATAGCCTAGACAATAACTGGCACACTCACCTCATGTATTTCGCCATCCTCGCGGATAACCTCCCTTCCCAGAAGCTCAGGCAACAGCCTGGACAATAACTTGCGCACTCACCTAATGTATCTCACCAACCCCGTGGATTACCTCCCTTCCCAAAACCTCAGGCAATAGCCTAAACAATAGACATAGACATAGACATAGACATAGACATACAATAGACATAGACATAGACAAACTTGCGCACCCACCCCATATATCTCACAAACCCCATGAATTACCTCCCTTCCCAATACCTCAGGCAATAGCCTAGACTTAACTGGCGCACTCACCCCATGTACGGGCGCACTCACCCCATTAACTGACACACTCACCTCACGTATTTCGTCAACCCCGTGGATTACCTCCCTTTCAAGGAGCTGAGGCGAAAGCCTGGACAATAACTTGCGCACCCACCCCATGTATCTGGCCAACCCCGTGGATTACCTCCCTTTCAAGGAGCTATTGCGAAAGCCTGGACAATAACTTGCGCACCCACCCCATGCATCTGGCCAACCCCGTGGATTACCTCCCTTTCTAGAAGCTCAGCCGAAAGCCTAGACAATAACTTGCGCACCCACCCGACCCCCTCTGCTGGTACTGGCAGCCGAGGAGTCGCGCCAGACGTCCTACAGTTCAGATCCCCATAGCTGATAGGCGGAGCATACGGTTGTCGCTCACCGCAATTATATTTCGCCTAGTGGGCTACACCCGTACTCACTCAGGGGCGCCAACCACTAGGCGAAATATAATTGCGGTGACCGACTTCCATAAGCCCCGCCCATCAGCTAAGGAGCTCTGTGGTCGAGGTGTGCAGCGGCTGCTCGGCTGTCAGGAGCGGGTGTAGCCCACTAGGCGAAATATAATTGTGGTGAGCGACAACCGTATGCTCCGCCTATCAGCTATGGGGATCTGAACTGTAGGACGTCAGGCGCGACTCCTCGGCTGCCAGTACCAGCAGAGGGGTCCGGATTAGTTCTGTCCACCTGGTATAATATAGCATGGGGTTTGAAATGCCTAAGCAGAGATGGACACGGACTTGGATGTAGTAAAGGTTTTAGGATGTGTGATTGAAAGACTTGTTCGGAGAAGCTTCTTGTGAGAAATTGCATGGGTAGTTTGATCAAGTTTACTTTTGTCATCGTCAAATAAATGAAATCGTACCTATATTATACGTCCGAATAAGTCTGACACGAGCGTTCTGGGTATCTTTAGTTCCTTAAAATATCTAGACCAATTAATAGTTTGATTGTGTGAATACCACCATCTTGTTCTGTAAGGGTTTCTGTTAGAGCTTCTAGAGTTAGATCCTATTCTTCCCATCAATATAGGATGTTGCAAGATGAAACCCTCTGATTGCAGGAGGCGTGGCCAGCTGTACCATATAAGCGCGCACCGAGCGGCTCCAGCATTCAACTCCGAGCGAGGCCTTCGAGAGCCATCCTGCAGCCCCTCACCGCGCCCTCTGGGCTCCGTCCGCTTCCAGGCCTGATGGCCATCCACGATGCACCGACGCTGCCGACGACCTCTGATCCTCCCGACAGTAGATATCCAACTGTGTGTATTCGTGATGCCATTAGGATAAACTGTATTCGTGCTTGGTGTTCAGTCGCATACTACAATGGGCACGGAGCCCCAATCTTACTGTTCTTCACATCTCAAATGCCTAATTCCGCCGTACTGAATACGTCGAGGTCTGACATGGATGTTGTAATGGGGTTCTGGTGTCCATCTCTGCACTGGATTGATAGTTGGGGGGGGGAGGGGGTGGAAGAGTTGCTGTTGGGCAAGAAGATGCAAGCCCCGATGTGCCCCAGTACACCAGATGGAGAGGAGAGTACGCGTCCATATCTCTCCCTCAGCTCCTGACAGCCGAGCAGCCGCTCCACACCTTCTCGACGACAGAGCTCCTTAGCTGATGGGCGGGGCTTATGGAAGTCGGTCACCGCAATTATATTTCGCCTAGTGGTTGGCGCCCAGTCTCAGGCACTTTCAGCGGACGGCGCGCGCACCCAATACAGGACGGCCCGCGTAAGGGTTGAGAATTGGCCAGGACTTGGGTGCGCGGGCCGTCCGCTGCTGCTTGCTAGCGGACCAGCCGCGTGCCTTCAACGGACCAGCCGCGCGCCTTTCTGAGAACCGGTGAATAGCTCCGTCCTCTACCTTTTCTTTAACAGTCTGAACGCTTCATATCACAAATGGACAAAACGTTAACATCACATATAATAAATGATTAATTTATTTTACCATTATCTTAGTACAAACAAACCAAATATAGCTTCAAATGACAGGAGTCTACGTGACAACGCCTATACAGCTTGAAATAATATCAGACAAGAACGAACGAATAAGTAGAAGGAGGTGTACAATACATCAGTGACCGTGGCGTCACGAGTATTGTACATATCTTCTATATATCGATATTCATATATACACCCTTCTTGCCGCCTGCACTGCCTGCTTTATTAGGTGTCGTATAGATCATTCGTATCTCTGAAAATCCAAACACTCCTTAATAACAATGACGTTAGGAACTACAGAAACGAACTCACTGTAAAAGGTTATGAACTTCAAAGCCTTCTTCTCTGTCACCCATAGATGCAGCCGTAAAACGTGTTTCCTTCAAAAGTATAATATGTGGTATCTACAGCTGTTCACTAGATGAATTAGTAAAAATGAAAGGTAAGCTAAGAATTATAAAGAAGTAACCAACTGATGATGTGCTCTTTCTGAACTTCTCGGCCTCACTGTACCATTGCTTGATTCGGCTGCTCAGCTTATGAAGCTGCGCCAGACGCATCGCCTTCTTCGACAATGGTCTGAGGTCTGAGGGGCAGTAACGTACTTCAAATGATCCTAAATTATGAAAAATGTAAAACAAGAGCATTTCTCTATGTATACGAAAACGGGAGACGATTGAAAACCAAAGCGTGTGTGACTTCACCCCACACCAAGACACTCAAAACAAACGAAAAATAGGTAGAAAAGTAGGTGGAATAGATACGACGTTCAGTCAGCACTGGGTTCGCGGCAATTTGAATTCAAATGAATAAAATGCTGTAATATTTCGTCGTGGTTGTTTCACAGTTCACGCCAAAATTAAGGCGCGCGGATGGTCCGTGTTCAGAATGGGTCCGCGGCTGGTCCGCTGCGAAGCTCCGCCCACATTTTGGGTCCGCGGCCCGTCCGCAACCAAGGGTTTGGCACGCGGATCGTCCGCTGAAAGTGCCTGAGGTGAGTACGGGGCCACTAGTCTGTAAAAAACCGTCGGTGTTTTTCCGCCGAAGCGAAAGCACGTGATATTGCACAAACAGGGCCTTCTTGCAAAAATCTGGTGGTGGTGTTTTTAATGATGCGGTGATCCGTTACATATTATTATCATGTCTCTTTCTTCAGTTTCTCTTTGAATAATTTCATGTGTATTTTTAGTAAATCTCCTATTCTGGGGAACTTGATCAAATATGGAGGAAAGGTCCGATGATTTATTGGATACGGGAGATGTTGGCCATGTTCAAGTTTCTTTCTTCAGCGCTAATGAAACGTGCGGTTTTTTTTTCTTTTTTTTGTTAATGCTCACATGCTTTCCGCTTGATATTGGTTCTTTGTCGTTGTTTAGACTGAAGGATATTTCTTCTGCCATTTTTGACGTCCCTGTATCTGCGACATACGGCAACCTGAATGCCCTCGTAAACAAAACTATTTTGGCAGTTAATGGTATCTGTCTTTCTTTCACTACAATTTTCAGAATTCAATGCAGTCTAAGTAAATTTGGTGTTTGTTTTAGATCAGTGGAACGAGAAAAGATTTGAGTTTCTTATCGGCGAAACATTTGTTCGGTCATCACTGGCCGAGTTTATTGAAGAGCACAGCGTTGACACGGTCTGTAACTATGATTTTTCATGGAGATAAGGCCGTTATAGTGCTGAATCAATCTCGGCTATTTTCAGGAAACTGTGTTAAAAATTGAGTGCATAGTAGGGAAGGAAACTCCACACTCCTTGTATGATATTCCCGCTCCTGACTGGGTCTCCTCCATCACGATCTCATTATCACAGTGAGTTAAATTTGCTCCTGAAATTGTAATTGTTTCCAAAAAGTGGTCGTTTCAGTATTTTCTCTACCACATACAGTGGGGAAGTTATTGTGATTGATAAAGAGGGTAAACAAATCCTTGAAAGTCATAGAGACAAAGGAAGCGCCTACAAATGCAGTGTTCTCCTTCGAAATGAGCGAGGTGGCCTTTTGTTGTTTGTACTTCTACCGTTTCTGTATTGTGGATTTGTTCGGCTTTGTAGATCCAAGTAAGCTGGACGGCGAACGAATCATTGTTGGTGGTGAAAACCAGATGCTCACTTTACTTGAAAGCGAACATAACGCACTCGTACCAAAGGTTAATATTAACTAATCTTGCTCGTACATGCCATCCCCAGATAAAGTATGTGTTTCAGACCGTTTTCCGTGGACACGAAAGGAGTGTGGAATCTGCAGACATCAACACTGATTGCACTCGGATGATTTCTGGCGGTTTTGATTCGACTATCAAAGTATGGAACTTGGAAAGTTGGTTTTTTTTTCTTTTACTGGCATTCTGGGTATGTTTAGTAAAACAGAAAAATAAACGGCAAAGTGGTGCGCCAACCGCCACTCACTAAAGGGACTCTCTAACTCTTAACTATGAGCGATAATCTCTCACAGTGAGCGTGCCATACTTCTCGATACAGCGGTTGCGGTCGATGCACACGAGCGACACTTTGGTACATATCGATTGTGGTTGGAATACCGCTGGTGCTGCTACCGGTGTCGTCGTCGATCATCTGTACGTATCGGAACCATTGTCGCCGCTCCCGCAACGACCTATACCGCCTTTAATCTCGAGTGCTATGCCAGCAGCGTTAAGCATGGCTAACTCGGTCGCAGTGATGTCGGTTACCCACGCTTAACGCTCATGCGATGGATCCGGCGACGAAAACTTTCTTTGTTTTTGTTTTGTTTTTTTTTTTTTTGCCGAGGCGGCGCCCAGCGAAGTGTTGCATTGAATAGCAACGATGGGATCTTGTCGCCGTGACGTCGCCACCGCCGCATCCTCTGAAAGCCTGTTATAGTCTGCCCGAAACGACGAGTCCGCCCACGCACGCGGGGATCGGGAAGCCGCCACGTTTGCCAACGGTCCACGTCATCATCCTTGATCTGCGTATCACTTCCCATCGTTGTCTTCATGGTACTGACCAATGATTTGGCTGTGACGTGGACGATGGGGCAGCCAACAGCATCCGTCCCAGCCGCGCCGCCTCTCGATCCCCGCGTGCGTGGGCGGACTCGTCGTTTCGGACAGGCTATAGCTTGTCATCACGCTGAGGTCTTTCCATAACTTATTAATCTTCGATTCGCACTGCCCTCAAACCATAAGTCCCCATTGTTTCTTTGACCCATTTTAACTGTTCACCTCATTCTTTTTACATGTGTTAATTCCAACTACCGCTAAAAAGCAAAGCCAAACTGGTTCTATGTTGGAAATCAGCAATTCCTGCACAACAGTGAGCATCTCAGCCCACTTGCAAGATAACGTAAAATTTATACCCTGCATTTTGCTAGAGTATACTTGATGTGCGGGCCATATTTACAAATATGTTACGAGTGGTGGACAAAAATACACTTCTGACGCGATCCATACGCAGGTGTAACGCCGGCGTTTGCGCCACTACTTCGGGTCTTCAATCCTGTCCCACCTAATTCGTCTGCGCAAATAACTGTACGTGTAACTCACCTGGTATAAATTAGCCATAATTTAGGCTACCAGCGCAGTGCGTTTGTCAGAGTGTTATACTACCTTCAGAGTTCATTGTTGGCAATCTTCTCCTCCAACGAGGGCATTTCTGGAAAATCGAGCGGCGTTTGCGATTTTGGTTACCTGAAAGTTTTATTCTCCTGCACTTTTCTACACTAGCTACAATTCTTTATGCATCTGATTTGTTTTTACACGGTATAAGTAGTGCATAAAATAGTGCATGAAATCATTCTTAAGATGATGATGACACTGTCTTCGATAAAACGACGAATGGGGACAAGCATGCAAAGAAACGAAAGGAAAACTTCATCACGAAGGTATTTGTCTGAGCTTTCAAAGCCAAATTTCATATCTTTCGCTTCCTCCGTGTCTGTCATGTGATGCAGTTGTACTCATTGGAATTTTTATTAGGTCCCCATGGTAACGTTAGCTGGTCACAAAGATGCAGTTGTTGCTTTGAAATGGTGTACGTGGAACAGCAATCAAGTGGTTTCCGCATCATGGGACCACAGCATAGGGCTTTGGGATCTTCAGCTAGGTTGCGTTTTGCATCACTTTCTACTATATGATATGCCTCTAGCTATCAAAGTTCTTATTAAAAATGGAGCGGTTCAAGCAGCAAGTAATGGCTTTTAAACAGTTACTTCAACACTGCCCTCTAATTTATATTTCGTAGAAACGAGAGTTTTCTTACAGATATATTACTTAGCATCACATGTGCAGTGTGAGTTTCGTCAACTGTGAAAATCTTGCTCATCCTCTATAATCTTTAGCTGGAGAGGTATCACGGATTCGTGGCTCTAAAGCATTTACCGGTATTGATGTGAACAAGAATTCTGGGCTTGTTATCAGCAGCAGCACAGATTCGGTTCCAAGACTTTATGACCCTCGGAGTCACGGTGAGTCTCTTTTGTTCGTTTTCAATTCCATTTTATAGTTCTTTTCCAGATGGGTCACTTGTGAAACAGTCTTTCATCGGTCATACGGGTTGGGTAACTTGTGTTCGGTGGGATCCAAATGACGATTCTTGTTTTGTTAGCTCATCCTTCGACAAGTCTTTAAAGATGTGGGATATTCGGTACGTTGTTTTGCTTTCTCGAGTTTCCAGTTTGAGTGTTTGTTTACTTCACTAAAAATTTTCCTATTTCTCGTTAGGTCAGGGTTCGATAAACCTTCTCATTATTACTACACATTCTCTACCATTCCGTAGGAGTAGTGTGCATCACTTTTGGGCCAAATCTAGATTTTTTGTGGGTGTGAATGAACCATCTTTCATACAAGTCAATACTCTAATTAACTATTTGGGATGATTAACGCTCACCATGTTATGTCCACAACGCTGTACTTGGAGCCCCTCTTGTTGGAGAACGAAGGGTTTTTTTCTGTCATTTGCGAACTCATGTTTTATGTTTTCCGCTACAGGTCTTCGAAGACGTCGTTGTTTGATTTATATGGTCACGAAGACCGCATTTTATGCTGCGCATGGAATGACCGTCTAATCGCAAGTGGATCAGCTGACAGTACAGTCAAAGTGTTCTCCTTATAGTTGTTATCACACATTGTTATTGGCACTTGTATGCATCTTAATTTTATGCTAGTGTTGAAGAAAACGCGTAGGATTCGTTCGTATTGTATTTCATCTCATCACTCTTCTTAAAAATTGTTGTTGATTGTTATCAGATGTTATTACATGTTGTTGTTGGAAAAAAGCTAGATTTTTCTTGGTGTTCTTCGACTTCAAGGTTCAATCCTCAGATACGTGGACTCGGACATCTCAATTTTTGGTCTCTTACTGATCTTGTTCAATTATTGGAGTTCTAGAAACAACGCTGTCAGTTCACCTAAAGCAGGATGGGGAAGGGCTTCCAAAATTTTATGTCCAAAAAGGACTTTCACCCAAGTGCGTGGTGGAACTTGAAAAGGGTATGTGATGAGTAGTATTTCGGTTTTATACTATTCTTTAGACTGCCAGTCATAATTTAAGGTGTGGGAAGTCCGCCAGAAAAAAGCGATCGATGACAAGAGACAGGAGGATCTTCGTGTTCAGTACGAAAAAGAGCAGGAAATGCTTAATAATAAGTAAGTTCACGACCTAGCCATTGTAGAGTTTTCCCTTTCATGTAATATTTTATTCCGGGAAAGATGACAAAGAGGGTATTTCTCATGATTTACTTTTTCAATTGTTTCACTATGTCCAACGAACGAAATCCTAAACCTTCCTTCTTTATGGAAAATACGCAGCATCATTAGTAAAACACCGATTACAGGGCGCTCCTTGGTGACGAGAAAGCGAAGATGGGCTTGTCGTTTATGTATGATGCACCTGCCGGAATGGCTAGAAGGGAAGAGCCAAAGGTAGGACTGTTGTTTTCATGGCAATTTATTACTTGTTACCTGAAGACTACAGGGTGCGGCAAAAGTATTGTCCGCTTGAAATGGTTCGTGGAAACCTCAGTATTTAGTCTAGATGTGACGGATTTCTTCATAACATACAGAAAACAATATGGCGAACAATATGAGACTATGTCCGGTCAATTTTATCTCCATTCTTGCGAACAGCTCTAAGGAAAACACAAGGGAAGACGTGAATGGTGGCCGTAGGGACCGTTGTCGATTTCATCCTTTGTTTCTTCCAAACAATCCACATGCAAGCCCATGCTGTGGTGTGGTGTAGCACATGCTTGCTCCTCCCAAGTGCCCATGTGTATAGCCGAACTGCTCGAAAGTGGAGGAGTATGGTGAACGCTATTGTGGAACTGGAGAGCTCATGAATGATTTCTTGTGCAAAACTCCTTCGATGTCTTTAAGTTGGAAGCTGCAGAAAAATCTTCTCAGAAAAGGAACGGCCCACTCCCAAACATATAATCGTTCCTACGGAAAGTGCATTTCTGCCGAATATTGTTTCTCAGTCATGCGGTGATTTTGGCGCTAGAACCGAAGGAAATGATACGATGCTCCTCTGCACCGTTGACAAATACGTAAACAAATTAAAGCCATAGCATAGACAGGTGCAGCTGGTACTTTTCATTAGCAGATTTGTGGAAGGCTTAACATATCCTATTTCTTAGCACTGTCCTCATTCCACAAAAACATCCTAGGAAAAAACTCCTGATCAAGTCAAAGATGACTATTTGCATCGCAGTAGTTAAGCCTTCTCCCGTCTTGTCTGTTCACGAGTGGCAAAATTAGGGATAAAATGGATTGAATACATGCGTGTCTTAGTTTAACATTGTTCTCAGGGTTCTAGGCAGCAGAACGGTCACACTTGGTCTTCCATCCAATTTCGATTTTCTATATAATTTATGTGTCACAAAAGGGGGTCAATACTTTTGCCGCACCCTGTACATCCTTCTTCTTTCGTCTTGGGAAGTAGGTCCTCTAGCCTCCTTATAAATTCTTACCAGTTGTTGGCTACATATTGCCATGATCTTCTTTACATTTCTTCAGTTTGTTTTCTCCAACGAGGTAGTTTCTATGCGCAAAAGTTGTTCTCTTCAGGAAGAACCGAAGTTCGAATGGCAGCGCAAATATCAGGCCCCTCGTGAAGAGTGGGCAAAGGATAACGATCAGATCCAAGACCAGCCCTTTGGAATACAGGTGGCAGCGTGATTCTACATTACTACCTCTTAGTGGGAGTTGGCTAATTAGATATTGCATATTATTTCTCTCCAGGTCCGCAATGTTCGATGCTGTAAATGCCATAAATGGGGTCACTTGAACACAGATAACGAGTGTCCTCTTTACGGCATGAGTGGAAACTTTGAGGATGCTGGATGTAAGTCCTTTTACGACTTCATTTTACTTCGATTGAATTAACAAGATGAGCTTTTTGAAGTAGTTGTAAGCCACTTACGAAGTTTCTGGTCTTATGTTGTTTGTTAAAAAAATATCCACATACAGGGAAGTCCAAATTTACGTGGCAGACAATCACATACAACGTGAATTGTTTACAAGTAATCTACGATAGAAGATACATAATCACAATTTACAATAGCTATTTCCGATTTATTCCAAATTCTTTCCTCATTTTTTTCACGCATATTTTCGTCCTATCATCGAATCTTTTCAGATGCAAACAACCCATCGGATCTTATTAAAGAGTTGCGTAAGGAACGTCAGGCTGTTGGTCCGTCTCGTTTGAAGGAAGATCGTATGGAGAAGGGAAGTTTTATGGATCGCACACAGCTTGCAGAAGAAATGAAGGATACACATGGCCTTCGCCTCAAGGGAAATGTTCTAAACGGTGTGTTTACATAGTTACAATGTAAAACATTTCCAAAATAATAACATCAGTTAATCTTCTATCATATGTTGCGTCACTGCGTTCAGAACCAGAGCGTTCATTGGATACTGATGTACGGGAAAACGATATAACATCGAATCTCTAATGTCCAAAGAGAATTCGACGAAATACGGTTTAGATATATGTACTATGGATCAGGCTTATAGTATGTTTATGATAGTGGAGTTGCTGCTGACGGGAATCCAGCAGTTTTACCTATAGGTGTGTGAACATGAGCGATAGCTGGCAATAGTTGGAAGCCAACAATTCTTGTACCGAAATTCAATGCAATTGTATTGCAGCCACTAGTTTGGTGATGGGTTTACTGCATTACTGTTACAGTTGTGTTTTATTCAGCCATCAAAACGATAATAGTGTTTTTGCATAATCATATAACAACAAAGAAAATTACAAAAAAAAGTTTACATTGAAGAGCGAACGCACAAATTCCACCTTGTCTCACTTCATATTGCCATATTGCCACATGTTTTCCTTCATCGCTTTCTTTATAAGCTGAAGTACTAAAACCATCTTCTGGGTGAAATGAGTAAGACGTGGTTAAAGGCAGTATGTCACCTCGTTTTCGTATCTGAGCTTTTACCAGATTCTGAATCTACTCGACATGCTGAATTCAACGGTATACCTAAAATATACAAAAAGGTCTTTAAACTCTATTTTTAAACGTTTTTCGGGACGAGATTTGTAACAGTTTGTCGAGCTGAGTGGACGCGTGAAGCCGTTGACCTCATCGATCGGACACGTCTAGACGTGTTAGCCAACGCTGCAGACATGGCGGACAGCCAGCACATTCACGAATCGCTCCGCTTGAATGGTTCGTGAACTGCGCATTCGGACCCTCTGAAAACGGGTTTTTGTCACTCTTATACGTTTTGGCGTACATCTTTCGAATTAGCGTGACGAGGAGGCCTAGCGTCTGTTGGTATTTTCAGACCACGAAACAAGGTGACACACTGCCTTTAAGTAAAATTAAGCCAACAGGGGTGGTATGCACGAGAGTTCTGAAAGTTCCGATAGGTACCCGGCAGCTTCCTGGAGTTCGAGCGTGATATATTATAGTAACCGGTCTGTTTTCATTTGCGAGGTTTCGAAGTTCATTCCGATTGGGTTCCTGTGAGCCTCCGGCCATTCTATTCGGAAGCTCCACAGGTTCCGATCAGCTTCCTGAGACGTCGCCTAAGAGTTTTCGGCAGGTAAGAAGTACCGGGTCGAGAACTAGCTTCCAGGTGAGGTCGCTGAGAGCTTCCGATCGTACCAGCAATAAGATGAGCTGGTACGGAGTACCCGAGGATCCTCCTTTACTTCTTTTGACCTTATTCTAACTTTACGGGTGCGCCGGGCTGAATTTTGCACAATCGGCCTGGGACAGGTCCCAAACGGCGTTTGGTATAGCTATTTATTAAGAATTTTTATTTGTATTGCGAAGTGATTTCGAAAATGGGACGGGGTACCCGAGGATCCTCCTTTACTTCTTTTGACCCTCCTATTCTAACGACCCATTCTTGGGGCGGGGGGGGGGGGGTTGCAGGAAGGAGGGGAGCGGGGCAAAAAGGGAATCACTGATTGGTAGATTTCTGAAAAGTTATGCACATTTTCACTCTGTGTTCACACTATACATTGGACCGAAAAAGAACGAATAAAACCGTATTGCACAGTATTGTGTTGGTCTGCAATGTAATAACATTTGAGTTTTCCACTTATTCCAAACCGAATATTTTAGCTTCCGAATATCGAATACCTCAAATAAATGAAAAATTCGAACGTTCGAACACTAAGGACCAACGTGGTGCTGTATGAGAATAAAGAAACGCTTAAGGACTTGTCAAATTTTTAATCATCTGCAAGTTTACATTGTTCCCTAGATTGTAAACGAAAGTTAAAAAAAAATTTCTCGGTTTACATTTGGTCAAATATGCATATAGTTCACATCAAGCATTCAGAAAAAAAAGAGAAATCAAGAACCATGCTGATCATTTACTAGTTGTGAATTACTAGGTATACGAAATCAAGCGATTTTTGGAGACTAGGAAAGAAGGGAAATTATTTCGTTATTCAAGAAGAAGTCAAACCAAATGATTTCAAAAGTGCACTCATCTCGAAAATTCGAATACCGAATGATTCAGAAATCGCACCTTCATCTAATATTTGCATTCTGAATAGACTCGGAAAGAGGCTTTTTTGAATAGTTGAACTTCGAATATATTCAAAGATCGACTTTTTGAGAAGTCGAATTTCGAATAAATTTGAAAGTGGCATTTTCTCGATTCCTATTTTGAATTATCCGAAATCGGATGTTCGAGAAAAGATCGAACCTTTTGTTTGCATACGTTATTTGGTCCGAATTAGAGAAGAGACCACTTCTCTATCTATGAGCACATCAATGGCACCCTAACCTCAGAACACGAGAAGCCGCGAAGCGAAAAAAAAAAACGGAGACTGGCTTTTCTGATTCGGCATGTTTGACGATTCTTTTCTTAGGTAGCAAGAGGCAGCAATACCGCAAAATTACTAAAAAAAACGTTATGGGCATTGAACCATTTGCAAGCAAGTCATCGCAATTTAAGGCTCCTAGGAGCGAATTCTGGCTGATTTTGGCGCTGCTAAAGGAATGGGCCTTTTGCATCCTAAGCGTTTTCAGTTGAAACATCTCCGACTTTCATGACCACATATCGGTTATATGTAATGATACGGTGTCTATGAGTGCCGCCGCGTATCTCTAGCCGCTCTAGCCCCCTTACGACGCTTTGTTTAACAGTTTAGCATAAACCTCGAACTAACAACATGAATTGGATCGTACTTCAAGAATTCAACAAGAACCAGAGAAAATGCTTCAAAAAATGCTTGTCTGTGACCATTTGAAATGGAAGCCAGGACTTGGCAGTGGAAATGGTAGCGCTCTCCAGTTTATATGAAAGGAGAGTATTTCGAATCAAATCGCTTGTAGTCCTACTGGAAATTCATGCGAAAAACGGGAAATTGGAAATGCGGTGCCTGTGAATTTTTAAATATTTCCTGCTCACTAATTGCAATGGACATCTATTAAACCCATATCTAGCGAGAATTATGGAGTTCTGAAAATGGAAAACGGACAAAACTTTTGCATCAACTTAATAATAAGTGTAGATTCAGAATTGCTTGTTCACATTTTGCAGTAACAAAACAGGCATCACTTTATAAGGTGGTTTGGTCTGCAAAACTCCTGCAGGTTCAACCTGTAGGTTCAGAATCGCGTGTCCACATCTTTGCAGTAGAAAATAAGGACCAAGTTATGAGGTGATTTCTTTACTCTGTGAACCGGTAATTACGTTTGCCTTACGTTTGTCCATCGAAACCCGGCAAGGAGCAGCCAAATGAGGTTCGAAGGATGCCCGAAAGCTTTGCCACCTTATTTCTCATCTCAGATCGAAGCTAAACTGTTCTTAATGGGAAAAAACGGGAAACAGAGGCCTTCTGTGCACTCGTTATTGCGGTCTAACGCGCGTTGCTGCTAAGTGTCCGAATGTGAAATTCACCTATGAGAGAAGAAATTCAAAAAATTCAAAATCAATACCTCCACTAATACTCAAGTCAATACCTTCGCCAATACTCAAAAGTGGTATTTATGTCCATAACTAGATTACAGACAGGTAAATACCATTAATTAATTAATTAATTAGCCATTAATTCTTCAAATTTCCTCTCCCGCATGTTTTTAGTTAGCAATTATGTTGTCCAGAGACTTTTTGCATATCCTGTACTCGACCTACACCGCCTTCGTTGTTGCATATGACGTTGTCAGCTCTCCCTATTCTATTTGAAGAAAGCATTTTATAGTAGATGCGGTCGTCTGATGCATTCATAAGACGAAGAATCTGCCCAGTTGCATTCTTGATGCAGCTTAGGCCCCAAATATGCGTGTTCACTTCCCGGAGGTTCCTGGCACCTATATACGGCGTCCGCGCGGTGTTTTCATTCAAGAGGAGTATGCCACGTCGACCCCTCCCCGTGGAAAATGCTCCGGAAATAGTGGTTTGCGTCTGAGGCGCGACTGGCGCAGGCATCTAGAATAGATTGACTTAAATCGAGATTCTTCTGCTTTGTTTCGAGGTGTTAACGACCGCACACAACTTATTACATGTTTGAATCACAAGTTAAAATGAATTGATTTCACGTACATTCAATCAAAACACCACGGTAGTAAACAACAGTTAAGGTACTGATCATTTGTGCCTTCCAGCCGGAACCTTCCGGCTGGAAGGCTTCGTCGCAGGAACCTCCGGCAACGGAATTTCCGTTCCGGGGCTTCGCGCGAAAGCCTTCCTGAGCCGGAACTTTCGTGCATACCACCTCAGGACGGAAGTATACAAAGCTTCATCTGGCTGTTTATTTGATGAAATGATAATGTTATTACGAGTAATTGTGCTGGTTTCAGTTATCCGTGAAGATCAAGAAGTCAGTACATTGAAAGCTGAACCGAGCGAAGCCGAACAGATGAAGATGTTCCTTGCTGGTCTGAGTGATAAAGAGAAGAAGAAACTTATGAAGTGATTTGTTGACATTTTGCATCAAATTCATCGATGTGGTTCAACACGAAGTCTGTATTTCAGAAAATTGATGGGCGCTACGAAAAGTGACGAGGATAAGAAGAAGAAAAAACGAAAAGAAAAGAAAAGTAGTAAAAGAAAAGAAGGCAAGGATAAGAGGGATGAGAAGGAACGCAAAAAGAGGAAACGTGTTGAATCACCTTCGTCAAAATTATCAAGTGTGTTTCTTAATTCCTTGTTTCGACAAGTTTTCATTCCATTAACTTTCCTTCACCCATTGTTTTGTTACAGGTGATGGTGAAGAAAGGAAAAGAAGTAGACGTCGACAAGATTCTAACAGTAGCAGCGGTAAGTGTGTCATATTGTGTCTTGTTGTCATAACGTGCGTGTATGTGTGGTTCAACTCTGTCTTCTCTTCGTGTCTTTTGTTTAATCTCGCTAGATACTCAGGCAATGAAGCGGTCAGACCGCAGCATCGCTATCCGAAATTTCAATTTTTTCCGTCTTTGCATCTTTTCTGTCCATCTAGATTCATCCTCTCCCGTCTTTTCAAGCACTTTAAGGGTTTTCATACTTGTAGTAATTATTCGACAGAAATCCATTTAAAACCCTCAGTAGGCGTCTCTTCCAGTTCCTCAAACACTCGCATGGTACATCTATGTATATCAATCAGAGTTGTTTAAGGAAAAAGGAAATTTACAGATCTATAGCTCAGCTCACGTTCTTGTTCCGTTGTGCAGTTGAACTGGGACGAGATCTTTCGATCTCACACTTTTTCTAGTTTGAATGCATTTGTTTTGGATTTGGATAATTTTTTTTGTGGATGAATTGATTGCTTTCTAGATGAAGAAGAGACAAAAGCCCAGAAGGCAACCGGAGTCCGTCGGCATGATTCGGACAGCGACAGCGGTATGGTTTCCATTTACTACTCATCATTCATCATGCACAAAATAACTCGTGCGCATATTGAACAGTGGTGACACGCCTGCATCATAGAAACAAAGTTATTTTTGATTATTTCAAAAAGTCCACCAATTGAGTTGTAGTCGATATGCTGTAGTCGTTACCAAATTTAGTGCCCCTAATTTTTGAAAGTCCATTACGGTGAGGCAGTTGCAGTAAATATGTCAACGCCTGCACTTAGAGGGCGCATCTAGATTTTTTTTTGTTCTCTGTGGTCGACTCCCTGGCTTTGCTGCTACCTGGCACTCTTGCTGAATGAAATTTCTTGCAGTAAATTCAAATACCCCCCCCCCCCCACGATTTTATTAGGTTGGTGCAAAAATAATGCGCGTTTTCGTGCCTTTGATTCCGAACCTCATAACTCCTTTCAAAATCGATCTTTTTCGATAGGCTTAGAAATATCCGCAAATCTTTAGCAATAAGACAGACGTTCTCCGACTACCGTGCATTCCTGACAGGACATTCTAGAATCCACAAACTTCCGGAGCGCAGTTTTGGTATCACTTTATTCTTCGAGAAAATTCTCCCGGAAGAAGTCGTCCAGGTCCTCGGGGAAGCGGTAGTCGGTGAGCGAGAAGCTTGCTGATTATGATGTAGGAGTCCGAGCTTCCTAGCTCAGTTGCTTGAACCTGTGAAGAATCTGTTGTGCAGGGTGTGCCTGGACGGTACCGTGTAGGAGTGAAGAATCCATTTTATTGAGCAAAGCTAGGGTCACACCTTGAAGTTTCTAAATTATTTCATTTACGCCTTGAAACCACTTACCAGATTAGGAAGAATGAATGAGCTGCAGTGAACAATTTTGGCAGCAGTTCACCACAAAGTCGCCGTGACCTTATTTTGGTGTTGCTTCGGTTTCTGGGAGTATTTCGGTGCATGTTCCTCGTCCAACTGTTGAGCAAGGCACCTCATTTTGTCGGAGAGGGTCTACACTTCATACTTAATCACTAAGCGACCGAGTGTTTGGTCGCAATTTTTTCACTACAAAGGCGCGAAGCAGACCTCTCAACGAGGATCAACGAGGTATTGGTTCAGTATACGCGACATCAACTCGTCAAGCATTTCATCCTCCCATTTTCATTGAAGGGAGGGATGGTCTGACAGCAATTACCGGCAATGTCCTGCGAAACCAAATATGTTGTTTTGGATCGGTGCTCTTCAATTATTGCCATCAGTTGGGGGTCGCAAACCCCAGGAAGACCTATGCGACATTCCTAACTTTCGACGCAAGGCACACCAAGCCGAAAAATCCGGGAGCAGCTCGGCGGAATGCATTCGCTCACACTCCCTTCGCCGAAACTATGGTGGTATTCTGAGCGATTTCTGCTGCGATGCCGTCGAGTATCAGCTCGCTGAAAAGAGTTTGGCAAAAAACTTGCTTTGGCGCCTTTCGTTCCACAACTAAAAATTCGCCAAAAACATGAACTTCGCTCAAAATGCATGAGATATTTGAAAAGGCCATGAAATTTGCTACAAAAGCATGTGCAACTTCTCATACCGATGATGAGAAACACCGGGAGTTTTCAGCACCGAAGATGAAGCAGCGAAAAACGCGCATTATTTTTGCACCAACCTAATATTTCTCGAGTAATAGACCTAGAATTATGCAAAGCTTTTTGATTTGTCCATTTTATTTTGTCTTGCATTTTAGTGGTGTTTCGTGGAAATGTGAAAGTCAGATATACATTTCTTCGAGTGAGGGTCGATGGTTCTAAATCATTAGAGTTTAAACCGGAAAAGCGAAAATAGTTACCACATCGCAGTGTAAAACATTTCAGCAGAGTAAAGAACTAGGTCTTTCCGCCGTTGAAAATAGACGAGTCATTTCGCAGCAACATGTGCTACTGAAATTTAGTGTGATGAGAAGACGTCATGTTTTATTCCATCTCAAATCTTGAATTGCTGCATTTGTGGCATTCAAGAAAAGAACTGATTTTGTGAATTCAGAATTAGTTACGTTTTTATTTGGTGGCATTTTAGAAGGGTCATCCTACAAAGGTGGTCATAGGAAGGAAGATAATTCCCGCAAGCGTCAACGACATGATTCCAGCAGTGATGAAGGTAAGAAAAATTATGGCCTCAGATGCTCAGAGCGGTTCTTCTTACTAGTGTAGACATATTCTTGTGGTGTTTGCATTAATTGGTGCGAACTAACTTTGTTTGTTTCACGTTCGTGTAATTTTTCTTTAGCTTTAGTTTTCAGAAGTGACCAGGTCCAAACACCAGTCCTCAAGGTGCGAATCAGACAGACGCTCACGAGATTCAAGGACTGATAAGGATGCAAAAGGTACAATCGTAATAGATATACCTTTGCAACTGCCTAATTTTCCTTTCATCCTCTATTAGTTATTAATCCTAGCAGTTCAATATTAACATTAAGGTTTTACAATTAAGGCACTGCGAGGCATTCGAGGGTTCAGGAGAAGAGTGAATCTCCCGAATGGCGTCGTCGCCGAAGATCAAGTTGCAGTGATGGTCAGTTCCTGCTCTGATCTTTGTTACGGTGCTTAAGTTATTACGTCTAGCTGTGTTCATAGGTGGAATACCCCGACACAGAGACTCGGCCCACCTTCACTTTCAAGACAGACCCAGGAAGACCATCACTTTGGGGAGGGAGGGGGCGGGGCGAAGCCTTAAAAACCATAGCACTCCTTCGATTATTTTTCGTCTCCGTCTCTTCCAAACGTAAAACGGATAGAATTTCAATGCACCGTTGCATGAGCTGTGAAATGATATGTAGCTATGGTGACAATCCTGTTCAACTTGCGATATGGGTTCAATTTGGCGTCTCCCCTTTCCTCTCCTTGCTACATCAGTAGCATCAGCGAACCCGCAACTTTTGCTTTTTAGGTCTGGCCAGCACCAATAGAAATGAAGCAAGAATCGTGTGCGGCCGCGTATAATCAACTTATGCTAAAGTTACTAGAGAAGTCACTAAATTTTCCTTTCTATGAGCAAACTGAGCAGATGAACGAAATTCTAAGAAGCTGCTACTACATTCGATTATTTGCTGACCTCTCTTTGATTTTGTATTTTTCTCTTTGCAACAGTTATCTTCACTGCTCGCAAATTGTCCATATCAAATATAGCCAGAGGGATTATTGGTTTCAAGTGTGTTCTTATTCAAGAAAATTTCAGGCGTTTTTTTTCTTCTTCCCTTGTCTAGTGCGAAATCACGGGTTTCCCGATGATACATCTTTGAAGCATTAATTTTCGTTCAGTTAATCTTCTTCCATGGTAGAGCGTCGCTTTTTCAGAAGACAACAAACTGCAAACTAGTAGCCGCAAACGTAACAGCTGTGAAGACAGATCACATCATGAAGCCAGCAAACGGAGAAGGTATTAGTTGGATTTACAACACGGAATACACTTATGTATTGAGTTGGTGAAAAACTTCTGCAACACTCACAACGAATTCCTCGGAAATAGATTTCTTAATTAGAGCAGAATATCAACTAATGATATATTCATCACTATTGTGTATTACCTTCACCCATCCTCTGGGCAGCTTCTCTTTCGCTTTCTGTCGGAGCTGTGGTGGCTGTGGGCCGAACAACTTTGACCCCTCCTCACTTTCGAGTCCCTGTTGATTGCTAAGCTTCATTTTCCGCAGATGATTGCTCTTGGCCAGGAAAAGGTGACAATTTGACCGAGCCAGGTTTGGCGAATACAGGAGACGTGGCAGAAATACCCTTTTGAGTTCCAAGACTCTTCTCAGACTTGCGTTTGCTATGTGCGCGTGAGTATTACCTTGCAGAAGATGAACATTTGCTCGTTCTGGGCGTTTTTTACGAGTGGCGCCTGTCAACTTCTGGATTGAGTAGCGCAGATATCGGTCATCACTGTAATGCCACTACTTAGCAACTCGTTTTAAAGCATTCCTTGAACTCCACCAACAGCTTAGAAAAACCCTCTTTTTGGTCGGGTCTGCTTTTGACTGTTTCGGGAGTGATTCCGGACACGGAATCCATTGGCGCTGGTGTGAGTTGTTCGGGTACAGCACCAAGCTTCCGCCCCCACTTGTTATATTCCTTTGAAAAGTCTTTCCCATTTGGAGGAAGGAGCAGCGACTCCTCGCCATGGGTGCGATAGGGGAAAGCCGGGGGTCTGCGAAGTGAAGGGGTCTGAAACCTGTCAATGGTGCCATAAGTGAAGGGTGGTTGTCGACCGGGGGAGGGGGGGTAGCGGCAGCTTTGCTAACTGGCTATCACACAAGAAGGCGACTTCACATTACAAACGTAGGTGTTAGTAATTCAGTTCATCTATTATATTTAGGCAAGCTCAGCTATACCCTTCCATCTGCAGCGAACTGACGGCGACGGCGCGATGAGTCCTCGCCTCGACGAGGAAAATCTGGCACTAATTTCAACGTGAAAAAACATTCAAATTGCGGTTCTTCCCAAAATGGGAGGGTCCAGGAAATATCAACACTTCATATCCTACCTCCTCGTATCCAATACGCTATAATTCACCCACAGCAGCCCTTTCCCTTTTGATAATACTGAAAAGTGCCAAAACGGCTGTTTTTCCCTTCTAACTTCCTTATTTGAAACGCGGACATATTAGTGAAGGGTACATAGTGACCATTTCTTGTGAAATTACACCTATATCATTCGTCACTTTCTGACGTGAGTCGTTTTCGCTAAAGATGAAGGGTACCGGAGCTGGCCTCTTAAGGATGGCTCCGGTTCTCGCTTGCGCCCTCCTCTCCCATTGCACTGTCTCGCTTTTGGCCGGAGCCAATGTACTGGTTTTGGCTCCACCCCCTCCTGTACAGCGCAGGACAGACTTTTACCCATCATATCATACACCGATCGATAGAGAATTTCTTCCACTTCACTGTCATGTCCTGGACATCTCATTTGGTTTTGTGTACGAAGAGAAATTCGTGAAAAAACCTACTGTTTCGCGCTATTTTCGCCGGTCTCAAACACCTCAATTTGGTTCCCATAAGACATTCACTAGAACATTTGCAGTTGGTTTCAGACTACGGTTTTTCCTCCTCTTCTTCCATGGACTTTCTTATTTTTGATTCACTCTCTATTAGTACTTTCATTAGTTATAGAACTCAAACTGCCGCGAAAAGTATTGCCTTCGAAAAACGCAAACGGTTTCGCATGTTTTGACCTTTTCTATGCAAACAGGGTATTATGGGCGCTGAGACTCTTGGACTTTGTATGGTCCGTGTGTACAACAGAAATGGTGGTTCAGTGGAATATGTTTATCTTACTGTACAGAGAGAGTGAGTGCGAAGAGTAAAGCGAGTAACGAGCGCCTCTTGCGGCTTACAACATCATACTGACTAGAAATAACTCTCAAGCATGAGACAGGTCAGCTCCGCCCCCTCCACAGGAGGTACAGTATCGGCGGTGAACATGAATACTACAAGGATCATCGATCTGTCGATGATACTCCGGCGGGCGACAAGAGTTATCACTATTAATATCACTGATCTTAGCTTTCTTCCTTGTCGTCGAGGTACGGCGATGATCGACTTCTTGAGGTACTGGACGACGGCGAAACACAGCTCGAGAACGTGAAGGGCAGCGACGGCTGGCAGGAGTTGAAGGCGAACGGTGGCTGCACGGCATGGGAGGCGGCTTGACGTGGAGTACAGGACGGCGGCGGCTGGAGTTGGAGGCAGGCGGGTGGAGATGTGGAGATCGTAGCTTTCTTACGGCTACTGAGCACTTGTGCTCGAAATCTGTCACATTTTCCTTTAATGGAAATGGAACAGTTGTGAAACCGTAGGCGTGGACGATTTCGTCAGAATATTTAGGATTTTTTCCTCTTTGGCTCCCAGTCGCTCCATCGAGCTCAGGGTTTTCCTGTAGCGTCTGGTCTCCTGATTCCTCACGGATTGCTGTCAGGTTGTAACCGACAGATTTAGTCTGACTTACGCTGCTCAGACCACGACCGTAAATTGTGTGGCCAAAAACTGTTTTGGCAATGTGTAATCCGGATGGGGTTCTAGCGCCATTACCGATAACTACTTCATGATAATAGTCAAGACCCACCAAAACGCGTGGAATTTGATGTTCTCCACGTAATTTCGTACTTGCCAAGAAAATGTCATTGGCTTTTAGAAAGGTGACGTCATCTTGCTCGAGTTTCGCCGCTGGAAATCCATTAGTGATTATCGGTCTGGTTCGCACGGTCATTTCAATCTCTTCTCCAAATGCAGTTCCGATTTTAAAAGGAACAATGTGGCTTGCGAACGTTTCAATACGTCCACCAATTCCCGAAATTGAACATTTTTTCGGTCATATACTTTGGTAGACCAAACTGTTCTACGAGCTTTTCGTCAATAACTGTTTTTTGTGCACCTGAGTCAAAAACGAAAAGAACTTTCTCGTACTGTTGCTTTCCTGCATTCCATACGCTGCCCTCGGCTGTCATTAACACGAGCTGTTCGCTTGTTGAACTCTTGACGCGACGGTTAGAGTTTATGGAACTATTCATGCATATTTGTGCATTAATTGATGCATGTTTCCTGCGATCAGATTGTTTAGATTGTTTTCTATCTGACCTCTGACCGCAATTCTGACAATCCCCTCTATCTGAATGGTTGAAGGGCATGTGCTTTGGTTGCAGCTTGTTAGCATAATTACCATGCGGCCCGTATTTCTTAAAACACAGGCTGACATGGTGTTTCTGGCCACATTGTGCACAGTCTTGTTTTTGGCAGACAAAACTGTTATGGGTTTGTGAGAAACATTTCCAACAGCGATTTTGTGCCTTGAGTGCTTTTCGGCGCATGCTTTGATCGCTGACGGTAGAGCATCGTGTGGATGAGTGATTGCCCTTGTGGCAAAATATGCATCTCTCACCGTAATTGGGTCGATAGTTGGGGTGCTTTGCTCTCGATTGTATGACACTGCCTTCGTTTTTCTGGCACAATCTCCTCTTACTATGTCTTTTTACGGCAATCTCTTTTTCGAGGATTGCCACTGGGCCACCTCTGTGTTGATTCGAGTATGGTTCCTGTGAAAATGACGGCGGTGACACATAATTTTTATTTTGCTCGGTATTTTCAGCCATATTTTGAACGATTTCTGGATCGTCCTTTCTGCAGCACATGCTTTTTGAGCTCTAGTTTTTGAATATTCTAGGTGATTCTCCATATTCTCTTGAATCGTATTAGATTTGTTGAACTTTGCTGTAAAAATAGTGATGAGCTCGTTTGCTTCCGCTATTGATGTGTGCAGCTCAGATTCTTCCGTTATTTGGTGAATTTCCGTTAGAATTTCCCGTTTCTCTGAGTTGTCCTCGCAGTTTTTGTACTCATTTAGGATCTCTCTGTACAAATTTTGGAGGTTTTCTTTTGCCTCATTGATTCGCAAGATGCTACTTTGTAGTAGCGCTGTTGTAGAGCTACAGATGTCACTGTCTTCGCTGTCCGCTCTATATTCTACACTTTTTTCACTCTCTTTGTAAAAATTTACTACTTTTCTTAGCGACCTGGCGCTAAGGACAATGGGAATTCTGTGGAAGTGAAGTGCCATGGCTTTTTTTTGGCTCACTTCAGAAAGATTTTCGTAAGATTTGTCGTTCAGAGACGACTATGTGCCTTGCAGTTAGCTCACGCAAGCGCTAACTGTAGTGCCAGTTAGGCTGAGTTGAATCGATATCGATTCTGGATCCTTGATTGGATCCGTGATTTTAGGGCACTTTGGCTCCTAGGATAGACTTTGCTAACCTCTTACGGCTTAGGGTGGGCCGTGAAATTGCTCTGGTGTGAGCTGGTTTTTGCTCTGGTGTGAGTTGATTGCTGCTCTGATGTGAGCTGCTGCTACTCCTGACCCCAAAGTTGGTACGCTTTGGAACGGGAGATTTGGTTGCTCTGGTGTGAGCTAGTCTCTTCTCCAGGCTCCAGAGTTGTTACGCTCTGACGCGGGAGAAATGGCTTTATTTTAGCCGATGCACCAAATATTATGGGCGCTGAGACTCTTGGACTTTGTATGGTCCGTGTGTACAACAGAAATGGTGGTTCAGTGGAATATGTTTATCTTACTGTACAGAGAGAGTGAGTGCGAAGAGTAAAGTGAGTAACGAGCGCCTCTTGCGGCTTACAACATCATACTGACTAGGAATAACTATCTCAAGCATGAGACAGGTCAGCTCCGCCCCCTCCACAGGAGGTACAGTATCGGCGGTGAACATGAATACTACAAGGATCATCGATCGATGATACAGGGTTGCGTTGTTCATCTTCTAGGTGTCGGCTATCCTAGAATACCCTTCACTCTATGGAAATTTTACTCACAGCCGTGTTATTCCTTATTCTTTCAACCCCTTGCAGTCCGTTCAATTCAGTGGTCGAACTCGAATTTCGTAACCTATAAGTCATTCGTTCCGGCCGACTCACACTGCACACACAATTATTAGTCTTTCATTAAATGTTTGTTAACATTTCCTAATGAGGACTTCTCCGTCCAACTTCCTGATACTGCCTTCTGTGGCTTCACCTACCCCTCATTTGCGTCCTTCTTCTCATTTTCTTTATCGTTTCCATCACAAAAAAAAAACTAATCATATTAATTGTCTTTTACCGGTCTCCTCCCCTTCGCTTAAGTGAAGGGGTCTGCCGGACCCCCGTCCAAAGTGAAGGGAGGGAGAGCCTCGGGTATCGCACCTATGCTCCTCGCTGCTTGCCCGGCATGACTTGTTGGATTCGCACAAGCCGTGGGGTACCCATGTCCACACAACTTTGCTATAAACAAGATCGTAAGGATGCCTGATGACGGTCGCATAGTCGCACTAGAGCGTGTTCGCCAACTTGCAGGTATCGGCATCCAGCCTCACCTACAGAGCGTCCTGCCAGTCATCGTTGTTATATGGCATTTGGAACGGAGTAAGCATCAGTGCAATCCCCTTTGTTGTGCGAGCGCTAAAAACCACTCGCACGTAGCCTTTCAACTGAGAATTCGAACTGTGGGAATGTATCCGCTCGCGCGCGTATTCCAACGCGATGCTCACTCCGTGGCATAGGTACGATAGTGGTGAGACAGGGGTCAGAAAAGTGAAGGTTGTTTGGGTCAAAAAAGTGAAGTTTGTTCACGAAGCACTTTGATGAAGTTGAGCAAGGTAAAAATAGTGAAGTTCACACAATGCTAGATAGTGAAGCCTTTTTTTAAAAGATGATTCGTACCGAAACAGCTCTAGTATTGCTCAAAAAAGAAAAAAATGTCACATGTTTACAGGTGGAATGTCAAATATGCTCGCAATCTCTACTTTCTCCCTCTAACATGTCAGACAGCTGACATGTCAGAAATTTGCACTGGTGCCCTGCTTTGGTGCCGGGACCCACGCTCAGCTCAACACTACTAGCGTCCCTGCCTGATTTTCGCGGGTGTGGGTCATGATGAGGCAAAATGGGGCGGCGTCATTCCGCCCTTCGGCGTCGACTCGTCCCCACTCACATTCAGATTTGCATGGGCAACTATGGTGATATCGCGCACAAATTAGTGCGAGTAGGTCCTGAAGGGCGAGGCGAGGGTTCGAATGAACCAATCGTAGACACATTGCCCACCCACTTTTGCCTCATCATGACCCACACCTGATTTTCGCTAAATATTTCGGTAATCTCATAAAACTGTATGTTGTGCAGTTGTCAGTAATCTTTTTCATATAATTCTCTACAAAATGACACCAAGACAGACAATGTTTACCAAGAATCTACGAAGAAATCAATTTTTAAAAGTGTAGACGTGGGATTTGCGTCCTTTAAAATTTCTCAGCAATTTCCAGAAAACGGTGAGTTGCGCGGTTGTCTATCAAATTGCTGGCATCCTTATGCATACAGCTGTCATAAAATCAAGTGCCTTTGTCTGAAACTGGCCCAGAAAACAGGCCATGTTTGAAAACGTTTTTCCGCTAAATATCTAATTCAGTCCGAAAAACCAGGTGTTGCGCAGTTGTCATCTGCGGAGCCCGTGCGATTCTGAGTAGAATGAAATATAATACTTGCTACTTCCTTTCATGCTGGGCTGAAAAAGCCCGCCTGAGACAAATGCTACCTGTAGCTCAGGGAGGTCAGCGAGAGAGCACGCAATATGAGAGGGTGCCCGACGCGAGGGTGAGGCGGACGTGGTATCTGTCTCACCCTGGATTCTCCGTCGAGAATGAATGAAACTATCAAGAATTATATATGATTCTGCTCAGAATTTCATTCTGAGTTCAGCTGACAACTGCGCTACTTTCAATTCTCCCAAATAAAGAAGATATCGTGGTTTTTACGTTTCAGTAGGTTTCTCAGTTATTCTTAGCTGCACTTCTGTCGCTCCACTACCATCTAGTGTAGCGTCGCATTGTTATTTCGTCTGACAACTGCGCAACATTTACTTTTTTGAGCTGAAGATGGTATTCCAGGCCAGAGCTCAGATTTCAGGCAATCTCATCCCTATATGTTCAACAGTTTTTCTCAACCCGTATTCGCTAACGACTCTTGAGCTTCATGTTTCCTAGCGCTGTTTTGTACGTAGAATTTAATCCACAACTGCGTTTTCCATATTCGTGTATTTCTTTCTTTCCCGGACAAAATGTGCGACTTTCTGCACCTTTTTGCTATCCGGGGCTGTGCCCCGGATCCGACTTATCCTCATCGTCATAAGGGTAATTTATACTAGCTGCGTGCGTCAGTCGCGCATCAGTCGCACGCATCCATTTGCAAGGGGATTTCCATGAAGACCGGTCATCATGACATGTGCATCCTCAATGAAAAGAAAGCGCGGCCGCCGCGAGGCCAAAACGCTTGCGTCTGGGCTGCGACTGCGATGCGACTGTGATGCGACTGGGCCCTATTCTTCATCATATAGACGCACGCGCGTCAGTCGCACGCATCCAGTATAAATTGCCCTATAGGTGAAGGTTCCTCCCAATGGCGCCACCGTAAGTGATGGTGCGTTGAGACGCGTCTCAGGTTATCGTGCGTGTGCTCCGGGGTGAGCATCGCCTGTAGCAGTCGGTTCACGTCCTGAACATGGGTGACTTTCATGCGTCATTTCGCCAGACTGGAAGCCGTGGTACCACCGAGGGACTGTCGAATGAAGAATAACTTTCCCTTCAAACACAGCTCATGCATTGGTATCAGTCCTTCTTACAGGATGTCCTTGCAGGTAATTATAAAAGAAAAAGGAGCGAACTACTCAAACACTGATAGGGCTTCCCTCGTATGCCCTTCACGTGAAAGCTCTGAGAACATGCTACCTTATGCCAACACAAGATCCTCCTGTCAAACTGTCCTTCTGTTCCTGAAAATGAAATAAAAAGTGTTGCTAAACGTTTTCAGCAACCCAGTAGCTTGGTGGCGAAAACTGGGATCGTTGCTACGATGACTCGCATATGGCTATGCTATGCTATATCATTTGTACAGTTTTGCAAAGTATTTTGACTAACATGTATTCGTTTAGACGGCGCTCGTCTTCTTCATCTCCGCACAAAAGACGATCAGCAACGAGATCGAGATCTCCACGTGACAGACGAATATGAACCGCGAGTCCGCGCTAGGTTGAAAGCCAGCTGTCTCTAATCCCATACCTTTGCAAGGGCTTGAATATCCTTTTTGTACATACTCATATGGAAATGGAACGCGAGAGTACTCCAAAATTACCTCCTAGAAACATTTCAATTGTATTTGTACAGATAAGCATAGCGTTATGGTTCTACTTGACTTTTTTCTTAGTATATTTGTGGAATTGTGATTTGTGGTGTATCGTTGATGGCGTATTCCGTCTTCAATGCAGATATTAGTTGGCTGCATTGCAATAAATACTTATTCATCATGTTGTTACTAAGCAACTAATGAGCAGATACCTGAATTTCCCAGCACATGACTCGATGTTATTTAGATGGGTGGATTAAAATAGAATACTCCTGCGCTACTACTTACTTACTTGCTTACGTACTATTATTAATACTCCTATTTGTAATTAGGACAGCTGCCTGCTTCTGGCTGACGAGATATGTATCTGTGCTGCATGTTTTTTTTTGCCTAAACAAATTCCAGGTGTGTGTAATGGCCATGTTTGTCCACTTTATCCAACGTGTTAGGTTTAGGCAGAGACCTAACAGCTTTCCCACAGTCTCATCTTATGCTAAGAACGAAGGCTAATCAAAGGACAAATAGGAAAGAATAGGAAATGAAACAAACAGTGTGTTTGGTTTTGCTTCCACGTTCGAAGTAATCACATTTCTCGGGTTCTCCTTTTGTTGGAGGGTTGTTGGAGCTTCGATTTTTGCTCGCCTAAGTTGGGCGAAATATATGAAGAAAACAAAATCTTCAGGAGATCAGGGAAAATGGAAGCAGGGGCACAAGGTTCGATTGATCATTGCGGTGGAAGCGGTACATAAATCCGCCTTTGGTGCTTCTTTCCACCATCAGGGCAACCAATGTGATTTGATAGTTATTCGTTCCCGTTTGCCTACTTGTCTGCTGTGAAAACTTGTGAAGAATTTCAAGGCAGGCGGCGCATTTCCATTGACAACGAATGCATTGATTTAAGTCGTACAAAAATTCTCCGTTACCGAGGAAAATTCTCGGAAATGCTCTTTTCTAGGGTAGAGCATACCGTATTTTTTTAGGATAAGACATACCTTATATTTTTGTTGGTTCTTCAGGTGATCATCTACAATTTTTTGTGTATCATAGCAAAGAACGGTGCTGTAAGAATGCTCCTCACTGCAAGAGTTGCGATCGACTCGCTTTTCGGCCTATCCAGCGAGACAAGTTTGTTGTGCTGCCATTTAGTCAAATCACCCGACCTTATTCACCGGCTGATTATCCTCGTAAGCTTCGATGGAGATGTTGTTCTAGAGCGGATTGTGCATATAGGAAGTTTTTCATCTGCGGCCGTTATCCTCAGGAAACCTAGGAACCGTGTTTCGCATCGGTATGCATAGGTTCTGCATGGATTTAACCACTGCTGGTTCGGAATCATTGATTTAAAAAAAGAACCGTGTTCTGCACGAGCACTCACGTCTCAATCGTGAGATTTGCATCTTTCAATCTCGTGCAAAACATGATTCTTACAAGGGAAGTGCAAGAGGCTAACCCCGGGGATCCCAGCGAGCCACCCATTTTCAGAAGCCTTGTCTAAAGTGATTATAATGCATACATATTATTTTTGCCCAATGGTCAGGATGCGCCCAGGAGAGCGCGTCCAAGATTTCTTCGCTGCCTTAGGGGTCCATTTTACAGGCGATTTATGCAACGTTGACGCCTCAAACTTACTGAGACTACTGTAATTAGCTGTCTCATGGACTGCAGAGTGTTTGGAGACACAATTGTGAACGACCTTGCTCCGCTGGGTATGCGATCATGAGCAATTGCCACATGAGTGCCAGCTGTGGCGGAGTGGCTGAGTGGATAGCGTGTCGGATTGTCAGCCGGAGGGTTGAGGGTTTAGATCCCGTCCGGGGGGTCCATTTTGCATTTTTGAATTTAAGGCTTTTAAATTGTTTAGAGTATTTCTAATGACTAAAACACATCAGATATGTGCGCCATTACAAAAATTACTGCAGGAACATCGTCCGATTCGTTACTCACTCGGCCACCTCATCGCGGCTGCTATGATTGGAGCAAGGACTCGTGGTGGCGTAACCAGGCGGAACCAGGTAATTCAAAAATGCGTCTGCAAACGTTCGATGATACATGGGACAGCTAATCACGCCAACCACTGCTGGATTGCGTGGCCAAAGTTCCATGAATCCAACCCAGGAATCCATTGACAGCGCACTAGAAAATTGGTATTATCAACCATCATGAACCCAAATTCTTCAAAAAAAAATTTTTGACTGAAACTTTGCATATGGGGGTTATTTGAGGTGCTGAATACGAATATCATATCCATTTTGTACTGTAAGCTTATTTTTGTAGGGTTACGGTAGGTGCACGATAGTATGGGGTGGTGCACTTGCCGTAACCCTACAAAAATAGCGTTACGGTACAAAATGGATATGATATTCGTATTCAGCACCTCAAATAACCCCCGTATGCAAAGTTTCAGTCCAGAAGACCTCTTCAAAGATCTAGGGCGTGTGGGAGATGAATGACGCCGAAAAGTCTTTGGCGCGCTCTCCTGCGCGCATCAAGACCATTGGGCAAAAATGATGTACATACATTAACATAGCCTTAGACAATGTTACCAAAAATGGGTGTTTCGTTTCGATCCCCGGGGTTAGCCTCTTGCACCTCCCTTGTTAGGTTTCCAAAGTCAAGACGGCTTTGCAAATATCTTTAGGAATATTAGAGCAATACCTTCTCTGTTACTACGTATGCTCTAGCTCGGAAGACATGTTCTCGGAGTAAAAGCCGGTTTGAATCACTGCCATCCAGTCAATATTCCATCCACAAGTTCAGGCGTGGGTGATGAATGTCATAAAATCCGCACTGTATGTGAAGTACTCGCTATGAACACGAAGTAGTCGCAATGCCTCGGTCTATTTTTACTGTGGTCATTTTGCTGAAATACCTCGTTTTCTATTTCTTTTTCAGTTTTGACGTCCCATAGTTTTTCATCTTTATCGCTTTATCATTGTGAAGGAAAATGTGGCTGTTTTTAAAACACTATCCATTCCCCTCCTCACCTATGCCAGACAGTGATCAGATAACAGTTACTGGAACTGCTTGTTTTCTGACGGAGTCCCGGCAACATTCAGGGTGATCACAGTTTCTGTGCAGTCGTCGTCCCCTATTCAGAAAAGGAAATAGCTGTGCTGATAAGCTAGCTTCCTCAGGTGATGATGGCTGTAATCCTCTTTGGCCTGTTTACAGTTAACTTTCACTGGTACTTGCTAGTGATTCACCATCTCCGATTGCCACAATCATGCCACTGTTTGACGCTTGCGGTTCATGATATGTCCTCTGCAGGGGATTGTAAATTGGTCCCTCTCGCACGTGCAGCCCCAAATGTCTGGACAGGTATTGACAGCGGGCGAAAGTATTGATAGTAAGCCAAAATGGTTACTTTGGTGAATATGTGGATAAGCGGACAGTCAGAGTGCCACCATAGGTACGATAACCTGAGACGCGTCTCAACCCACCACCACTTACGGTAGCGTCCTTGGGGGGAAGCTTCACCTAGGATGATGAGGTTAAGTTGGATCTGGGGAGCAGTCCCGATTTGCAAAAGGATACAGAAAATCGCACATTTTGTCCCGCATAGGCAGAAGTACATGGAACGCGCAGTTGTGGATTGAAATCTATGTTCAAAACGGTGTTCGGAAACATGAAGCTCAGGAGTCGTCAGCGAATATGGGTTGAGAAAAACTGCTAAGAATATAGGCAAAAGATTGCCTGAAATCTGGACTTTGATCTGGCATATCACCTTCAACCCAGAAAAGTGAATGTTGCGCAGTTGTCAGGCGGAATACCGATGCGACGTTTCACTAGATAATATTCGATCCTAGAACGTAAAAGCAACGATATCTTCTTTATTTGGGAGAACTGAAATTTGCGCAGTTGTCGCCGAACTCAGAATTCTGACCAGAATGATATATAATTCTTGGCAGTTTCATTCTCTCTCGACGGAGAATCCAGGCTGAGACAGATGCCTCGTCCAATCACCCTCGCGTCGGGCGCCCTCTGATATTGCGTGCCGTCTCGCTAACCCCGCTGAGCTACATGGAGCATTTGTCTCTAGCGTGCTTTTTCAGCCCAGCATGAAAGGATGTACCGAATATTATATACCATTCTACTAGGAATCGCACGGGCTCGGCAGTTGACAATTGCGCAACGCCCGATTTTCCGAATTGAACGAGATATTTAGCGGAAAAGTGTTTCCAAAAATGGCCTGTTTTCTTGGCCAGTTTAAGACAAAGGCATTTGCTTTTATGACCGCTGTATGCGCAAGGATGTCAGCAATTAAATAGGCAACCGCGCAACTCACCGTTTTCTGGAAATTGCTGAGAAATTTTAAAGGACACAAATTTTCCGTCTAGGTTTTAAAAAATGATTTCTTCGTGGTTTTTGGTAAAAATTGTCGATCTAGCTGTTGTTCTATAAGAAATTCCATGGAGAAAATCCCTGACAACGTACAGTTTTGTGAGATTACCGAAATGTTTAGCGGAAATCAAATTAGGACACTATCAAGCAGGGCGCAAATCTCGCTCTAACATGCCAACTGTGACATGTTAGGGTGAGATTGTCAAGATTGTGAGGATATCTAAGATCCCGGCTTTGAATGTGAGATCGTCTTTCCCTTTTTGAGCAAACTGGAACTTTCTCGGTTCAAACCATCTGGGAAAGGGCTTCACTGTCTTGCACTCTGTAAACTTCACTCTTTTGACTTTTCTTAAATTCATCGAAGTGGTTGGGGAACAGCCTTCACTTTCTTGACCCAGACAACCTTCACTTATTTGACCCCTGTCTCACTACCATCGTACCTATGACTGCCACGCAGGCGATGCGATGCGTGCGCGTGAGTTCACTCCACTGAAGCCCCATGTTGCTCTGCATGAAGAAAACAATTTATATCATAATTCATCGTAAAAAACATGCACATGCACAACCTATCACAGAGCATCGGTGTACGGACGGTTAAATTAAGTAAAAAATGAGGGAAAGCTGACTCGTGAACCTGTTCAATTGGCCCGTATGCGGAAAATGTCATAGCAAGAGAGGCGAAGGTAACTGGAATGCAAATCTATTTACAATTGCGTCATTGGCACAGGGTAATTGGTAAGGATTCGGTAGTTTCCGTCTGGAACGACCAGTGGTGGGAGATGAGAGGGAGGCGGTCGTGGGGGAGCCGGCTGTCTAGGCAGGAATGCGGAAGTGGGACTCTCATACGCGGAGTCCTGCGACTCGTCGCTGGTGCAGTACGGACTGCCGGCCTGGTCGAAGCCGTACTCTTTACGTGACAGGGCGTTGATCAGCGTTTGATGGTGGTAGAGAGACGAACGGTGAGGCGTCGGCTTCTTCATTAGCAGAATAGACACTAGCACGACTATGAGAAACAGCACTATGACACTGAGTATGAGAGGAAGAAGCATCCCGTGCAGGACAGAGCATTTATCGAGGTCGCTGAGCGCCATGCCCGCGAGCGACTCAGGAAAGGTGCACAGGGCGGTTGATGGCAGCTGGAGGGCACGAAGTTCACAGGAGCAGTCCCACGGGTTGTTGGTAAGGTCCAGCACTGGCACAGTGGAGAGCTGCATCGAGGCGGGAAGCGTCTCCAGGCGGTTGTCGGCCAGGGAGAGCATCGTGAGCGGTGGAAACGGCTGGAACGCCGTTGGGGCGATGTGGTTCAGGGCACAATTGGAGAGATCCAGCGTCCGCAGAGACGTCAGCGACACGAAGGCAGCCATCTGCAAGCAATTTGTTGAATTTTCGAGGAGAGGAATGCTATAGAACATGAAAACATTGAGATTGAGATACTTCTTATTGAAATATGTGAACTTTCACACGATCATAGCCATACTACTCTTGTAGTACTACCAGTTTCTGCGCAACAAGACTGTCTGCGAGAAAGTAATTTAAAGATCAGAAGCAGCGAGAAAAAAAAGGTTCGACCTTGAGTTGAAGCTCCTTCCCGGTGGCGGGACACACGAGGGCCAAGGGAAGCACACAAGGGAGAGCATTCGGATTTCGGACGTTTCGAGCTATTTCACTGTCGGATTTGAGTTCTAGGTCCATTATAGCCCCGAAATCAGGCAAAATCTCAAATAAAAAGATTTGAGCAGGTTTCCTTGATGTAGTTCACGAATAATGACCGCTCCTTGTTTCATTTTTGGTGACTACTGGGGAATATTGCAAAAAAAGTTAATCAAACGTTGACAGGTACATATGCAAATCTTAGCATACGTTCCCTTGCACTTAAAAGGCACAGATTCGACCTCATCATGTTTCACAAAATCATGCATGGACAATACAATGTTCTCAATCCCGAGGATTCCTGCAAATTCACATCCTCTATCACCAGAGGAGGATCTTGCAAAATAACTGTTCCAAGAGCTACGTAGGCGGAGCTGCAGAGCGCATTTTTTCACAGTTGGGGCTGTTTCAGCCAACCTCAAGCTGAGTATGCGGCTTTCATTTGATTGTTACTAACTTTACCTTGTTGTTTCATTAGAATTTTCTGTTATCAGATTAACAGTTTTGCTAAATCTTTCTTGGAAGATTATATTCAACGCACTGACCACGAATATAACATCCATTCTCTACCGTGTCGCCTTTTTTTGGGGTACATATGCGGTAGGTATGTTATCCCACAGAATCCACTGAATCTTTCCATGAAAGATCCATTGCATTTCGCCATAAGATGATTTTTACTTCCAGGATCCTCACAATCGCTCTTAATAAAGTTGTGTTTAAAAAATTGCATTTTAAGAGGCATTACAAGTGGGACTGCGCACCTTGATGCACGACTAGTTAGCGGGTTGAAAAAAGCTTTGTGTATTTCAAGAAATGTGTTTAGCATTATGTTTCCATTAATGCCGAAAGAACTGCAGAAGTTGATGGCTTCATGGTGTAAACGAAACTGAAACTCCTAAAGTTCAACAGCTTTCTTCCGAGCAGCAATAAATCTTGCCCCGTCCTTTCCGGGATGGGCATGTACTATAAAGTTGGAAAATTGGGACCCCATGCAGCAGTCGGAACCTATTGACCTAGTCCCTGTGGATGTTAATTGATCCAGGACTTCTGAAGGCATTTCCAGCTTCAACGGTTAAGCCGATACGCTTACATGAACGGTCTTCAAGTTCCTGCAGTTCGACAGATTAAGAAACTGCAACGAAGGCAGCGTGTCGAAGGAGGCAGTTTCTAGAGCGACGAATGGATTTCCAGACAAATCCAGTGAACGAAGTGTCGGCAGCGGCCATGTGTTTCCAGGGAGTCGTACTAGCTGGAACACACTCTTTAAGAAACAGGCTTTTGGCTTCATATCTTCGAGAGAAGATGTTGATAGCTTAGGACAGGACCACCAACCTGATTATTCGTCATATTAAGTAGCGTTAGGTTGTCCATGCCAAACAATGCACCGTCGTAGATGTCGCTGATGAGATTGTCGGCGATGTTCAGCGTCTCCAACTCGCCCAACGCCGAGAACTGGCCGGCTTCCAGCTGAAACTCTTCTATATTGCTTGCAAATATCAATGAACACATTAGCGCTAGAATGTTCATTGTTAAAATGCTCAGGCTTGCCTGGTTGACACATTTTAGAACAAGCGATTGGTTTAGATCCTTAGTCTATCATCAGCAGTCTACTTGAAAGCCAAACCACAACAAACGAAGGGCACAATATCCACCCTGTCACCTCTGATTAAAATCGCTCAATCCAAAACGATGACGCTTAGGTGGAAACTACAGGATTTATTTCAAAATGGTGCATACAATCACCGTCATTAGCACAGAAGATCAACTGACGAATATTTCTCGATTTGTCCACCAAGAAGAAAATAGTGCATAGTGAGATGAAGAAAACTTACATCAGATAACAAGTTGTGGCTGACGTCGAGATGACGAAGCTGCGGCACAGTGGAGAGCAGGGAGGCCGGCAAGGCAAGCAGTTTGTTGTTGGCCAAGTCCAACGTACGCAACGACTTCAGACTTCTGAAGACTGACGGAGGCAGGTAGGTGAGCCGATTCGCGCTGAGGGCCAGCTCCCGAAGCGAGGAGAGCCCTGCGAAGGAGTCGGGCGAGAGCTGCAGCTCGTTGTTCGAGAGGACCAGCGTCTGAAAATAAAGCTTTGTACATATAAGTGGCTTACTGGACGCTGCCCCGAAATAAACAGTCGCTCAGGGCGCAGCACTAGGTGGTCAGTGTCGGTTGGAGAGTACTAAGTCCAGTCGGATTCCGAAATGGTGTACTAGGTACCTACACACTAGGGTTCTTTCAGGGAAAGCAGATAGCACTAAAAAAGTGACTTAAATAAGCGTTAGTGAGACGACGAATGATGTTTCAGCAAGAAATGCGTTCCATTTAGCGAAGACAGCCTAAATCATCTGAAATTCTAGCCAAAATCCTCGAAAAACCGATCCCAGTACGGAACTGTTTGATGCCGCTAGAACTCGTTGAAACTTCTTATAGGACCTGTCAGATACAAGAAATTGTCATTGGAGCGTGGTTTTTTCTCTCAAACCCGGAACTTTCACAGGAAATTTCTCTCGTTCGAGGAAGTGTTCCGATACGCTGTCAACTCCAAGAAATGCGCTTAGGTGGTACCAACTCTCCCCCAAAGTGGCATCTTTCGTTTTTGAGAAACCGTCTTCGTTTTTGAAAAAAAACGTCATTAATGGTCAAAAAATGGTCAAAAACCACTTTTTGACCGTTAATGACGGTTTTTCTCAAAAACGAAGACGATTTCTCAAAAACGAACGGTGCCACTTTGGGAGGATACTCGTTGGTATAGTGCGCATCCACAGTCAAAATTCCAACATGATACGTCTCCTACAGGGTGGGCAACACCTGATTATCACTGGAGCGCACCAGAGCGCAGGGTAGAGATGGAGTAAATGGTTGAACAACAGTGGTCTTCAGCCACGAGTTTGATGATTCTCCAGAAGTGCCTATCTGAAATCTGCTTGTCTCTAACATCAGTAGACGGTTAGCGGTTGGCTACGCCCCGGACATTGGTGCTAAGCCCCCTGAATCTGCAGGACGCTACTAAGTCCTGGTGGTCAATGACCACCCGGTGCTGCGCCCTGCAGTCGCTGCTCCTGCGAGCAGACATTGTAAGTCAATTAGTGCACATGGCAAAAGGCAGATGGCTTAATTATCAACGAACGCTGCGAACTGTCAATAACTATGACTGACAGCGCTATGCTTAAATCCAGAAACATGACAGGCGTGATGCATAATTATCAAGGATCTGACAAACCTCGAGATTTTTGAGCTTGCTGAAGACGTTCTTTGGTAAGGATAGTAGATCGTTGTTGGAGAGGTCGAGATGTCTGAGGTGGACGAGCGAAGCGAACGCTTCGGCTGCGACATGGGTGAGAGAGTTGTTCGCCAGGGAAAGATACTCCAAATCTGAAAAAAAAAAGAATACTGAGCACTAGATACTAGTAAGAAGCAGGGGACAAGCCATCAGTGAATATGGAATAGTGAATATGTCTCCTCAAATACACCACTATTTCGCGTCCTCTACTTCTCTAATATCTTCACGACTATGTTCCAACACACACTATAACACACGACCACGAGATGGACATGAAAAGTGCTCATTCCACAATATGTTGAAAACTATTGTATTGCCACTAATATATTTAGGTTTCTGTTAAAGAGTTACGCTCGAAGTGCGGTACAAAGCGAAACAAGGGAAAAAATGAAGGAAAAATCTCACTGTCAACAGAAGCCTCTTGGAATGAACCAAAAAATTGCGAAGTGGTTTTTCAGGTAACATTTGGAATAGTAAGCCTATAAAAATAGAATGATGCGTACAGGAACCAAAAATAGAAGATCATTACTTGAATTTCACACGTTGCCATCAGATAGGATGAGAATAAGGGAAATTTCGAGGATGCCACTTCAAAGGAATTTAGAGTCCCCTGAATTTAGTCGGTTTCTTGAGAAGATAGGAGCCAGTCATGGAATTGATTCATGGATTATTCCATATGGGAAATCATTCTGAACGCGTCAAGATGTTGAATTTTAAAATTCTCTCAAGCTTTTCAGGGAATAACAAATATGTGTAAAGTATGATGTGTAAAGGTGAACTATGTACGTATGTATAAGTATATGCATAAAGGTGAACTGCAAGTGTTCTCAGCAGTTTCCAGATTTTACGAGCGTCACGAGCAACTTCTCATCAGGAATTTACTCATCCATTTCTTTATTTATCTCTCTATGGGTGTTCTCACCTAACCCGTAGATAGATTTCCTGGTGTGGATCATATCCTGAAGCATCACTGGTAAAGTACTTGTTAGCGGCCCCAGGAAAATCTCATTGCCTAGACTGGTTAAGTCCGAAACCAACAGCGAGAACACTGAAGTTCTGGCTCCAATTCTAATGTCACAGTTCCTCTTGCACATCATTCTGTATACGTTATTACTGTAACGGATCATTCTGAGCAACAAGCAATCCAGCACTTACAGAATTCTTAATCAGGACAGCCAAAATAGCTCGAAATATGGAGGCCAACAGCTGCTTACTGCATAAGAATGGACAATTTCTACAAGGAATACGCCTCAGTAAAAAATAGCACATTCTTCGTACTATCAAACAGAAATGTCATACGAAGCACACTGGCTTCAATTCTCTGCCGTCTCCTTTACTGACTGAGATTAATAGTTGATTGCTGTCACCTCTTTTGAAATCACTCATACTAGAGAAACAGGAACTGCGGATTGGCCGGCCAAGAGTCGACGATATGTCAGTCCCTGATGTATGAGCCTAGTTCAGCGCATTTCACCCAAACAACTAGCGGAAAAAGAAGACAACTGGGCGTTCATTTCAAATAAGTTGGCACTCCACTGCAGGAAGTCTCTTCCAGGAAGTGAGCGAGCGTTTTTAGAAAGCTCTTACACATGGTTGACGGTTAAGGGGGGGGGTCTGAAGAAGTGTAGGCTGACTGGTGTAGAGTTCCAAGTCTCTCATTATGGTCATTACAAACGTTAGCAGGGTGCTAAGCAAGTTGTTATCTCTGCATAATTCTGATTCCGCAAAATAGTTGAGTTAGCGGTGTAGGAACCGGGATTTTTCCCAAGAGCGAGATAATAGGGCCATGGAAGTACCTCATTTTGTTTAAAGTGTTTCGAAATTTTTTGCTGTTCGCTGAGGTTGCCGAGTGGGATTGGAACGTCCCCGCACACGTCACCGACCGCCGATCCGACGTCGCCAAAAGTAGGCGTTCAGATTTCAATTTGTCCTCCCTGGGACGTGAAGACGAATGGCGGTTGCGTTCCCACCGGCAACATTCGTCTCCGGCTTTGATGAATATCCACAGCTCTGTATTCGTCTTGTTTGTTGCCTGCACAAAAAGCACCAGCGAGCGTCGCGGGCCTGCAGTACCCCAGCGCGGCTCCTTCTGTGTTCTACAGAGTTCCGGCGGCACAATGGCATCCATCGCGGCCCCTTGTGCTGTCGGCCGTAATGCTGCGTGGTGTTCGTTTTGTACGGGCATAGTTCGCTGTGATAATGATGCCATAATTGCGGCTTTGTCTTTGAGCAACTATGCGCGTAGCGCAACCACCTGTCCTACCTGTGCGCACACAGGTAGTCATTTGCATGACGTAACGCCAAATACGTAGGTGCGCGCGGTGGCCTGAAAGACCGAAATTAGTCCAGTGTTGCGGTGGATAGCGACAGTCTAACATCTCCGGGGTTGATGGAGAGGTTAGGCGATTCACTCAGAAAGCGTAGAGTTTCGGCAAGAATGCTGGACTGTAGCCGTGCTTTTAGGAACTGACGTGGTCCGATCCGACAAAGAAAAATGTGTACCAGATCATCAGTTCCTCGAAAATCTAATGCATTTATATTAATTCTTAAAGACTGTCAAAGGGAAGCTAAACTTAAGGAAGCACAGACCAAAAGCGTATGACCATGAAACTTGCAGAAATCCAGAAAAATGACCCATTCGCACATACCATGCCCCTAACTGAATTCGGTCTCCATAGCTAATAGCCTGTACTTAGTACCTGTATAATACCTGTATATCTTTACAAGACATATGTTTTACCACACCTCGAATACTGGAGCCAAATTTGGAACCCTCACCACAAAAAACATATTGAACGCATTGAACAAGTACAGAAAATTTTTACAAAATTGCTTTACAACCGCGCATTCCCTAAACCTAATTATCCTAAAGCCATGCCTGATTATAAGACAAGACTTCAGAAATTAGGTCTTAGGACTCTTTTCTATAGAAGAATTCTCGCAGATGTTCTAATGGGATTTAAGATTTTACGAGGGGAGGTATGTTTGAGAGCATCAAAATATTGGAACTTTCGTTCGATACATGAGCGTAGAGCATGTTTCAATCTTATACCTCCTAGGTCCAAGAACTGTGATGGTTCACTTCAAGAATCCTCTTTTTTCTGACTTGTTACGAAGCTCCTCAATAAGCTACCTATCTCCTTCCTTGAGATAAAGAACTGCTCGATATTGAAGGCAAAATTGAAGAAAACTGATATCCTGAGTGTTCTAAACATATATGACGCAGCCAACTAATTTGTCCGCGTAAAAATGCAAGTTGGGAATGAATGGCTACAATCCGGACCGTTCGGGGTATGGCACAGTGAAAATGAAGTAGTGGCATAACTGGAAGCGTTCGGGTTCTGCCATTCATTCTCTACTTTGCATTTTTGCGAGGACAAACTAGTTGGCAGCGTCATATATGTTCTACGACAACAACTCTCTGCAGCCTCGAAACCAAGCTATTCTCCACACGTCGTCAACTACCCAAAATTTACATCAGTCTCGGATCGCCGTTTTTCTTTTGCCAGCATTTTTGTGAACACGAGGAGTTCTCCAGCTCATGATTTCTTAAAACCAATACCCTGGTGCCCGTTTTAGCCTTCTAATTTTCTTTCCTTTTTTTGCAGCTCTTACAGGTTCTATTTCCACTTTCTACTAGCAAGCTTTGAGACAAGGAGGAAACTGATACTGTGAGGAACCGACAGAGATGGAACCTACGATTCTTTCCCACTCGAGCAATACTATCATAGAAAAGAACTGCTCCGGTTTAAGGGAAATACGGGTATTGCCTCAAAATCCTCCCTGTTCGTGGGAGCAGTTCTGGGCGAAACGCATGGATGTCTCACTGACTCTGCTATGTAGAAGTTTACTTCAGAGAAAAACAATCACATACGTCTACCACATCAGAGGCGCATGGTTTTTGATTTATAGACCTGGAGAGCTCTTCCACCACCTTTTTGTGTTCTAATTCATGAACGTATAGCGCACATACGTGCACATAAATAAATAAATAAATAAATAAATAAAATAATAATGTGTTTGGTCAATTAAGATGATAACTCCAGCCTGCACGTCAATTCCCTAAGCACATAGTCAATCAGAAACCGGTCGTCCAGCTCTTTGAAAGTGTTTGATATGAAGAAAAACTTGTAACGGCTTTGTAAGTCTGCAGCTTCGTCCAGTACCAGCGACAAACAGGTGGTAGTAAAGGCTCAGTGACTTCTTTCTGCCCTGCTAATATATGTAGCTGTCTAATTTTAGAGAAATTTCGACTTGCGCACTTCATTTTTAATGGGCCTAAAGAAGGCGAGTAAACAAGGGACCAGTTAGGGAACAACCGTGTCCTATTGCACTGTACCACCCAAAATTCTCCCTGCAGAACAGTTCAGAATTGGAAATGAATGCTATTTTTGACTGTTTCGACAATTGTGTTTGAATAGCTCTGAGGAATTTGTGAGGTATAATATTCTGTTGGGCAAAAATTTTATTAGTCAGTTTAGGAAATTTCCAAGTTCGCGAGGTTTGTCAACTTCGGCCTATCCTTGGATGTGAAGTCGGTTGCTGGTAAGAGAAACAGTTAAGAGATCTTTTCCTAAAACGTATGTCTTTTACATGAGCCCTGGTTACGCGCTCTTCTAAGTACGTGTGGCAGATTATTTCGGAACTGCTTGATTAGTGTCGGTATATTTGGTACATATTCAAGGAAAATCACATTCCTGTATTCCTTCATAACCCTCAAATCGTTGAATTTCCACAGGAATTAGTTTCCAACGAATACGATGTGCAAGGCCAGCTGTGATTCTCCAGTCTCTTACAGGAGACAAGCCCATGCGCTCTGGAATCTATCTACGCATGTTTTCCTACTACAGTAAGGAGAAGATTTTAGCCAGAGCAGCACATCCCTCCAATTTTTTTAGCCTAGCGTCTGTTCTGGAAGGCCATTTGCTTGTAGAGGATCTACCTAAGCAATCAATAACGTTTCAAAATTTGCAAAAACTCTGGCGCTGCTTGCTATCACCATCGCTATCGCTCGTTGCGGCAAAAACCATAAAAATTAACGTTGACTATGAAGGGCCATCAGCACCCAACGATGGACCATAACGTGAGGTATTTAAGTGGTCAATACCGTGGTATCGCGCAGTAATCTAATTCGCACGTGATGTCAAGGTGAACGCGATATCCAAGACGCTCATTAGTGCGTGTCGCTAATCGACTGCTGGGACTGTACGGGGCACAGTCCGCATTTTACTCTATGACCACAGTTGTATAGGACAGTTCACAAAGGTAGCAAAGCTCCATCGATCTCGTTAGGCCGGCACCGAGTGGGCCTAAGCACATATCTGCACTCCCCAAGAGCCGAGATCCTTGTGCACTTGTCAGCTGATAGGATATTAAGGCGCTTATTTATTTACGAGTCAGCATGGCTTGATCGTGTACGCATTTGAGATGCACAAGTGTCAATCAGACGTCATTAATACAAAATGAGGATTTGTCACCCGGCGTGGGTGGATGGGCGTGGAGGAAACTGGTCTGAAATCGCTGCTAACTACTTACTGAGTTCAAAACTAGAGGTCGGAGAAGGCGAAGACAGCATGACAGCTTCTTAGAGTTTAGAGTTACATGTATTTACATTGCAAAAAATCAAAGAAAGTTACGAAAAAAATTACATTAGTACGTGCTCCTAAAGGAAGTGACACCTGACATGGTACTCTCGTACTTTCAGATGATGAAAAAAACTTATTACAGGTTAGACAATGTGTTCAGAAGGAGCCTGTTCTCGGCTGTTTGATGTACAGGGTGATTCACAGTGGTCGGATCTCTGTCAGGCTTTATATCTGATAGAAACCCGACCCGAGCAATTTTTGAGTATTTTGAATGATCCTACTGGCAGAAGAAAACAAAAATCCCAACGAAGCTGGGCGAAAAAATCGCCCAACTGTTCAATCCAATGCTTAAATGTGCAGTTGGCCACTCGTGCGGTGCCCAACTGAGGTGTCCACCCCTGGACCTGGTCAAGCGATAGGCGCGTCACTTTAGTGGTATCCTAGAACAATACAGGTGTTTCCTGCGGTGTGGTCGGCGTCAGGAAGGTGGCAAAGGGGTGGTGATGGCTTTGTGAGCATCGGGCTCTTTTGTCAATCAATACCCTTCAACGTTGGCCATCTTTTATTATGTGCGAAAAATTATCTGCAGGAGGGTCGGCGCAGTTATGGCATGGATTTTCGCTGTTCGAGAGAATGTGAGGAGGTAATATAGTTTTCTTCGCTGAACCTTACGAGAAAGAACCCATGAGTTATTGGAATAGAGCCTGGCCTTGCTTACGTCTTCAAGGCTGCTGATCTCGTCTCTGCAGCCCGGAAAAATATTCAAAATATTGTTTGGATATGCCGAGATTTATGCGGATAGGATATTCAAATCACTGGATTAATTTTAATTAGCTTCAGTGAAGGTTAGCCGGTGAGCAACTACTCTATTACAGTTTAATGAACACAAAAACACACCCCTGGGTAAGTCTCACATTTTCTTCTTGGGGAAGCTTTGCCCGAAACGAGAAGTATCAGATGGTGCAGTTAAGGGGAGATCGGAAGGATTGCAACGGTTCCCCCACTTACGTCCATTTCACTGGATGATCCTCGAAATTTGGGAGTGGGCATCGTAAATTATTGGTGCAACGCCCTTATTGAGTTATTATTCAATTCCTTATCAAAGATGATTAAATTTAAAAAGGCATCAAACTGACTAGAAAGTTCAGCATGGCACTAGGTATTTAAAATCAGAAGTCACGTCAATTTTGCTTTGAAATTATAGCGAGCACCGAGCAAGGTGTCAAATATGTTCGAATCCGAATGTTCGAATTCAAATAAGTCAAAAATTCGAATGGACGAGCAAGACAGAGGTATGCACAACTTTGAGGGAAGGATAAGATGGGTTGTACATGAGGTTTTTCTCGATTATTCGAATGTTCGATTCGGTTTCTACACTATGTATTTAAGAGATTATTCTATTTCTTTACGAACTTAAGCATAATGGTGATTCAACATGTTATAAAAGCACTCCCCCCCCCCCCCCTCCCGCCCTCCACTAACGTAATGATCACTTATTGTGCTTACTTTATGGTATCCCAATGCGACATTTGTTTTCATGGTGATCGAGCACTTATGGCGCACATAAATTATGCCATTCGGTCATTAACACCCCACGCTCAATTCAACACGCTGAAATACTGCCAACGACGCTGATTTTATCGCTGCAGGACCAGTATGCCACACCACTAATCCACACAGATCTGCCAGATAGGCAATTGTCGAACAACAGGTCATCTGATGCTTATCAGTGTTCGCGAGGGGAGACGTCTCGCAGGAGGACCTCAGTGCGGTGAGGTGAACTGGCGGCAGTGCAGTTTTCTTTGGGGTGCGCATTTGTCTCATAATAAGAGAAGAATGTGGTTATTGTATGGATTAATACTACCAAGTAGAAAGGGAGCGTCGAGAAGTGTTTTGTTTACAATTCAAGAGCGATTTTCTTTCAAAACATGCGAAAGAAGTTTAAGTGTTCCTCATTGTTGGGTTTTCGATTGACCGGTACCTCAGCTGAAAAGTCCATCCGAAAAGCGACACTCATGGGACTCCACCTGAATGATTTGTTCACCCTTCCCTAGCCAAGGCAACTGGGAGCATTCAAAAGCGTCATTTCTGTCTGGGAATAGTGGATAATTGACCTGTGCAGCTCTTCCTCTGGTCAAGATCGAAGGTGTGAAGCCGTCCACTAAGCCATTCAAGAATAAGGAAATCCTAGGATTTTGTAGCGTGGAGGCAACATGTCAAAGTGATGTGAGAGATTTTGTAAAATTTCTTTCTTTTTTCACATGTTATCCATGAAATGCAAATTCAGTGATGCAGTAATATCAAACTATAGAATGAAACCAATGATAAGCAAAGGGTCTAAGTTCATTCTGAATAGGTGGTAAACGCGTTCAGCTATGTATTATACATGCATATTTCAACAATTAAATGGTTTTCCTGAAAGAGTTCTCCTGGGGCCGCATGCATCATTGAGGTTACCCAAGGTGAACTATTAGCACAGCATAACTTCACCCATCCTTAACACAGGCGTCATCAAGTTTACCCGGTGTAATCCCAATGATGGATCAGGCCCCTGGAGTGGTCTACATTCCCGCTAGCCGATCCAAGTGAAACACATAAGAACACTACTCTGAGATTGAGCAAATACGAAGGAAAAAAATTAAATTGCTGCTAAAGCGCTAAGCCATTTGCTTTGGCAAATTTGGGTCTGCAAAAATCCATCAAAGCCTTCCACTTTTTTTGTGGAACAATCTTTCTTAAAAACCCATTCAAAGCACAATTCAATGTACTGCACCTTCGTAGCCACACAATAGGATGGAAACCTTCTAGGACGCCAAATAGTAAATTTCTGGCGGGAAAATTGCGTTACGAAAGCGATTTCTAAGCTTCTGGCACTGTTTTATTCGCCATTAATAAGTGAAAGGACAAATCAAGAAGGTTCTCGTAAGGAATTGAGCTTGTCCTCTGGATTAAGCTCTTTTGCCTCATTTTTTTCTCTGTTTTTCCTAAATTAGGCTTTTCTTGCTTCATTTTTTCTCTTTTCCTTAATCTATCCGAATGCGCACCTAGGTAGGGTGCATAAGTTAATAAGCACAAAAATAAAAATGACCAAAAAAGCATCCAAAGAAACTCACTTGGATAAAGACTAAGCTCGTCACCCGTCAACCGAGTGATCCTGTTGTGCGAGAGGTCGAGCCTTTTCGTGCGTGGATCCAGCAGAATAGGGACGCTTCGCAGCGATTGGCCATGGCAGACGACGGCACTCGAAGAGCACTCGCAGCCCAGCTGACAGCCACTGACGCCGGTGGCAAACAGTAATAATAGTAACATCTGAAAGTCAACTATTGGGATAGTAGCGAGATCTCTCGGACGTCAGCGAGACGAGGGACCGAGACGATTACGGCGATGATTCGCAAGGAATGTGTTTATGCGGGAACGTGATAATCCTATCCGAATAAACTGTGATTGGCGAGTAAACAGCTGACAGATCGCCCCCTCGCTCGAGTAACTGTGAGGAGGGACAGTGAGCGAAGTCACACAGGAATGCCCTCTAGAAGCTTTAAAACGAGAAAAATGAAACAAACGAGCAGCATCCTGAGATGGAGGGGATCCTGCTCTAGGATGTGGGCCCGCCACCAGCAAAGTCCCCCCAAAAGCGCTGAAAGGTGAGCCGACATTGCCCGTGGTTGAGTGATAATTAGGGAGACGAGGCATTTCTCATGCGCCCACTGTCCGCCGGACTCGGCCAAGCCCACGCCGCCGTTCCGGTGTGACGTCAGCGTGGAAGAGTCCATGTCTACAAGATTGACTGACGAACCCCTGGGGTGTCTCGAGGGTTTCTTATATCGAAAACGAGATTTTATCTCCGGGTGGATAAGTGAGAGACACCAGCCTGCTCGACGTGACATCCACATTTCCTCGGGCACAGTCGCGATTAATGTGGTTTTTATGGGAGTAACTGCTGGGAAAGGGTGATCAGATCTACAACTCCCTTCCTTCCATCGAAACAGCTTTTCTTAAAAAATCGCAAGGAAGTTCAACATGGGCATTGGGCTCCAGCTCTAACTAGTTACCTATCGTTGCTAAATTATTCCATGATACAAAATAGTCAAAGAAAATCAAATGAGAAATGGACTTATAGAAAATATAGGAAACACATGAATGTATTAGTAGAAAAAATTCTAAAGATTAACACGAAAATGTTTAAGTTGGACATGCTATTTCATCGACGTGTATCAGAAAAATACGTGAATGAACACAAATACAAATAGGGTACAATGTGTCTGAGAGGATATGGTGAGAGTTTTAAAGATTTTTCAAGAAATCGAGTGGCTAGATGGTTTGACACACGGTTTCACACTTTCGAAACCTCACTAAGGAGGCATAAGAGACTAAATAACTTATGAACTACCATCAATCTGCCTTTCCGGAAAATTCTGATTCTTAAGCACGGTGGAATGATGGCTGGAAGCAGGAGCCGAGAATAAGAAAAGGGAGAGAAAAGTATAAAAGGAGGGAGATCAGCTATTCAAGAAACGTTTAGCTCCGGAACCTCTTGCCATGTCTCCTTTGCCATGGAAGATAGCTTAAGAGAATGCAAAGAGAAGAAAAAAACGAGGGAAAGCGCAGATCAGGGAAAGTGCACAAATACTCAAATGTAGTTTGAGTATTTGTGCACTTTCCCGTTTGAAACAGACTGTAGAAATGTCAAGGCTTGCAAAGCATCATTTTTTTGGGCAAAAGGTGCCCCAGTAGGCAATGTCCTTGGAGTTCCAACCGCTGCTATCCCAGCAGCACCGGAAGCTCGCTTCATAGTGCAATTTGCTGAGATGGGTGTGGTTTACAAAGCACTCAAGATCTGCTTTCCAACAGTAATCTGCTGCAAAAGTGTAACAAAGTTCCACGCCATATGAAATAACTCGTTCACGAACTAAACGGCGAAAACAAACCTCAAGAAAGATTCGTCAGCGAACTGGAAGTTGTCATTTACGAGGTGATCAATTAAGCTGAGTATGAGAAGGTCGAGCGGGTGTGGCGAGAGATGGGACGCTCTGCTCAACATTGGTCGAGGTGTGATGTCCTTGTCATGGCGCTGTGGCAGCCCATGAACTGAGCACTGGGCTACTTGATGGCACTTGCTGCGCTCATCAATGTAGATTAGGACATCTGCTTAATGCATCCATTTTTGGGGAGGATCAGCCGTGGACGTAATCCATAGGTGGTCAAGGTAGCGCGGTGCCTGGAAATGTGAAGTGCAAGACCTGGTGCACACGTCGCAGAACTTGGAGCTGAATATAAAGGTCACGAAAGGTCGTTCACAAAATTCATTGCGGAAACCTAGAAGGTTCGCATTTGTACCCAACTGCTCCAATCAGGGATACGGAGAATATCGTAGGCATGGCGAAGTGGTCAAGCACGGCCGACGCTGTTGCATCAGTTTGTCCTAATATGCATATGAAGTGGTTTGATGCGAGAGGCCGGCTCTCTGGAGACCGTCGAGAGGGAAAACGTCGAGTCCAAACCTAAAAAAGCGTGGACTCAAAATGAGCATGGAGACCCAGTGACGTTCGCAAATCCCCAAGCCACAGCTGTGGCGATTTCTTTGATCCTTTTCCGACCCGCCTATCGGGCTCTTTTTCAAGCTCAGTCAATGGTACGGTGAGGACTGAGTAACGCATCAATCTCCACTAATATGTGTCTAATAAGAGAATGCGATACTAATATTCATTTTCAAATGGGTCAAAAATTCAAATATCTGGAGGAGAGACCAAGAGGAGAGACATTATTTGGTTTTTACAAGTAGCAGCCATGCTCCAAAGCTGGTACGTACATTGAAAAATACATTATCGTTGTGGAAGGCAGTGACAAATATTTTCTCACTAGATGGTATGCACGGCTTCGCTCGGGTGTTTTACTACCCCGGATATTTCACACCTGATGAGGGAATTCGCTACCACAGATAAATCCATCCAAGATAGTCGCCACTATAGAGATAAGCATGTTAACGGACCCGAATTGCCTTTTCTAACCGACCTATTGGCAGAAATGAAAAAAAACAAAGTTATTCTTATAATAACTTTATGGAAAATGCATGCCATAATTGTGTTCAGCTTCTTCGCAAACGCCAGTAAATGCACTCTTACCCGTCCCTAAGGAGAAGCGAAAAATTCAAAATCTCGACTGAAAATTCCATAACAATGCTTCCATGCATAGTGGTTGTCACATTTGTGTTCAGAGCATTCGAAAACTGAACATTTCCCCACCCATCCCTCAGCAAAAATTGTGGAAAATCGATAAAATCAATAAATCGGTACTATCATCCAAAATGGTTGCCAAATACGTGCTCAGCATATTGAAGAACCCTAGTAGGCATGTCCTTACTGACCCTTCGATGAAAATGGTGAAAGATCAATAAAATCGACATAAACGATAAGCTAATCACAGGTGTGAAGTAGCCTGTGACCTCCGCCGCTCCTTGACGGAAATGCATGCAAAATTTGGTTCGGATCGGGCAATCCTCCGCGATCTCTGCTCCGAACATACATACAAACACACAAGCTCTCAGCACACAAACAGATACACAAACTTTCACATTTATCTATACAGATTACCTCGAAAATTGGGGAGTGGGGGGGGGGGAGAGGGTGTGGGAGGAGGAATAAAACAGAGATTACAATGGTAATGATAGAAATGCAAATGACGGGCAGAGACGGAGGTGAGATGGAAAGAAAAGAGTCCCCTCCATTTCGAACACTGATTTCCAATGCGAACACCCATACGATATTTATTCAAAAAAATTAATAAAAATATGTAATGACTGAGAGATGAGCCAGTGCAAAATGTTAGAAAATATCTCCGAAAAAATGCGTTCTCGCGAGTGAGGAGGGGAAACGGGACGGCACCCCCCTCCCCATCGTTTGCCACTGAGTCATGTGTACTACATACATATGTACGCGAGTTACTATCACAAAGAGAGCATTCAGCAGTTTCGAGAGGAGGAACATAAAACACGTGAGGAATGCGGAGAACGGCTTGCACAGAACTGAGTGTATTTGTTGAAACAAAGTGGCAGAGATTTCATAATTTATTTATGTTTTAGCTAAACTATTCTACAGGAAGGTTCCAATCATTGTTTCAAGAACTATGTGTACAGAAAAGAACCGGTTCCCGAATGGCCTGGATTTTCCCAAAATATGGCAATCGCACACGAAAAAGCAGCAACTGGAGAAGCCGCAGAGGCTCCTTTTGACATTTAACTTTCCACAGTCCTCTTTTTGAAGATAATTTCCACACATCATTTGTAGTGGAGGTTTGTACTTGACAGACTCAATTAACTATGACTGTCTCAGTTCGCAACGAACTGCTGATTCGGAAACGACAGGTGAGGATGCTATCTGTACAAAATCGGTCGCACCCATTGAATGATTGATTGAATGATGTTGTATTTGCAGATTTTTTTTACGGCCACACTGATTTCGTGGGTTCAACGCATTTTGAACGTACCCAACATGCAATTCTGTGTAGGTATTGCAGGGTCAGTAGGTGTAACCTTCGAAAAATAGGACATTGATAGAATTTTCGGCAATCCATTACATTAAGAAGAACAAAACTCCAGCTATCATGAGCGAATCAGGAACGAAAATCGGCAAAGTCCATACGCTGTGTGCCACTCCACACTGTATTGCCGTATGAAAGTTCCTTGCATTAGCATCAGTGTGCATCAGCGGGAGGGAGGTCTTTACAGAAATGGAAGCGATCTCGAACTTGATCTGAGCAGAAATTGGTAATATTACAGCTAGAACTGAAGGGACGGCAATTCTGGCGACATAATAGAGATGAAATAATTAGCGTCGTCCTCTGAATGAAAGGAGTCACATGGCAGTCGGACGCAGACAATTCGTGAAAACTGAGAAAAGAAGTTACACACAGCGCGGCGTCGCTTGCGCAACAACGCACGTCCGATTCGACGGAGTACGCTCGACGTACGAGGTACTGTAGGCAGAAGCCGAGCAGCAGCGGGAGTCCTCCGGCGGTGTCGAGAGATTCGTGCCGGCCGAAAGACGAGGCGCTTGACGAATGTCGGGGGAGGACGACGGGGTATTACGCAGTGTGGCACCTGGCCAGAGGACAGAATAAATACGCGGATGATTGATAGATACCGTAATCGATCGGCATCGATTATGTGTGGCGTACAGTTGTACACGACGATTAATGAGAGCGAGCGGATTCTGGAAGCAGAAGGCGGATCGATCGAGTGATAGGAGGAAGTGGGCCGGTGATAATGGAGTTCCGATCGATGCTAAGAACAGGTTTCAGACGGGTGCGGCCAGTACATTTCATTAGAGTCAAGGGCGCTGAAGGAAGCACAGGGATGACCGAGGTGCCAGCATTATCCAGGGCCACCAAGGATCTACAGCACAGTGCTTAGAGAAAGAAGGCCAGATAGTAAGCTCCTGGGAGTTGCCGGAAAAAGTAGGACTTGAGTTGGTCAGCTGGAAGTAAAAACACATCCGGAGGTTGAAAGTTGGAAAAGTTATGGTAGAAGGGAAAAGGTACAAAAGAAAAGCTGAAGAAAACGTCGCATCCATACAAGGATAGAACACGTGCGCAATAGCGATTTCTTTCTGATTTTATGTGTTTCCAACCTGTAAGTTCACTTGTTTGGATAGATGAGGTCGGACCATGTAACCTCCTCCCCACTCCAATGAGTCGAATTCAAAAACTAGGATCGAATAGATACATAACGAGGGTCAAATATATTAAAAACACTCAAAAATAGGTATAACATGAACAGTTCACTTAGTAAACTGGGAAAAGCTTGATGACTCGAGAATTCGAAATAGGGGAAGCCCTTTCATCGTCCATACTCAACTCCAGGGCTCCAGTATTCTTTTTTTTTCAAAGCTTGAATTTTCAACTTAGTCAAAATGGAATATTTTGTCCATAAGTGTACAACTCTTCGCCCGAGTGAGCCCATGCACCCTAACTTATTTTTCATGTGAGAATAAACGTGGAACTACAAAATTACGCTACTTAGCTGGATTACCTGGCCCTTACGATCCCAGCTAATCCAGCTGTACTTTGCGCAATTGTCAGGGGATTTTCTCCTAAATCGCCACTTATTCTCGAACGAAACCAATAAGTGTTTGGTAATTTGACATCTATGTACGCATTAGTCATCCATGTTTTGCTGTTACGAAACTGTTACAAAACTCTCCACAAAGTTAGCAGCTTAAACGATTTGGTTGGATTGACAACGAGATTCTCACGAGATAATAGCAGCAGCATGTAGTGGTAAAGGCAGCAGTCACAACAATGTGATAATAAAGGAGCGTAAATACAACACGTATTGCAATACATACTTTTTTCCTCCTGCTGGTGAGTGCGGAATATGGCGTTTCATGGCCTAGGAGCTTCATAAGTAATATGGTACCAAGTGGACTTTTAAATTATTATCTGACATTGGCGCAGTGAGTTTCACGATAACCGAGGAGATATCATAGGTATAAACAATGTGGGATAGTGTGCTGTATCTGGAGGGGTAGCTGGGAAATGGAGGCAGTACGCTCATGTTGCACTTCCGCCGTTCTTGAAACAGAAGCTGAATATTTCCATAATTCTTTAATTCAATTACCAAATAAGGATGTAAGATGTTAAGAGTTTTCCAGATGTAGAAAATACCACCACATAAAGGGACTTACTTGACTATTTATGAAAACGAGGTAAAAGATTTAAAATATCTCCAGCAGATATCAACGGAGACTCATATTACCAGCGACGCAGCTGAGAGGTCCGGCAATCAGCGACGAGCAAATGCAGAAGATGAGGTCGAATCGGAGAGAGGTTTCACGCCCCGTGAGAGTGGATGGGCGAACACTCACTACAAGTGGGTGCAAATCCTCATATCGAGGTTCGCATCTACACGCGGACGTCTCGGGAGTGCGATTGGGTGGGGCCGCGGAAGGAGGCAGGCGCAGGCTGGGGCCTGATTTAGGAGCTCACTACCGAGAGTTGATTGAGAGACTTGGCCTTCATGTACACCTCCAGCCGAGGAAGCTCTTCATTCCAGGCCCTCGGGGTTGGGGAAACGAGCCGACGGGCCAAGAAGAGGTCAAATGTTTCGAATACCCTGATGTCACTCTGTGAGGAACATTCTTATTAGTGCACAGAGCACCAGGATTGGCCAGAATTGGACGACATGCGGTCGCCAACAATGGGATGGGCTACTAAGAACATCTGTGGCGATAATTAACAATTATTGCGTCCAAAATCAAGCGAAACTGGAGACAAGGTCGACTATCGCGGCACGGCGATCTGCGGAACGCAGCCTTGGCTAGCGGAATCTGGCTACCGGATTGTGATAAGTGGTTAATGATGCTGCAAAAAAATGGGGTTGAGAACGAACACCGCTCGACTGCTGATACGAGCAGACATATTTTTTTCCTCTGCACAGCTCCGAATGCATTTGATGAAAGATAATACGTATGTGTGAAAATATAGTGAGGATTCATTTTCGCCAAGAAATCTGTTCATCTTTGCAGTCAAGCGTTTCTAATAAAAATCGAAGAGAAAATTCCTTTGAAGATGCGGTTCCTTGCTAAAATATATGAGTTGCTCAAACTAATGGTCTTAACATTTAGTAAGGCGATTGTTGTAGGCAGTTTTAGCTGTAAAGGGGAACGCTTTCCTTTACTTTGTACTGCTAGATACTAGTATCGGGGAACGAATCATCAGATTTATCCGAGTTCATCTATAAAACAAATGAAAATTTTGGATTTACTCACCTTTTTCCTTATTCTATCTATAGTCTTTTTATTAATTTCAATGAGTTTTCTGTCAGTACTTTTCAGCATTAGTCATATGCTTGAGTCTTTTCATGTGGTCACACCTCTTTTTTGCTGGTTGTTTCCACCTCGTGCAAAATTTCACTGCTATTTTTAGAAACAGTTTTTCTGTAATGTCGCATGGAGACAACGACAAAAGTTGGCGAGACAGCCACTCCATATGCCCCTAAGGAGTAGCACCAAGCTCAACATAGCTCAATATTGCAAATTTAGAGGAAACTTGCTTTTGACCCCATCTTTTCGAGGCTCAGAAATGAATAGAAGTGAAGCTCATGCTGTAGAGTGCATCGTAAGGAGCATGAAATAAGCTTCCTGATTGCTTCCTGACCCCATTTGCTATAAAATAATGAATTCACAGTCAATACTACTGCGCATAGACGGAGTAACGAAAACATTTTTGTGGGAGCCTAAAAATTTAGAAAAGAGCAGTGACAAGCATATAAGACGCGAGAGATACCTGAGCTAAAAACATTTCTAAATGCATACTAGCCGCCAGATTCATGGACGTTTCAAGGAAGATTGTGACCTATCTGGCAACACAGAATGAGCGAGCTTCCTAAAAAAAATGTGGAACTTCATTCCTCTCAACATTCACTTCCTCCTCGCAGTGACGAGGTTGTAAGATAACGTGAACCAATTTTCGTTTGAAAAGTAGCCCGCGGGATGAGGGTAGGTTAGCGGCTTCCCGTCAGCTCCTTAGTTCCTAAGACAATTGAGGCCAAGATGAGCTGAACCAGTCCCGAATGTACAGCTTATGATAAACTGAAGTTCGAAGCAATTCCAGCTGTTTTTTTTGGAGTGAGTCCATTTATCTGTAGGATACACATCAGAGGGTGCTTTGCTTCTCATATTAGGTTGGTTCAAAAGTTCTGCACCAATATATTTTTTAGGATCCAAATTTCATAGGCATTGAATCAGAATGCCACTACATGTGAACTGTAGAACACATCTGGCTGCAGGCGCACAACAATCGTTGCAAAACTCCGAGCGCTAGGTTACAAAAAACTGATGTAGGCTTGTGTCCCCCACGACATGAGCGCCTTGCAAGACTGAGTGTGTGCCAGTCTTCACTGCTGCGCCCACACAGGAGGAACTTTCTCAGCCAGCTCATTACTGGGGACGAGAGTTGGGTGCTGTACGTTAACCATGAGAGAAATGTTGACTCCCGCGTAGCGAACCATCTCTAAAACAGCCGAAAGGAGAAGTGCACGAAAGAAGATTTTTCTGGGCTGTTGCTGGAAACCCGCGGGAATGTTGTATCGAGAACTGGCGACGCCTGAGCCGCCGTGACCACCTTAGTCCACTCTTCTTAACTGCAGAAATTGGCCGACGCTGTTCTCCTGAAGCAGAAAACAATTGACCATGTTGCTCAACTTCATGACAACGCTCGACCTCACATGGCATATCTTACTTGTCAGAAAATTGCCGAACTAGGTTGGAAAGTTCTACCTTGTCCTGCTTATTCTCCCGACTTGACCCCGTCTGACTACCACTTGTTTGGAGCACTGAAGCTGCATTCACGAGAGTAAAAATTCGATGATCAGACTAAACTGAAAAGTGAGATTTCAAGATTCTTCGACACGCAACAGCCAGAGTTCCTGACTTCTGGATCTGATGCTCTAATTGAGCGTTGGCAATACCACATGGATCATAATGGTAATTACTTTGTTGATTGATACCTATTCACAATAAAGTTAACTTTCTTCGAAAAAAGTATGAAATTTGGGGCAAGACTTTAAGACCAAGCTAATACTAACTACTAGCCTACATTAGCCACTAAATTGTTGTATTCCAGATATTCTTCGAGAAGCAGGGAAGAATTTGTACTTCCAAAGCACTAATTCTGGTAGCAGCCATGGAGATGATCAGTGAAATGTCGCATAAGGGAAGGCATGAAATGCTGGGCTGTAATTCCTGGCAGACGACAGCGTTTGCTGCATGTGCATAGCATTATTAAGTATGTGAGAACAGCGTTCGTGAGATGTCTCGACGATTTCCTAATCTCTTCATCATTCCTCACCCGCTACATATTCTTTTTTAGGGTGGCTCATGCCAGTTTTCTTTGATGGAAACTCTTGAGGTACGAAATATATTTAGCTACTTTTTCATTTATATTTAAAGGCGCGCAACACTCCTAGAAACACATTTTGTGAACGGCTGAGGATGGAAGACAGAAAGATGCAAAAACAAGAGTAGCAACAAAGGCGATCAGCGAAATGGCCGAGCGGACCTGGATTGGTCGGACCATGGGGGATGTGACAGGAGAATGCTCCTCCCTCTTATGGCCTCTCCATGCAAATGAGCGAGACCGACAATGACAAGATCATCCCTTTACGAGCCCTCGATGAAGAAGTCGGCCGAGCAGAGGTGACGACGATGCGTCCTTGAAGAGGTCGTCGGAGCCTCTGATGTGCACTCCGCTTCGGCATCAGACGAAGGATCCCATTGTTAGTGCAACCGTGGAGAAGACCCCTCGTTGTTACCATCTGCACAGTTCAATCTGCTCGTGAGCACTATTTTTTAGGCTCACCATAGTACATTTCCGTGGGTGCATGCATCAATTTCTCCAGTGTCGAAGTACAAGGAGAAAAGGAAATAAAGGACTTTCTGCTGTATTGAGATAAACGAGGGCTGCTCGGATATGAAAAAAAAACACAAAAAGTTGGGCAAGATTCCGTGGTCTGCCTACTGTAAAACGCCGGAAAAAATCAGGCCTTTGTACATGAGTCATAAAATTACGTTCGATTTCGTAAAACATTGATAAGAACTTATATAAAAGTTATTGTCCGGAGAAATAATGGAGGACTCAGGTCCACAGCAGTCTTCGCCCGACAATTAGAAACCATAAAAACAGCTACATACAGTGAGTTGGGCTATATATAAATAAAAAAAAAACAAAAATGTGCGGCGATTTCACTAGCCGTACCAACTTCAAGAACCCACGGATAAATTCGAAAAAAAAACCAGTATTTCCGCTTCAAATTTTCCACTTCAGCTATATACATATTCGATACTTCTGCAGAAGTAAGCAACGCGACATTTGAGCATATTTGTATAAAAAACATGAACAAATAATCCAGAGCCCGAAACATCCGGTAATTTCCAGAAAGTCAAAGGAAAACCTCCATGAAATCTTTCGTCATCGTAAACAAAGCAACAGCGTACTTCAGTTAGCATACCCTTGGAGTGTGTTCATCTAACTCGTGCGCATATTTTCAAAATATCGATGTTCACAGTGATTCTGTTCTTTTTTTTCTATGAATTATTTATCGGTTACGCATACAACGAAAACAACCAGATTGCAAAGATGATAACGATAAACCATTGTTAACAGTAATACTGCTGTGGGGTACGCGGGAAGGGGGAAGGGAAGGCGCTCATAGCAGGGAAGAGCAGCGGCCGCCCAACGCTGCAAACCAAGAGAGAATTGAGGCTCCGGATATCAGCTCAGTAGGTCGGTCAACCCTGCCAGGCCCAACAAGCGATCCGATGGAGCCACGGTCTGCGAGGGGTAGGTGAGTGATGTGCACATGAGGATGTAGGAGCTAGATCGGAGGTGTTGAGAAACGAGCCTATCCTCAACCTTATTATGGAATGATCTCGTTGTTGAGGAATTGAAGGTATGAGCAAGGAGATCATCCCACAGCGTGACTACCTTCTGCACGAATGAACTTCTGTGCTTACTCAAAAAGGATTTTTCTCTCAATATTCTAGAACTGTGTCCTCGTGTGACACCTCTTGTATTTGATTTCTAAAACAGTTGCTCGAAATCGAGTTTAACTTCGCCCCAAGCTCACTTGGAGACAAGATCGTAATCCATTAATTTCCTTCTCAATTCTAATGAGTCCGCATCCAGATGACGAAGTCTTTCTTTGTATGACAAAGAAAGATGCCAGCTCGAGCAAAAATCCTTTTCGTAAACTTTTTTGAACATTTTCGGTCTGCTGAACTGAACGACAAGCGTTAGGAGACCAAATCATTGAGCAGTACTCTAAAATAGGACGGGCCATTGTACAAAATAAACTGAATAAGTCTTTGTTTTTTCTCGTAACGAAAGCGCTTAGAATGAAATTCGCCCCACAGTTAGCAAGACGAACTATGCCAGCTATGTAATCATCGAACGATAAGTTGTCAATGTAGGAAATACCTAGACCCCTAACCTCCTTTCTGTTTACGCTAGTATCCTGTCCTTCTATGGAGAAATCCGTCAAGTGAGTGGGCTACCTAGACAGAGCCCCGAAGTTTTTTCCTGCGAGATGGTGAGCCCCCAAGATCTTGACCATTCTGCAAGAGCATTCAGCCCTAACGGTAGAAGAGCCTGTTCAATGCAAGAAAAGTTTGACGTCATCCGCAAACATGGAACATTGTAAGCCCTCAGGAAGGCATTTTGGCAAACCGTTAATGTATGGCAAAAACATCAAGGGCCCTAAACAAGTGCCCTAAGGGACACCACTAAACGTACTATAAACATCAGATTTGGCGCCGTTCACAATTACATGTTGCTTGCGGTCGTAAAAGAAACTCTCAATAAATTTGAGTAGTTTTCCAGAAATGCCAAAATGTCTTAGCTTAATGAATAACTTGGCTAGAGGTACGGAGGTTCTTTGTGGAGATTTTTACACATCTGTATTAAATAATAGAAAGCTCAATGAGAAGACGCACTCATTCGATTCTCTAATGCGGAATTCATCATCTCACTCATTAGAAAGAGAGAGAGAGAGTATACGTGTTTGGATACAGGATAAGTAGAGTGACTACCATGGGTCGCTCAATTTTCTAACCTGCTGCTCCGAAAACACAAGATCATAGGACTCCGTTCCTACTACCTGCTTATTTTGAGCATTAGCCATCATTACTTAAGGTGCTGCCTGCAGTCGTCTACTCCGACCTTGATGCAGGCCCTCAGTCGCTCTACCACGAAAAACAGCGGAGTAGATCTAATTGAAGTGAATCCCCTCCAGACCATGGTAGACTGAAGAAACAGAGCCCACTGCCATTTTTTCGAGATACTTTGAAACAACGACGGTAGTTGTGCACGCTCTTACAGATTTCACTCGGCTGTAACAGTGAAAGCTCGCCCACCTGTGGTTGACGAGGCGGCCACAGAAATCTCTTTTGAAAACTTTTTTGCTTTATCAAACCCTTCCCTCCTCAGCAGTCCGACAGTGGGCTCTCGAAGCAACCAGTGACTGTGCAACCACCGCTCACGTTTCGGGATCTTCTGAACCATGCTCCCTTGTTTCTGTAGTGAAGCATCATTACCAGGGATGTGCGGAAGTAAAATTTCAAATCCCGTAAAAAGTAAAACGTAAAACGGAAGGCCAAAAATGGGCGGAAAACGGAAAGCGTAAAACGGAAAACGGAAAGCGTAAAACGGAAAATGGAAAATTCCGCACACCCCTGATCATTACCTCTCTCCCTCCGTCCTCTTGACTCTTCGAGCAAGCCAACCAAGGCCTCCAGCAAACTAGTAAAAAGAAGTCTGTACGCTGGAGTCACTTACCGCAGTACGACGAGATATCGAACTATATCTTCTGAACGAGTTTGCAATTTCTTACCAGAATTTTAACGCTATCCATGCTAGAAATGGCATTAGCTACTGCCACTATCTGACTACTACAAAAGATAGCTCATAGCTGCATTCTAATTTTCACTAGCATTTGGAAGAAGCAGTCCATATCTAACAGCCTCCCTGTGTAATGGTAAAAATATGACAGCAAACGTTGAAACATATAAAGAAAAAATACAACTTGTTAGGACTGTGCTAGCCCTGGATGTCACCAAGCCGAAGATATGCGACTATTTAGTAACCCAGCTATTATTTGGTGATCCGTTGCCGGCAGTCTTTACTGGAAGTGATTGACGGCAGGTAAATGTAGTTCGGAACTTGCGTTTTTTTTCATGAATATAGCAACTTGAAAAATGCACGCTATTTTAAACAGCATAATTCGACTGTAGAGATAAAGATATGATTGCATGAGTGCATTCGAGACGTTTACTACTCATTTTTGGAAACTCGTATTCATGAAATATGATATTTGGATAATGATGTGCTTTGTGTTCTGGATTGTACGTTCGGGCACCAAGAAGTGCCTCATAAATCAATAAATCGTATTCTAACATTTTAACAATGAATAAAAAAATGAAAGGCCTACTTTCCATTTAATACCATTGCCCTATCCAGAACGTAGACTGAAGGCAGAGGGCTTGCGCTAGTAACTGTTAATGCGAGGGAAGACGTCAACTTAAAATACCACTGGAGAAAATAACCGACCAGAACGGATTAACAATCACCGTTCATTTGCTGTGAGCCAGGAATTATAGCTCAAAATTGAGTAATAATATCTTGTCAATAATTAAGGTAATTAAACCTTGTGAAGCTGAGCTGCATTATCATACCATGCAACACGTTGAATGATTCCGATTTATTTATTTACTTATTTATTTATTTATTTATCACACCCTCACGGGTGTACCATCTAATATAGTATAAGTATGCAGACAGGATCCAATATCGTATAAGTATGCGGACAGGAAAAACTAACAAAAGACCCTAGTTTCAAGTCAGAACTTCAAAACTCAAAGTTTTTTTTCTATCGCGCGTTCCCAAACGAGGAGTACCCCCAAGCTCTCCCTGAGTATAGAACTAGGTTACAGGTTTTAGGCCTTAAAACCTTGTATTACCGGAGATTGGTAGCAGACGTTATTCTGAGATTTAAAATTCTTAGAGGCGAGGTGAGTTTGAAGCCTTCACAATTCTGGACGCTTTCTCCTATCAACTTTCGGATAGTTAGTTTCAACTTATCTTATCCTAGATTTGGCTCTCTATACAGGCAAGTAACTCAAAACTCTTTCTGTTGCCGAGTTGCTCGACTACTTAATAAACTGCCGGCTGAAATGATGGCTGCGAAGGACTCGTCATCACTCCAAAAACTTCTTCCAAGATGTGAATTTACTTAATATATTGGATTGTGAGGATGTGGCTTAATGTAGCTTGTGTCTTTTTCCCTTCTTTGTGTTGCTTTTTCCGTAACTTCCGGACCACTAACTACTTCTTGTTTTTGTTCTCAACTACTGATGTATCATTGTTGCTTGGCTATATGACAACCTTAGTTTCAACCTCTCGGACTAGTCCTATAAATCTCAATCAAATCCACGAGATTGGGCATTTATCCTCTGGAATGCTAGTGCGTCGTCTATATTTACTTCCGTAATCCCTGTGTGAAAATGAAGCTAGACTGCGACGGGTTATGAGGCGTGGATAGATCAAGGAGCCGGCAAGCATCCACCTAAGGTTACGCATGAGGTTCGGACCAGATCAAAGAGGCGCCTCAGCGCCCGCCCCAGAATGGATCTTCCAGTTGCGTTCTTAGAGCGTGATTATCTCAAATATCTGATGCCTTCACCCAGCCACTATTACCACTGTTACCATTTTCCACTGTTACCTGGCCCCTATGCATGTGGAACAGCAAGAGTTTAGTAAATTTCGGCCTATTAACAGTCTATTTCCTAGACCGACTTTTCACTGACTAGCCCTCACTACCACCTTGGAATTGAGTTCGAAACTAAGGATACTGAGCGGGCATGCAATCACCGCTTAGAGCGTGGTGGTGAGTTTTGGAGTTTAACTCACCATCACGACACTTTTCTACGGGCCCATATTTGAGAAGGAACGCATAACGTCAATGGCAGCCATTTTTCACAGGAATATCTAATTCTTAGGAATTAAAAATCCTCCCAAGAAGAAGCCAGATGTTTGCTATGGACATTTGGTGGATAGCAGGGATAGGTAGTTTTGGCAGCTCCGTACTGCTGGCTACATAGGTTTCTCATGGCGACTACGGTAGAATCCGTATGAGGTTGTGCGAACAAATCCTTGCACAGGAAATGCAATTCTTTCGGCAACGGCTAAACGAAGCCAAGAAAAGTCTTATTTCCGCTGAGCAGCTATTACGCAGACGAGGTTACATATATGAGTGTGACGAGCTAAGCAATACGCTCTCGAGGCAAGGTTTATACACATAATTACTATCTATTATACTTGCACATTTTTGGGAAAATTTCGAATATTCGAATAATCGAATATATTCGAAAATTGACTTTTTCGAATTTTCGAATTTCGAATATATTCGAAAAACGGATATTTCGAATATTCGAATTTTCGAATATATTCGGAAATCGGGTTTTTCGAATATTCGAATTTCGAATAATTATTCGAATAAATCATTCGAATGAAGGTCCTAGATTGAAATATTGGATAGAATGAAGACTCTAGTAATCCGTAACACCTTTTGCTGCCACCTTCAAATTTATTGTCGCAAAAAACCGGCAAGAGACCATCAGGTAATCCATACAAATCAATTCAAGAACCAAAATTTCAAGTGACTTCAACTAATCCAAGCAAATGAATCCAGAAGACGAATCATAAATTAAATTATGAGAAAAACTGAGTATCAAGAAAAGCAAAGGCAAAGTATTGGGTGTTGCTATAAGTCTTTGCGATTTTTGTTTCAGCTGCAGTTTTCACGGCTCAGAGTGAGCGTCGATGGCGGTGCGTTTTTCGCGCACTCGGAAAGCACGCGGTCCAGTTTTCTTGATAGTTAACATCAAATGTGATTAAAAAACTACCATGAATACTCTGATTTGCCACTATAGCGGCGACTCGCGCAGCGCGGGCGACGCGGCTGCTCGACATGCCATATCCGCGAAAAACGCACTGCCATCGACGCTCACTGTTTTTTTTTCACCTTTTGGCTATGAGACATAACGATTCGAAGGCGCTAGTCTTGCTCTACAAGAATGTTACAACCGACTCTTCTTAAACAATTTGCTTGAGGTTCGGCACTACGAGTTTGAGCGTTGAGTGCATGAAAAACAGCTTCATCGACACTGCTTCTCCTAGCATTCAGTAAGAAAGTTCAAAAGACCACCAAAACTCAAACTACTTATGCGAGTTGTGTTTGAAACAGTCACTCATTGGCTGCCTCATAACAAAAGACATATTTTTCTCCACATTTGTCTCGGAGAAGCCATCACGATCAGCCAAATTTCTTCCATGAAGGCGTGGGGATAACTTGAGAGGAACTGCATGGTCTAGGCGGGCACCGCACTCCTCAGAGGTATTATACAAATAGAGTATTTCAGCCGTCCACTCAGAAAATCTATTCGGATCGGCACAAAAATCCTACCCGTTGGTAACCTCTGGTGCCACTCGGCCAAGATCATCAAAGCTGCATTCCGAGAACTTGGCTCATAGTGTTCTTTCACGTTTCCAGCGAACCTACGCGTTGGCGCAGCATCTGTTCCTATTAAATTTAGAGAGAAAATGATGCCGTTTTTCAATTTGGCATTTTCCTTCCTAAGCGTGAAAACTTGGCAATTTAACATTTTTCGAAGACCTCATGATAACAGAATTGCAGAAAAAGAAAAGCGCTTTCGTAAGATTGTAAGCACTTTGTGAAAGAGTGGTAATGGTACGGGAAAAAACTGCGACCGGAAAAAAGCGCAAGGACTTATGTCAACATCCAATAATCCTGTCCAAACTCTTCATTTAGAGCGTAATGGACGACTGAAGGGTGTTGCAAGTTGTTTCCCCGAAAGGAAATCGCTGTTAGACTACTCTGTACACTAGGACGCCTTTTTTTCGATACAAAACTAAGCCAGCACAAGGTAAACGTCTCCGATCCATTTTGTGTGATTAGAATATCGAATATTCGGGTCGAATATTCGGTATTCGGTTACGCATTCGAATAATGGGGGTTTCGAATATTCGAATAATCGAATATATTCGAAAGTTGACTTTTTCGAATATTCGAATTTCGAATATATTCGAAAAACGAAAATTTCGAATATTCGAATTTTTGAATGATTCGATTCGAATAATTTATTCGAATAACCGAATAATTATTCGATTCGGTTGCAAGTATACTATCTATACATTGATACACATGAAAGAAGAAATCAAATACAGGTGAAACAGTTTACGATTTAAAAAAGTGCTTTGGATTTGGCACCTGTATTTTCAAAGATACTTTGGTGGTCTTGCGTCCCACAGAGGATATATAGTCCTTGTCGAAAAGATAGACGGATTCCGTGACTGCACAAACGCGGCGGGACCTGAACGATGAATGCGGAGAGTGCATGCTCCAAGTGAGAGAGTCCAATAGGTCCCACCGCGATTCTGCGACCGCGACGATATGAAACCGCACGCGCAATCCGTCTATCTTTTCGACAAGGACTATAATAAATAGTCTGGAATCCCAGCAACTCGACTAACAAAAAGTTTGGTTGATCTAGCCTTAGTTAGCTTAATCCACATTCGCTACTTCAATTGTGAGACTAAAGCTGTAAAACTATTATAGCACGCTAGAACGCAAAGGTGCAAGGGTAACCGTTTGCTAAGGAAAAACACAGCTTTCAGAGAGGTTGCGACAACGACCAAATAAAAAAATATTGCAACATGTACAATTTTGTAGATGTAACTGATTTCGTATGTCAGTCGTAAGTTACTAGTTTCGTAATACTGGTTTTCTCTCTTAGAACGACACAAAACAATTGTTGTCATCGTACTTTCTGTGCAGGTAATTCAAATCCTATCACTACAATTCAAATTTTAGCCCAAACTTAAAGATAGCCCTAACGATAAAAAACGTCGATTTTTTAAATGAAATTCTTCTCTGGAGGCTACCCTTGTGCCCATAGTACGTTTGCGAGAAATACTAGCTTGTACATATTTTGCCAATACATGTCCGTTTGTACGAGATCTACCTCCGAAAATATTGATCGATCCTGTATCAGCTGAGAAACACAGCCGCATACATACGATCAGAGAGAATGGGCGGGGTTGAGCGCGGTGGGCGCATTTGTAGATGCGTACGAGTTTTATTACTCGAGTAACTGCAGAGTTCGGAGTGATTCCTTTTGCAGTTACGCACTCCAATTGATGGCACCTTTTTTTCTGCGTTAATGCTGCCTTTAAACTGTGAGTGAGCAACGTCATGGAATTCTTCGGGTTTCTCCGAAGAGGATAAAAGCACCGGGTTTTACATCAAAATGAAGAATTGCTGAGGAATCTGTACCTTATGTATACATACGTACTCATGTGAGCCATAACTTTAGCAAGGCACTTTCGAAGATATTTGGACAGACCTGTATATGTATGTACTGCCAGAGTACTTGAGAGGTAAGACAATTTGGCCGACGTTTGCATTGCTTCGAAATGAAGCTCATACGTACATTTGAGCCGTCCCTTGTGATTCCTTCCCTGGACGATATTTCCTGATTAGTTTCTGTGTCAACGGATGATGGCTGTCGCCGAAGACCAGAGCAACTTTTTGGTCTCCACTTCTGTCTTGCCATCATCCGCAGTTTCAAATGCTGTCTCTGGCAGGCACTGCTCGATGCCTTTACTTTTTGTGCCAATAACAAAGGTATGAGAAACTGTGAATCCTAGCTGATTTTGAGTGCTCGTGCTATATCTTCTCAGACCGATGATGTGAATGGCAAAGAGATACGAGAAAGATTATTGCCTAGAGTAATTTTTGTCATTTACAGAACTCGGTCGAGCAAGCGTTCTCGGGAAAATGAGATGGTGAATGATCTACATGAACTGTGTCCTTATCAAAATGGAAAGCGAAAAAAAAGATTCCACAATCCAAGATTCTCTGTCAAGAGATGAATGGACATGCAAACTATGTATGAATCACATTATCAGAAGTGTAAAATCACAGGTAAAATCTCTGGGCAAAAATTCTAAAAGGACGGATGGTTTGACGGAATCAAAGCTAGTGTGAAGGAAACATCTTCCTCAGGATCTTCTAAAATTGCGTAGCTCAGAAATCAGCAATTCTTGTTGGAATTAAAGAAAAAAGGGCTTCAAATAAAGTGAAATAGGTTTTGTTCCATGGCGAAATTCTGAGGGAAACGGCAATGTGCGGTACAATATGTGAGCTGTAACCCCATCGAGGAGCTGCTGCGCGCAAAAAAGACGTCATGATCAGTAACCCTTGTTAAGATCATCTTGGTGAAAAAGAAAGAAAATGCCAAGGCCAAAAATGCAAAATGTGGTGTGTCGTGAGCATTGTTTTACATGGAAGGGAAGGCACTGTCACTTTATTATAGGTAACCTCACCCACAACATGGTTAACAATAAGATTACTCGTCGAGTAAAAAGCCCCTCGACACATGGCACAGTACAATTTTTTGGATAATTTATTCATTTGCTTGTTTATTTATTTATTTAGAACATGTAACATTTTTGAATTTCGCCGTTTAGAGCTGTAAAACGTACTATACCTTCACAGTTTTCCTCTATCATCACATCCAGGAAATTCAGAACCATCAAGATTACCAAGTCGAGGAAGTTTATTTGTTTATTTGTCTATTTATTAATTCATATGGGCTTAGATTACTGCATTGAAATGAGCTTAAGTCAGTTGAGCAGATGAATGACAGGTATGAGAATATTAACGTTAGTGTGTTAGGCTTAAATCATGGTCAGGACCTCAGTGCATACAGGAGCCAGAGTCCTGCACGGTGCTGCTACGAAACTTCCACGAGAAGATCCTTCTGTGATACTTAGATCAGAATGACTCGTTCTGTTCTTATGATCTCGCTCATAATGGCACTAAATAACCAAGTTGTCCAAATTTTTGAAAGCATGTGATTTTACATCAGCTATTGGGATAAGGAGAGGCTGAGGAACTGCCACCACATAACAAGCCCTGTTCCATCAAGCTGCACAACCTTTGCGACAACACGTTATTTTATGCTGTCCCACTGGTGAAACTTGTGGGACTGCATGTCCTAGGTGGGAAGACGTTCCATGACTTCTTGATCATGAGCCGCTCAAACGAGGAAGATGTTGTGATCCGAGAGGTTGTGCCTCTGTAATCTGCTGTCAATAATTTCACCCACAGGTTTTCCAGTGACTCTGTGACCGGTCTTCAACATTACTTATTCTGCCGCTTTGTAACATCGGATAACAAAGTGCACGGAATCCAATCCGCAGCAGGGCATGACGCTTCCAGAAACATCTCAGCTCCTAGCTGATTTTCTCCGAAGAGCTCTGTTTGTGCGTTGGCCCGACAATCACCACTACGGGTCGTCGCTGTGTTATTCTATCGTCCTAACGAGGTGGGTACTCATAGCTATCGGATTAATTTCGTGTATTCGATTATTGCCGATACGGATGGGTTCGGCAATTAGCCGCATCGTCCACTCGTCTCCAAGGGACGCTCGAAGTGATTAATGCCGTCGTCGAGCACCAGTCCCAGTGCTCCGGTATGCACTACCGAAGAAATCAAGTTTGGAGATGCTGCAACGGGGAGCCTATGCGTGGGAACTCGCCAGAAATCGCTACAATCAGTAAAAACGCTGCTTGCTGAATTAAATAAACTACAATAGCGCCCGTAACTTCCGCGAAAAAAAAACGGGTAGCGACGAATTAATCCGTCGCCGACGAATTAATCGTTAGCAAACTGTCGCAGTACTGAAACTCCCTTTAAAATTAAGTTTTTCTATATCTTAGCGCACTTTCGGACTCTTCATCAAATTTGGAATTAAACAGCGAATAAATTTTTTTGATCTCAGGTTACAGAATACTTATTTTTTCAAAAATTTAAAATTCTCTCAAAATCCTAGCAATGAGGTCAAAACTCGGGAAAGGTTGGAAACGGAGAAAATTACCAAGGAATGAGTGCTTCCGAAAGTGATCATCGAACATCGCTTATCATCATCTTTGTTTCGAGTGATTTACCACGGGTTTGATTTTGTGTTATTTTAGCGAATTTTCGAAGTTTGCCGCTTTATGTTTGCTTCAAGGACTTAGGAGATGACAAGTTAGTTCGCAATAATTTAAGTCAGGAAGTTGTCAACAGGGATGCATTTAAAGGGTAGACATTCTTGCATAGGTGTTCTGGAAATTCCTCTCAAAGTAGCAGTGAAAGTGTATTTTATCATCGTTCATGAAAGAGTAACGGTGTTAGCGGGATGCCTAAAATTTTCACGATTTAGTGGGTTCTGTATACTTCTGTCCCAATCCCACTTCATAATACAGTAATTATCTGTCATTTATTGATTACAACCTGGTTTAGGCGGCGAAAAAGTCAGAAATTGGTGGAAATACAAAATCATTTCTGTCATCATCGTGAAGTCAAGTGATTTTTACATTTTCTGACTCGCCGTAATGTGAGCTTTTCAGAAGTGTAAGTATTGACTACCTTTCTGTTATGAACTTGGTCTTTGATTCCATGGCATAATTACGATGCAGGTCTATTGCGATTCGAATCGCGCAGGCAGGCTCGAAACTACTGGCGGTCATACCGAAGGCATATTTACACCTCTGAAGTCTTTCATTAGCTCTTCAGTGGAATCCACATTCAGAGCTCTCTCAGAGTGAGATCGTGCTAATCGATTCGAAACGTAAGGTCGCAGTAGGTATTTCCATCTCGGTAATTTAGTATATAAAAGAAAATTTTATGAACGTCACCTGATCAAGCCCTGAAGTTTAATGAAACTGAGACCTGCTCCTGATGTCTGATCGTAGAGAAGGCATAAAACCCTGAGCCATACACTCAAATGTCGACTGGGCTCCAAATAGAAAAAAAAGAAAAAGAAACTTCGCTAGGAGAAGCCAATCCGCAGCATCTCAACCTAGCTATTCCGGTTGCCAGTTTTCCTTTCTATTTCTTACCATCACTTCGTAGCTAACAGCTCAATGCTGCTGGCTGCCGAACACTTCATTTCTAGTGAGCGGATAATCTGCAGTGACTTGTTGAGAGCTGGTGACGATGAGGTTCGCATGACAGTTATTGCCTGTGATCCTGCCGCCGTTCCCCCGGGGATCAACCAGTTGACGCTATCGCATCGCCATTCGAAGTTGATCAAGCTCTCCGCAATCTGTTCCTCTTTGATCGCACCGCCACGTCGCTACTTCCATGGGTGACTCGCTGGGAATATTCTAAGATGAAGGATTGGGGCGGGGAGAAAATTCCTTTCAGATTTCCTTTCAGTTTTTTTTTTGCATTTTCCGCCCACGTATTGCTACTACTCAGGCGAATAATTCGAGCCGAGTCAATGCGCTTCCGAGCAAATATCGCTTATGCTTCCCTGAAATACCACACCAATTCTTTCTAGAAAGACTCGTCAATCTCCACAGAATAAGCGAAATCTAACAATGTGCGACATCCGGTCGAATTTTCCCACCTAAGTATGTTCTAGCGTAGCAGCCTACAACTTTGGCCTCGTTTGTACCATGTAACTGCGTCAAACACAATTATTTTGTTTTTCAGTCTTATAAAATGAATATGGGTGAATGAGATGTGAGCAGCAAAAACGAAAATCCAGTACGATCCCTCATCATGAAATAATGCGTCTGACAAACGCCTTTCACAATGTTTCTTCTGATCATTCACCATGTCTGCTTCCTATTTGCTCTTTACCCAGATTCCGCGGCCGTAGAAGAATGAGAGATTCATACAGGAGTACAGTAACCACTGTAATTGTTCCATCGGAAAAGAAAAAATGACTAAGGTAGACGTTCTTGAAGTATTTTCTTTATAAAACAGCTCATGTGAGTCCTTTCCAAAATTGCAAGTATTAGGATGGTCAGAAAGTCTTGAGCCGTTTTGGACTTTTTTTGCGCTTTATTTTATTACTCAGCCCACAGTGGAATTTGCTCAACAATATAATAGCCACAGTTAGTCAATGCTGTGTCCCACCTAATGGGCAGGTCAGCGTTCCCCTTCTCCCAGAACTGGGAGGAGTGCAAGCCAAAGAAATCGCTGACCTCCACTCCAACATGGTCAACTTTGGTGAATTTTTTCTTAGCCAGGAATGCCTCGAGGGGATGAAATAAGTGACAGTCAGAAGTGGCAACGTCAGGAGAATACGGTAAGTGGGGAAGCGTGTCCCAACCCAGCTCCTCCTATTTTTCAGGGGTCCCTTAAGCAAAATGGGGCCTAGCGTCACCATGGCGTAGGTGTACAAAAAACTCGTCTTGGCCGTTTTTCTCGAACAGCATCCGCGACCTTCCGGAACTGATTGGCGTATGTGTTACTGATGACCTTGTATGTTTGCGAGAGCAGCTTATAATACGACATTCCTGGCGAATTCCAGAGGTAGCAAAGGAAACACTTGTTTGGGTGGGGTGCGATTTGGTGGATCTTCTGCTCGACGGAGCCACATGGCAAGATGTATGTTAGAATCGTAGAGGACACAACTCTCATCTTCAGTAATTAGTTATTCCAAAAACTCCTTTCGGTGTGGTCAATGAAGGAAAAACTGATCTTGGGTAGGAGGACCTCTTTTGGAATTGACGTCGTAATTAAAGTTAGGAAAGCCAATCCGGCTATATATGCCTACTATGGAGAAGCCCCGAGTTTGGTCTACGATTACCACATGGTAGGTCATGGGTACCGATCAATAATCAAAAGTTCTGGAACTTTCAAAAAAATCGGCTCAAGACTTTCTGATCACCCTAATATTAGTTTAGAGCATAATTAATTCGGTTTTTTTTTCGCTGCTCTTTTCCTCGTTAAAAATTAAAAATATTCCACATCTTTCACTTAGTAACGTGCTATCGAATCCTGATCCGCACTCACTATCTCGTGCTCCATCACTTCCGGGAAACATTGAGTGCAGCACAGTCATTTCGCGATCTCAGAACACCTCTACGATGAAACTTCGACGATAAGGAACTTTGCCAGCCGTGGGAGGGAAGGAGGTTTGATTGGCCAGATTGCTCAGAAATAGAGACTGCTCGCTCAGGAAATCGGTGGAAATTCGAACATTGTTCCTGTCTGAAAGTTCGTGCGGACCATGTAGCCGATCTCCACGCTTTTCTGAGCCCTTTGAGAGAAAGTACCTTGGTCGAATGGTCCATATTGAAATGCGGACAGCATTTCAGTTGTCAAGCTTTTGTCCTCTTTTAAGCTACCCAGTATTCTTCATGCTTGGAATTTGATGGCCAACCTCTTCTTTTCTCATCTGTGAAGCTCGTAACTTAGGAATATGAACAATATTTCAACTTAGCCTTGTTGATTGGTTTATCTTTGAAAGGCTTCCTGGGATCGCGGAATGACTGTGCTGCATTCCAACTTTTCCCGAAATGATAGAGCATATCGTGGCTGATATGGATGCGATCCTCGATAGCACCTTTAATAAGTGGAAAAAGGGGATTGTTTCGATAGAAAAACCATTCGAAATGGTTCAAGTTTTAGAGAGAAAAGAAATCGCGAAAAAAGCCGCGTTATTTATGCACCGACCTAGTGCCTTTTCGATTTGTGGAGGCGAGATGCTACAAAAGCAGTCTGAAATTAACTCTCAGTTCCTACCAAAAATGCACTTTCCCTTCAGGATGGCTTCACCTACGAATATGCAGGCCAGACTGCGTGGTAATTTTAGGATCGTAGTTTGAATTTCACAGTGACTCTCTTACCAGTGGGTACGGGAACGGTTGGATTGGCTTTATGGATACTGGTTTCTTCTCGTCGTCAACAAAATTTTTGTAAGACTTCTAGAGAGCTTCTTTCAATGCACCTCAATTCCTACACCTCTCTTCCAACATTTGTATGTCTTAGAGCTTTACTTACTTTTTACTCTTAGCTTTACTTCTTTGCTTTGAAAAAAGGACATGCAGTGTATTATTTTGTTGCAGAACCGATCTCAGATTTCGACAACTGAGTTTGAGTTGCCATAACTCGGCTAAAACTAAAATTTTTCCTTCAATTAAGCAGCCGTCTCAACCAACACATTTTCGCCATTTTTAATAATAAATTTTGGTTTTACTGGAATCGGAACCAAGCTGTTTGGGGCTTGAAACGAATACCAAATGTGCTCTGGGAACATCACTTCTCACCCCAAAGTGTTATTCCAAAGTTCATGGTTCGAAAATCGGCACCGATTTTGCAATAACCTTATATGTCAGATGACTGATAAAGGTACACTACAAGGAGAAATTTGTGTGCATCCATGAGACGTCGGCCAAAACATTTCCACCGCCAATATCCCCAAAATGAGATAAAATTAGACATTTTCTTGACGAAAATTAGCGATTTAAACGAGGGAAAAAAGAAAACGATTCAGCCCCAGGATTCCGTTTGCGTTGAGAGGCGGTCCACTACCACTCTAATACCTTTTCAGTACACATCCGACGACATCTCATCTTTCCATCAACGTGTAAACAAGCTCGCAGTGTATGAACGCAGATCCAATTTCTCTTTCAAAACAGTCTCAAAATCCTCTGTGATGTGGTCTTTTCAGTCAGTTACTTTTGCCGCGATCTACAAACAATTTGTAGTTCAATAACGATGTAAGCATAGATACCTTTTTGTATGTTTAAGCCGCCATTAATGCGTCACTGCAGTAAAGTTCTTTGTTGTCGAATGCACAACCAGAAATAGCAGCAGTAATCGTGCCAGCAGTTTCCTTCCCCTTTGTCGGCGTCGGCGCCTTTCCCTTCGACATCGCCCGACTGCTTATGCTCTCGTTACGTTTTCGTATGCAAAATGTTTACTTTGCAAGAATACATTTACATATTTATTTTACACCCTATGAGCGCACGTAAGAAGCATAGTTTAGGGGACAACATTAGCTAACGAGGAAAACGGGAGAAGAATCAGAACAACATTCTCATAACCTAGTAGAACAGCCGAGGAAAATACTAGATAGCGATGAAAAAAGGAAAAAAAATGGTTCTTCACTGAGCGTAAATAGTAGCGTAGAGTAGCTTATTTCGCTTTTTGGCTCTCTAGAAATGTTCCATCTCATCTCTTGTAAGTGTTTCTTGGGTGTAATCTTGAATCATGTGAGAAATGGCCAAAATAGAGCAGCTATCACAGTTGCTGTAAGGGTTGTGCCCTCGAGGTCGTTGTTTTCCAGAAGATGCTACGTCTGTGCTCATAGTTCTAGGTCATTCTGGATTTCCCGTGAGTATGTTGAGAAAAAGGTAAATGTTTTTTTTCACATGAGCATAGCAAAGCGGCATTTTTGTTGTCTTCCCGATACTTTTGTACGTGTCGCTATAGTGACAAGATGAAGCTCCTCCGACTCTGTGCATTACTTATTGACATTCCGTAAAAAATAACTTTCTTTTTGAGAATCTCTCTGCAGCTTTCCGGCAGTTGGCCTTTTACTGCCACAGTCTTCAGAAGTTGCACCTCGCAATCTAAGTCTTCTTGTATTTCCTTTTCCTCTTTTCATCATATGAAAATTTGGTCTTCGAAACCATAAGCCTTAGATTGCTCCCTGAGCCTGTTTGGAAAAGGTTCTTTGTTTTCAAAGGCGGCACTTTTTCCACTGTATTTTTGTCCTATTTCAAACGATGAGTGGCTGAATCTATAGCCAGACCGCAAGTTTTACTGCTAAGTACCATTCTCATCATGACATTTTGCTCTGGCTCTCACTTTGTTATTGTTTTGCAGCACTGGCTGTCCTAGTACAGCGTGTCGAGTAAGTGAGTGAATAAATGGGTTCCTCAAACAACGAGCAATCATGCACTCATTGAGGCTGAGACGAAAAAAGCTGTTCACTTCCTTGCATGCCGTTGTGATTTTGCCTTTTTGTATGCTCATCAGAGTAAAAATCCTCTATGCAGTAAGAAAGATAGGTTTTCGGAAATGAATATAGGAAAATATTATGAGACTACAAGCAATGTGGTTCGAAACACCTCCCTGAATTTATCTGAGAGATACATATCTACCGATTCCATTGTCAAGCTTTGGCTTGACAATGGAATGGAGAATGGAATGGGAATGGAGAATCTGCTTTGGAGGAAAGCAGACAAGCACACTTGAAGCAATTCCTTTGTTGTTTCCTCCTGGTATTCTTACTATGCGGCCCAATCTGTTGTGCTATTTCAATGGAATACACCAAGCTTCATTTATAGCTCGTAAGTGGCTCCCTAAAGAGTCGCGGACGCCTCGCTAGAAGAACGTTCGAGATTGCTTTTTTGTGCGGCCAACATAGGTTAAAATCCGCTGCTTTCAGGACCTGCCTTGAATTTCCATAGATCTTCTGATGAATGGATCATCTGACAGCTCTAGAAGCTCCTGCTACCCAAAAAATCACTAAGCGTGACGACATAAAAATGGCACTCTTCAATTTCTTTGTCTCGAAGTTTCTCTGGTTTTGTGCACAGGGAGCCTGCCAGGGACGCGCTCACAAAATAATTAGTGGACTGAATTAATCACAGGAATTATAACGGTTGTAAAGGGTTTAGATCGATAATTTTATGGAAAAAATAGTGTTGGCGAATGAAAACCGACATAGCTTCTGTATCAACCTAGTATATGGGAATTCTTTCGCTGCCGCATTGGAATTCCTTCTGATTCCGTCGACCAATGGTGGCGTCGAGCTGCTGTAAAAGACAACGTCATTACAACCAAAGTCTCTACCCTTATTCTGTGTGTTCCGTCATGGTGACACCAGATGACGTTGATGGACATAACAGAGAAGAAAACTGCAAAACAGGGAGCAAAGAGCGATCGTGTTCTTTTATCCTGATATACAAAGAAGCTGCAGCTCCAGAATGCGTTGGACGCTGAAGTAACATCCTGTAAAGGAGCACATCAGGTTCTTGCAAAATTGATGTCAAGTTTTTGAACCACAAAATTTAGTCTATTGAAGACCACAAATAGTGCAGTCCTTATATCCTATAGGTATTTTAAGGCTCATTTCTTGCCTTTTTCTTAGTTTCCTCCTTCAAGTCCATTCTAACCTCCTCAGCTATGTGGGCGAGTTGCAGCCGAGTTCAAGGATTCATCTCACTCACTTTTCCGTCCGAAGATTCGGCCATCCTAATCTTATTGTTTAGTGCAAAGGATGGCCTAAAGTTTACGTTTTAGTTCGGTATAGTTAGGGCACGAAACGGAAATCAAACAGAATAGTTGTGTTGTATTTATTACATACTGAACCATGCATAAAATAACCACGAGAGAACAAAACATAAACACGAACAGGTAAAATCAAACAAATGTAAACAAATACCAAATGTCATATCATGTCTTAAAGTACGAGTCGAGCACTCTCTTAAATGAACTGGATTTAGGAGGAATGAGCTGTTTTTTTTACTGAGCCTTTCGTAGTCTGTACCAGCTCATAAACGAAGAACCGTCGTCTGACACCTTTCCTAGGCCTAGCTGTTAGCAGTTTGCTAGTTGAACCTCGAGTATTAGAAGGCCTAAATTGAACATATTACTGGGTGCGGGACCATGTGTTCATTTCTGAACACATACTAAATAGAATAGCTCACTTACTTGTTTATTTTTTCTTCTACATATATGTAATTGTTGTATAATAAAATGGAATAGTGCCTCCGGTGTGAAGAAGTGAGCGGCACAGCCAGCACCTCATACGTGTTTTCCTGAAATAGAGTCAATGTTTTTGTGACCACTTTGGAGGAATGCCATTTCGCTTCGCCAACGACATCTTGAACAAATGCTGGAAACACGGGTTTCCCCTGCTTTTACTGGGCATAGTGCAGAGTTTTCCTTTTTGTTTCTACTCCCCCGCCCATTCATGCACAGGTTCTCAACCTAGATAACTATCTGCTATCAATTTGCTATCAAGGCAATGGTGCGGTTCCAGTGGATGAAATATTAGTACTGACTTCCGTTCTCATGGAATGATATGCGTTATTTTCACGCTTGTCTTAAGAGCAATTTATTCTCGATGCGTGACTTTGACGCGCGTGCATGAATATGGTGAAAGGTAGAGCCTGTCGCATCGCGCAGTTCAGACGCACGCGTTTCAGACCTCGCGGCGGCAGCGCTTTCTTCTCATTAAGAAGGTGCAGATGTTTTCCGCGCGAATGACGTGCGCGCCTAGTACAAATTGCTTTTTAAACAGCTGAATAAATATATTTATGTATGTGTGCTGCGCCGATCGCCTCTCTAAAAGAAGAACGCCCCCGTCTTTTTCCACATTTCATGTTTGCTTTGCGTTTTCTATTTTTACACTAGTATAATGGACGGTCAGTAGTTATTGACTTCCGACCAGCCGCGCGCTTTCATTCATTCATTCATTTATTACATTGTAATAGTTTACAATGCGACCCTTCGAAAGAAGGTACATAGAGTTAATTATATAGTCATGAGGAGTTACTGGAATAGATAGATTTGAGAGCTTGCATAGACACTAGATCCAGCTATCGTACCACAACGGCTCCCACTGACAGGGTTGGTTAGTTGCATTGCCCGAAACCATTCGAATCTGACCGCAGCACTGGGGCGCGGTCAAATGAAGGGACTATCGTGGGCTCCATTCCCTGCTGGTTCCTCGCCGTTACCGTCAACCAACACAGTGTCCTTTGCAAATAAGAAATAGGTGAGCTGATCTGAATGTTAGTATTCCAGATGCTCCTCTCACAGATAGATAGTTATATAAATTTATATCTAATAAACGTCAGCGCCTAATTTCGAGTTTTCCTCCTGTTACATAAGAATATTTCGATGTGTTAGAATTCTCCCGGTATCTCTTCCATAATTTGTTTCAGTGAGTAATTTTTTGACAAGGTCTTCATGTTGTGCTGCTGCCTGAAAAAGCCTTTTGGCAGATAGTGGAATACCTTAGCCATACGCGGAAAAAATGAATGAGAGAAACCATTACCTTTACAAGGTGGAAAATAGGTTTCAAAGGTGGACACTCTGCCATAGCAAGGCTTAAGCACATAGTATTTCGAAAACTGCAAACTTACCTGACCATTAACTAGCTTATGAAGAAAGCATAAGTCGATAAGTTTTCTTCTAAAAGTTAATGAGTCAAGTTTTAACTTCTTCAAACGTTTCTCATATGAAGGGAGTTTTCTCAGTTGTTTATGTTCTGGGAAGCATCGATAAAATACCAGTCTTGTGTATGTCCTCTGAATACTCTCGAGAAGGTCGATGTGTTTCTTCATATATGGATTCCATACTGGTGAGTTATATTCTATTATAGGTCGTACATACACTTTAAACATCCTAGTAAGAACATTGACGTCTTTACTTTTAAAAATTCTCAAGATTCGGAACATAGCGCATTTAGCAGCTGCGGTGATTTTGTTATAATGCGATCCAAATTGAAGACCTTCGTCAATCTGTATTCCTAAATCTCTGATATTTTTCACATTCCTGATGGGGGTGTTTTCCGAAAGAAAATATTTTCTTCTTGGGTTTCTTTTTCCCAAATGCAGTACGCAAGTCTTTTGCTCAGAGATTTTTAGCTGCCATGAGTTCATATAAACGACAAGCTTGTTTATTGCATTTTGTAGCTTTTTTGTGGCACTATCAACCTCTTCGACTGAGTATTCAGAGAACATCTTGATGTCGTCTGCGAACATTGCCAGTTTGATATCATTCGGCAGTTCACAATTCTTCGGAAGGTCATAAATGTAAATGAGAAAAAGAATTGGACCAAGAACGCTACCCTGCGGAACCCCACTTGTTACCTCCCGTAGAGTTGACAAGCTCTTACCAATTTTAGCACAAAAAGATCTGTCAGTCAAAAAAAGAGCGAATCCATGCATGCAGATTACCACGTATGCCGACATTATCTAACTTCCAAAGCAGCTTCTCGTGAGACACAGTGTCAAACGCTTTTGATATGTCGTAATACACCACATCAACAAGCCTTTTTGAAGACAATTGCTTGAACCAATCATGAATGCAATCCAGTAGTTGGTCACACGTGGACATTTTACTACGAAATCCAAACTGTTAAGGAGGTAGTATGTTCTCCTTGCATAGATGCGTGTCAATTTTGGCTTTTATACACCGTTCCATTATCTTAGCTGCAGTGCTAGTGATGGAAATTGGGCGGTAGTCGGATGGCTGTTTTGGTGATGGGGTCTTGTTAACTGAGGTAATGATTGACATTTTCCAAAGGGCAGGGACTGTACCGAGGCGAAGGAAAAAGTTAAAAATGTGTGCAAGGGGTACTTTAAGGGCATCACAACATTTCCGGAATATGGCTTGCGGTATGCCATCGAAGGTGTCGGAGTAAGATATTTTCAGCTTTTTGCAGACTTTCAGCACTGTTTCAGGGTAGATGGTAAAAGAACTAAGACTTCTTTGCGATTTATTCTGTAAGGAAGGGAAATGACCATTATCGGGTGTGAAAACGGAGCTGAAGTAGTCGGCAAAAATTTCGCTCTTTGAAGAATCTGTAGCGAGTGCATTTCCATGTTCGTCAAAAAATGAGGGAAACTTTGTCTTTCGTTCTCTGAAGCGATACTTGATAAATCTGAAGAGTTCCCTATTGTTCTTAGATAGTATGGTTTTTCTTTCACGATTTCTCGAGAACTTTTCGATCAGTCTAGAGAGTTTAGAGGACACTTTTGCATACTTCTCCATCACATTTCTTTTGTGGAGGCGTTTAAAAAGGTAATTTCGGAATCTAAACAATCGTTTGATATGAGCTGGATAGTTTACACCTTCTCGCCTGCGCATTATAGGGACGTATTTGTTAACAGTGTTGGATACTAAACGGCAGAACCTTTCGTATAAATCGTCTATGCACGAAAATCCATCGAATATCGTTTCCCAATTAACAGTCAACAATTTTTCATTCATTCTCTTATAATCTGCCTTGGCGAAATTGAAGAATGTAGTAGTGGGAGTCCATGAATTGTGACAAAAATTCATGGAAAAATGAATAATGTCATGGTCAGAATTAGCAAGTGGAGCTGAGGGCGATACACAAGAAACAAGCTTATCGGTATTTGTCAAGACAAGGTCAAGGGTGCTGCATCCACACGTGGGGAAGTCGACCAGTTGTCGCAGTTCATGGGCTTCAAAGCATCTTTTGTAGCTTTCAGACCTAGAGTCGTATGCCGTGCAGTTGTTGTTGGTCCAGTTCATTTTGAGATTAAAATCACCAACAACCACTACAGGCCATGATGTGCTTCCAATCAGCATATCAAGAAACGTAATGAATTCTGTGCATGTGCTTGCTTTGACATTAGGAGGGCGATAAATGTTTATGATGCGAAGCTTTGTGTTTCGCTCATTTATGTCTACACTCAAGCAAGAGATCCCTCCTTTATTGAATGAAAGCTCACAAACTTGCACAACTAAGGTGTCACGTAAGATTAATGCAACACCCCCTCCTGTGCCTCTTCTATCACTTTGAAACATTTGGTAGGGTAAGTTGAGCAGAACCATATTCTCAGTTACAGACTCATCCATCCAAGTCTCTTGCAAAGCAACAATATCTGGACGACTATACGTCAGAAGTTGTTGGAAATCATTCAGTTTGTTTTTGAGGCTCCGGCAGTTAATGGAAAAACACTTGACTTTGATATGCTCATGGGAAGAAGTTATCTTTCGAGCGTCGGCTGAATGATTCTTTGACTTGGGTGGATGAGTCATTTGACCATGTCTCAGTTTACCGTGCGGTCTGATCAGTTTAAAGACGTCCGAGTGGAAGCGGTAAAGGCAGGACACGATCCGCAGATGCAGTCATTGCCACTGGAGTTCATGACTACGAAATTTGATGAAGTGTTCTTCAAATTATTGGTAGCCTGGGGAGTACGGATCCCATTTCGTGTGACATTTAAAGATTTCTGTCGCTCACGTGGGTAGAATGTTCGGTCTAACGGGATGTGGATTTTCTTATTAAGATCGAACAAACTATCTCGTTCAACGCGGTATCGACCACCTTGTGTCTCCAAAAGATGCCGACGTTGTTGGCGAAGTGCATACCCTATTTTCCGCTCTTCCTGGGTAAGTGATGGGCGAATAAATACATTCTTAAATTTAACCGAGTTTCGAAGCTTGCGCGCTGCGCGAAGGAGCAGCTGTTGGTACGTAGACGTCGGAAGCACAAGTTTCAATAGTCGCGGTCGATCTGCCTTCGGGATGCCTAGTCTGAACATGCTTACGGGAGAACATTTGAACTCTAACTCATCGAACAGATTCCACACGTTCTGCCATTCGAATTTCATCCTTTCTTGTCCACGTAAATCATGTTCTGGTTCAGGCAAACCGGAAACTACAATGGAGCGCTGTCTTTCGATCTCATCTGCGGAACGTTCCTGCTTCTCAGGTGCACCACTCTGGGTTACCTCAGTAGCACAAGATTTTGCCTTTTGAGCATTCTTGCCTCTACTTGGCAAAATCTGGTCAAGCAATGTGAGGATAAATAGAAACCTTTCCTCTTCGTTGAGTTTGACCAACTCTTCCATATTTTCCTCAAGATCCTCCGATGTGCGAATGCAGGGTATGTTGAGCGAAGAAAGTCGACCGTCCATCTTGGGCACAGGCAAATGAATGATATGAAACGCTTCTTCTACGAATGACCTTTTTCATTTTCCTTGTATTATAATAGTATCCAGGACTTTTTCAACCGTCGCTTTTGTATAGAATATTTCCACCTCCAATGATGCCTGACCACCATTCGCTCCTATTCCGTTTCGCTAGAAGAAGCATATTCCACAACGTCCTCAGCGGTTGTTCTCTGGAGTGTCGATTGTAAACATCTCCTGCAAATATGTCGTTTTGATAACTATCCAAGCGTGGGACAGAAAAAGGTGCCCAGTTTCGGAGTCCCGTGGAAAAAGAAGTGTTCCAGTGATAGCTGGAGTTCAGTCCTTTGAATAGTAGAAATTGACTGAGAATTGCTTGAGCAAGCAGCATGAACGCAAAGGTTTCACATTCTTTCATGGAAGAATGGCTCATTGTTCTTCACAGCGCCTTGACGTCATTTGAACTTCACCGTTTTGTAGTAAATGTAAACGCAAAAGCTTCGCCAGTAGCCACGCCTCTTTGTTTCAAGTGTATTAGCAAAATTTTATAGATTTTGAAATTAGTTCTTGATCGAAAATAGTTGGTACAGTCATCCCTCGACGCATTCCTGCGCCAGGCAGGGTTGCCGCGAAACCTCTTGGGATAGGAACATCGGATAAGACAAATTTCTGATATGTTATGAATGCTTTAAAAGAAAAAACTAACATTAACGTTTTTCTTGTCCAACTTCCTGATGTTTACAACACAACATAGAGACAAAAAACTCACTGTACTGAGCAAACCTTGCTCTATTTGACCACAACTCCTTTCAGGGATTAGCTCTCTTCTTGCTGGAGACAATGTTCAATTTTCAACATGATGTTGGAAAAGCTTTTCGCCACTTGATTGCTGCTAGCTTTCCACATTTCCAAGCTGTTGGCGCAATCAAGCTGCAGTTAATATGGCAAGGCTGTGGAGATAGTATAGGAGGTACCTTATACTGCATCTTGCTCTAGAAACAAAACTCGAAATCTTCTCATTCAGCATCGGACATCTCATACTTGACGACGATCACGAGACACCGTATAAACACTCACTGCAGCCCCAAAACGAATCTATTGTATTCCTTCTGGTAACGGCAGGTGCGCACAGTTGCCAATTAGTTGTCGTTGTGTGTTGTACATATGTCACATACTTTCTGTTAAGATCTGAAAAAGGCGCTACGCGCGGAAAGCTTATCAAGCAAAGGAAAGTAAAAGAAACTCTCATCCTGTGCTGAACCAAATATTAAGTTACTGCCGTGAAAGTGGCGGCGGTTAGACCTCTGCTTAATCCAGAAGTTGGGTTGTTCGCATTCAAGATCCCAACCAGATGACAAGTGACAGGCTTCTTCTCTTCTTTTCTAGGCATCGAAGCGAAGCTAAAGAATGATGTAGAGCAGAAGCTAAACTATTCTGGCCTCAAAGATGCAAGTATCATGCAAGTGGATTGCTTAGTGAAGAACTTGTTGATGCAGTGGCAAGCGCTTTCTCTTACTACTCGGACAAATGAAAGAAATTAACTCCTACCAATAAGGGAAAGATACTTAACCACGGCAAGGAGCTGAGTTGCGTCAATGAAATTATGGATCTAGGACCCTAGTAAGAAAGGATTTCGACTCAGACGCACAATGTGAGCGTTCGCATAGTAAAGAGAGCCACAACAATTGTGCTAAGTCCACAAGGTAAGCATTATTGGAAAAGCGGAACCTTTGTTGTGATCCCTTGTGTCCACTCTATCTCTCATGTATATGTCCACTTTATCTCTCATGTATAAAGCACGTTATTTTTTTTTGCACATGTGATCAGGTTAGTTTTCTCTCGAACAGATTTAGAGGAAGTGTATTGTTCATTAGAAGAGGTCGCTTCTCTCCTGTGAGATCTTCTGTTGATCCCGTTTTTGTTGAGTGCTGGCACTTTCTGTTGTGCTTCCTTTTATTAACGGAGCATCAAAGAGAATTCCGACGGTGGATGAGCTCCTTCAACAGCTGCTGCGGAAATCTTGCAAGTATTCGTACCAATCAACCCCCTCGCAATATGCAAAAGAAAGCGTCCCACTATCTACTGTTCTTCAGCGTGCAGCACATCCCTCGATGCTCAAAGCTGTGAAGGCGACGTGCAATTGGTACACCATAGCTAGTGATTACGTGAAGCCGTGAGCCACTTTTCACCCATTCCCACGCGCTCGCAGGTCGTGAAAAAAATCCTGACGAATTCTTACGTGCGTCAACAGCTGTGTACTTTTTGCTTTTGCTATATGCGCATACGCTTTTGTTTCAGCTATGTTTATGCCATGAGATAAAGCTGAGGTGAGGCTTTTTACCAGCAGCTGACGGTCATTTTACAGTTTGTTGTTGAATCCAAACAATTTTTTTTCGTCAAAAGCACTTCGTCATCGAGGATGTGGGAAGGAATTGTTTTGCAAGTAAATTGTATGGCGTGCTGAGATAATCCGCAATGAAACAGAAACCATTAGCATTACGAAATCATTCTTATTCTGATAATAGATATCACTACCGATAAGGGACAGCACAATGACCGTAACTCAAGCAAATCTGGTTTTTCTAAGAGTATTCCCAGAAGTCGCCAGTTCAAAATGAATAGAAATGAACTGGCGATACAAGAGCTAATTGTCGTGGAAATGATACGTATCGACTGCCACGTCACATCGCTGCCAAACGGAGCTCAGCGCCCGTACTCTCGAAGATGTGCTCAAAATGAACTGGCGATGAGAGCGATAGCAATAATGGAATTGATACCTATCGATCGCCACGCTCCATTTATTATCATCGCTCTTACGTCTGGGGTCTCCTCATTCACTTTATCCATGTGGAGATCGCCTGCGGTCGTGGCGATTGCCACGATTGCTGGCGAAGCCTGGGGATAGTCTAAGAGATTTTGCAGTGTGTGCGTATAGCAGATCTCGGAGATCGTAATTATTCAACGTACTAGGTGTAAATATATGTTAATACAAAGCTGTTAATTTACTAGATGCGTGATCGCATGTTGGATATGCGCCAACCCTACACTTCATCGGCAGTCCTTATATACCTCCCCACTGTTAAAATTTGGACCGTATCCGTACGAATGATTTCTGGAACGTTGGAAAGTACATAAGCATAATAATCATGTATAAGTAAGCCCATTAATAGTCATCTGCTCAAGAATTTTTTCCACTTCCCGGGAAAAGTTTTTCAGTCGATCTCCACGGATTCTGAACCGGATGCTTAAAAATTCGAATTACAGTGTCTGAGTGTATGACATTTCAGCGTTCTTTGCAGAAATTTCCGGCTATAAATTTCGCAGGAAGCGGCTTGGAACCACCACTTTCGCATTTCATCGTTGACAACAGCATTGCCCACTCCCCATCCCCCTCTGGTGATTCTCGAAATGACCGACATTTTTCATCTTTCTCCCCTCATCTCATAAATCACGGGAAGGAGCCTTGATTTCCACCGCCAATAGTCGTTAATGAACACTCCATTTACTTTCGAATCCGTACCCATTTTTAGTTCCTATGTTGATGAATAGTAGGATTTAGATATTTGAATGGAAAACGAAAGGCAGGCACATCTTCTGGCCTACTTACTTATTTTTAGCTGAATGCACTCGACGGGTTGCTTGCAGGACTGGTGGGTGGGTAATAAAGAAACTAATTTACTTGGGCACAACATACATTTTAAAACCTTTGTTATAGTTCGCTATCGTTGCTTATTCACAGCTTGTTTTTTCACCTTATTATTTACACTTCTTGGCTTTGACATATCAGATATCAGATACCCATGTCAAGGATTCATCAGGAGTTGGAGTTAAACTGCAGCGTGCGCTCTTTCACGAAATAAGGAAGTCCTGCTTGACTTGAGATCTGCAACAGTCGAGCGTATTTCGTGCAAAAAGGAATACGCTATACTATTAGGTTGTCCCACCATAAATGGCAGCAACCTAGTAATGGATTTTTGGAAGTTCATAAATCCATTAATTAAGAAGCTAGATAGACAAGCTTTGGACTATTATCAAGAGCAAGATCTGCTCTATCCTAAAAAGGCTTCCTCAATTGCTCTTTCTGTGGTTTCTGCAGACGATGAGGCAAAACATGGATATTGTTCTCTCCCAATTTTCAGACTATTTTTTCGCCCTAATAGAAGAAAAGCCAGAATTGGTGTTAGCTTTGCATTTGGCCACGTAGTCATGTTGTAAGCGCGCAGAAGCTGTTACTAGAGAAACACTTCCAGAACGACACGAGTTCTCAAATTTGACCAGGTGATGGTCACGAAACTTGTCAGAAACGAAAGCATAGTTCTGGAGGCGAGACGAGGATTCTGAAAACGTCCAAAAATGTTAGCAGCTAGGTTGATCGCAATCAAATCACTAGTCGCTCTGCCTTCCTGGCAGCCAAACATGGCGAAAAATGGGCAAAGTGGATTTTGAACAAAAGCACTGCCGGTCAGTGCTCAACTTGCGACACTATTTACTTTAATTCTTCTAGTAAACAATGTTGCGGAATTTTCCGGAAAAGTGGGCCACTTTTAGTGCTGAGTAGACATTGCATATTGAAGCGGACTTTTGTCTTGTTCGCATCGCTGAGGGTGATCTGGATATATTCAACGAACTTTGACATCCCAGAAAACGGTAACGTGTCCTGAGAGATGAAATGCTATCAAGATGTTCAACAGTAGCTAGACCAGGCCACGAGTAGAATTTACTAAATGCCTCGCCTATTACCATTTGGGACTTGGCTTCGAGATTGAGTTGGAAATGCTTCAGTTCTAGTGAGCCGAAGAAGTGCATGCTCACTGGCGGGGCGGACACATCCACACAGGTTCACATCCTACCAAGAAAAATCTCACTGAGTAAGGCTTCAGGTCTCTCCTTGTAATATTGTGTTGGCCAAACCTTTGCCTAGTAGGATATATTTTCGGCCTTGCAGTGAATCCAGTTTTCGGCTAGAAAATTCATGCGAGTAAATGTGTACTGAAAATTGACTATTCGCACTTCGTTGACTCTTGTGATTCGGGCTTTCTTCCTTACATAAGTTTCTCTGTATTGCTAAAATGTCTAGGAAATACTGATCATAATGCTTTCTATTTCAAGGGAAAATCTCAAGCTTGAGCTGAGTTACGCACCTTGGAATGCGCACTTCCAAAACGGCCATTATTTATGGGACAACTTAATATTTAGTATCATGCAAACATCATGCAACTGACGTTGACATGGTATCTGTATGAAATGTTCATTCGTTTTTAATGCACACCAAGGTGTGCCATTCAAAAATGATCGGATATTAAGTAAGACAATAGAACCGGAAACAGATAGAATTAATGTAAAACGTAGTAAGATTAACTCAACAGCTCAAACTATAAGATTGTAAATGGAGGTAATGGGGCAAAAAAACCTGTACAGAAAACACTAGATCTGGCAACAGTGACACATCTCGGAGAGATTTGTGGCGATTGACATTATTCTTGGCAAATATATGCAACCAAAACTTGCTGTTGGTTTTTTTTTGGAAACGCACTTAGAGGTCTAACAGTCCTCCACAGGTACAAATCGTAAGTGTAAATGTGCCCTTTTTGACTCACAGAGAGTAAAGCACGCTATGACAGTGGGAAGACATAGGACCACTGAGATAATCACGACCTGAGAACGCAACTGGAGGTCCATTCTGCGGCGTTTGCGTCAGCAACTCTTTGATCTGAATACGAATGCTCGTTGGCTCCTTTCCTCAACAGAAATCAAGCGGACGACACTGTTCAGAACGGACGGAGAAAGCTATCGAGAAAAATTGGTCGCAATGAGGCAACTAGACTCCATGGAAGTCATTACAGCCAGGAAGAAGTATTTGGAAAATTAACTTCGTACACCGTAATGGGCCAGCGTATCGAACGCTAATATGGTGAGTTGCCATGAGTAATGTCATAGACGTGTCTAGTTCAAAGGAAATCGAAAACTGTGGGTTAAAAAAAGAGAAGGTAAAACAGTTGTAATTCCATGGATAACTCAGAGCGCTGTGAGAAACGTAACATAAGTATGTAGAAAAGGAAATGTTATCACTAAACGTGAATTTCAGGCAAAGAAGAAATGGCGGCCAAATCAAAGCGTAGTAGTGTAAGTGAATAGCCTAAGCGAAGAATGCACCTGAATCTAAACACCTTTAGTTTTAAGAAAAACACTGCAGCATGTTTTGCCGATGCAGTTGAATCAGGTAAAAGGGTCAACAACTTAACTGTGCAGCACGAACGCAGCCCGAACGTCGTAATGGTTCGAGTAGAAATCCTAGCAGCAACTGTTCCCGGTTACTGTCATCCTCCTCTCATTTGCTGCCATCCCTAAGCAACTGCTGCTAAATGGACAAAAGTTTGAGCAGCAATCGAGGGAAGGATGACAGCAACTGGGAACCGTTGTTGCTGGGGTTTCTACTCGAGCCATTACGCCGCTCGGTCTGCGTTCGTGCTGCACAGTTATCTGAGTGGTGCAAGTCCTAGAGAAAAAAGAGTTCGCAAATGCAGTGGAATACCGATTTTTTATTTTGCGAAATTCCATATTGAACAAACCTCTGCGATCACGACAGGGTCTAAAAGTCCAGTACTTACTCGCTCGCTATTCCACTTCCGTGCGAATGATGCAAAATGAAAACACTACATAGTTTACAGCTCTCCTGTACCCCAAACTTTTCAGCCTTCAAGAGGTTTCTATAAGATGATAGTGCTCTAGGATGAAGTGGGTTCGAAAAGCACCAATAGTACACAATTTTGGTAAAAAATTGTTGCACTTTCTCCAACTTGGAAAAATGTTTTCAAGGTATGGGCCCCAAACCGGTGATCCATATTCCATATGAGCGAGCGCATACATCTTAAAAGACGAACGAGAAAATTTGGATCTCTGCATTGGATACTCCTGAAAACAACAAAGATAGAACTCAGAGCCTTCTTCACAACAGCATCAACGTGAACACCAAAATTTAGAGTCTTGTCAATAAATATGCTTAGATCTCTCATGCACTCAATTGTGCGTACTCTTTCCTACATGGCTCATAGGCTAGGTAAATCCTGATGTTGTCGGCAAAAATCCTAACATTTAGATCGTGCAAATTTTTAGACATATGTATGACGCTGCCAACCAATTTGTCCTAGTAAAAATGCGAGAAATAGCTCCAAGACAAAATTTCAGCCGCAGCGAATCACAGCTCTAGTTTTCAGAAAAGTACAAAAAATTGTGCCCATTAGTCGAAATGCTCCTAGAAAATTCGAATTTCCGCTCAATATTCTATTTTATGACAGTACATTGCACGTGTGCCCGAAATTTATGGAAAACTACGATTTCTGTAGCACTTGTCCGCTTTGCCAAAGTGGGAACGGTTTGGACTGTGGCAAAGTAGAGAATGAATGGCCACAATCCGAACGGTTCGAGTTATGCCACCATTTCATTTTCACTCTGCCAAACCATTAAAAGTTCAGATTGGAGCACCATTCATTCTCGTTCGGCATCTTCCCATGATATGAGCTACTCAGGCAGAATGAGTAGCGACACCGCTACTCCCCCCTGTGGCACACCACTTGGACGGAAATGGCGTTCAGATTAGCTATCTCTCACTTTGACAGTCATGTCCTCTAAAAGGAAGGATTGAGCCAGGGAAGTAGTTGCCCACGTACACCATATTGCTCCAGCTCGAAGAGTACACTACCCTCGCTAAATTCTTCTAAGAAGTAAACTCGGCCCGCGAAGTTGCGTTCTTATCGTTCCATCCTCTATAATTTGGTGGAATGAAGCCTATCGAAACTCCGCATAGATCACGGAAACCATTCATGTCTGTTCGACCTACCCATAAGCAATTTGCTACAAATTTCATGTTAAGTTGTGAAATTTGAGCGCTCTTTATTTTGAGGGATTCCGTCGCGAACAGCGCGCGACGTCGCATGCGGCGAGCTAAGCGATGCGCGACGAAATTGTGGTGAAGCGGGGACACTTAAAATTTCATGATGAAGCTGGAAACTGTTAGCTCACCTTATATAGGGCTGAGTTTTGGATCAATTACGTTCTCTCCATCGGTTTTATTTTGTACTATATTGTGTCTCAACAAATTTATTGAGATGGGACGAAAAGAACGCAACTTCGCGCGCCGAGTGTACTTTTTTAAAAGAATTTAGCGAGGGTATTGTAGCTTGCTATGACTGACCTTAGCAAAAGCCTTTAAGAGGTGAAAGTAATAACATCAATCTCTTTGCCTTCGCTTAGAGAGTTAAACCAGTCAGAAACACAGTCTGAGACTAGTATGGTATTCGACGCGCCAGACAGGAAGCCATGCTGTTCTGCAGGAAGGATATGATGAGATTCTAACCAGCTCTACAGTTTGTCTCTAATTATACGTTCAATAATTTTACTGGACTTTGGTATTATGCAGATCGGTCTGAATCTGGATAACACAGTCGCATTTGGTTTCTTTGGTATGGCAGTCACAAGCGCCTCCTTCCATATTTGCGGTACTTCACCAAGTAGCAGGGAAGCATTGAATATTAAACAAATCGGGTAATATAGCACGGAGTCACACATTTGCAGTACTATCTGACGAATGCCATCCTAAGTTACAGAAATGGAAGGTTTCAATTTCCTCATAGTGTCGAAAACCTCGTTGGGATGAATGCATACGGTAGGGAAGTCTTCTATTATTCTTTGTGCTGCACGGGATGAGTTAACGATGGTACTGAAGTGACCTGTGATTTTTTCAAAAGTACGCTAGTGAATACGTTACCTAACGCTGTATGGGTGAGCGTGAGATGCGCATAACTTGAGCAGCTTTCATGGGTGCCTGGTGCTTCTACACTACATATTCCACTTTGGGGGGGGGTACTATTATTTCAGTCGCGTGCATGAAAGCACTCAAGTGAAGCATGTGTTCAACTTTATGTAAACCTCGGTGTAATTATGTTCCGTTTTTGAGAAGAAAATCATGCAGATGCTTGGAACATTTTGTGCACATTTCATGTCAGCCACGTTGTTCTCATGTAAACATAGGTTAGCCACTGTAAACATGATTTATTTGAGGCTAATCAAAGTTCTAGGAATTTCTGGGCTATCATGAATGACGCGGAGATCTTTTGAAACTATTTGAAGAAGCATGTAATCGCTCGGTTTCCAGTAACCACTCCGATCTCTTCCGATTTGTAACAGAATTGTTATAATTACTATAACATTTTTTGCTATGATTGTTGTTGTTTGTTGTTGTTTATTTTTAATTGTAATTGTTAACACTGTTATAATCACTATAACATTATAATCTCTTAGATGTCTTAGACTCATGTAAATGCTACAGTGTCAAGATTCAAATACAAATAGTTCTTATAGACAGACATTGTTAGGCACACACACGTCATCCTCAAACGCTCCAATTTTTCGAGTGTCGAACCTCATAATTTTAGGTTTACTGATCAGCTGCTCGTCAGTTTTCTTTTTTTAAATTTATTTCTCATCATTCATTTTTTGGAACAAAGTACCTATTGCGACACCAGCCTTTCATCGGCTTTGTTCCTTCATACGGGTAAATATCCTCTACACCAGAATCCAACTCTATATGTTTGAAAATTCTAGATTAGGTGAGCCCTGCGGCGTTGGATAAAATGAGCGCGGCCTTTAGATCTGTGAACTACATGAAAACGCAGAACTAGACCTGCCTATTCGATTTTTTCCAAACGCTCCAGCTCAGCTTGCATCCACGGTTTGCTCCTTTGCTGCTACCTGCTCTCAGCACATGTGCTGCTCATTACAGACTCCCGAATGAAGCAGCATAATTGCCGCGCAAATCTCTCGAGTTCTTTCTATTCTTCACATGAAAGCAAAGGCCTCAGAGTTGCAGTCATTCTTCGCAGCTGGAAGAGAGCGGAGTGAACTGTGCTCTCTTATTCGCAGCCCAGATGCTTCCACCTTATAATACCCATATATCCATCACTTGCAGTTGTTATGAGCGTTTTTGCACGGTTACATTCAATTCATGCGGTCCATCAGGCTTCCTTCCAGACGAGTCCGTTGATTGCTTCTCTTACGCAGTTGCCAACAAGTACTCTAAGGGCAAGAGCAGAGCAGCTTCAACGACAGCCCAACGTTAGCCGCTATTCCTTGGAATCTGTTGACTTTCCGGCTCAGTTCGCTAATCCTCTCCTCCTCGGATCTTCCTCGAGCCAGTCTAAGCTCCCCTAATCCGTGCTTAGCCGGGAAAAAACGTCAGGTATCAGTTGCGGACACAAAACCCTATCCGATAATGCTTTGAATTCCTTGCGCTGGTTCAGCTCAGCCGGTGAAAAAGCCGCTTTCGCTGAGAGATTTCGCATGAGACGTTCGTCGCAGATTAGACGAAGCGATATAAGGATATCCGAACATTTTTCCCTCTTTAGAGCAATTGCATGCTGTTTGAAGATAGTTATTCAGTTTTCCATTGTTTAGAGAACATTGAACATAAGAAGGGAAAGGTATTCATGTTATTTGAACTTGAAACTGGAAGCCAGTTGAAGCGTTTACAGTTAGCATCACATCGACGTTTTTCAGCCCTTTCCATCTCTTCGGAGGGATTTTCACAGTTTTAACGCTCCGCGCCGCGTCCTGTGCGTAAGTATAGGCAGCATCAACGCAGTGCGAGCTCGCAGCGTCATCTGCCGCAAGAGGGTGCTTTCATAGTTTTTGACTCGGGGCGTCATTTTGAGAGCTCGCACTGCGAGGTGGGTCAACGAATGTTCTGGGGCATTCTTTGCCGCTGCGTCAAAGCGGCAAATCGAACTTCCTTTGCTGCTGTATGAGTTGTGATTATATGTACATACCAATCTGGCCGTCCGGCTGACGCCGGACTTCCAAACTTTTCCTGATGCTCGCTTCGCTTGCATGACTTTATCCCTCTTTCATTCAATAGGCTCACAGCCATACCACATTTTTACTATAATGCGTTCCACATCCTCTCCATTGCTTTCCCTGATGTAGAACTGGACTGATCAAAAAGGATTACCCGCGTTTCTCGGCGCAATTTTATCTTTCACTCACCAGAAGTAGCTATTTGTAACTATATATAACCGATTCAACCTGGAATGACTACCCCAAATGGTTTACCATTCTTTGTTTGTTGTAACTGGTCGAATGATAAGAGCCAGTTTGAACATATAAAAGAGGAGGGTTCGGTGGGTTCGTGAACAAATGAGAGAAGAAGAGCGCGGAAAGGGATGTGAGGTGGAAGGAATCACGCGGATTGCACACTACCCACTGCTTAGCTCTGACATTTAGTGTTTTGCGATCGATGTTAAGCGCCAGCGAACCAATCGAGCGAAGATGGACACAACTCATGTTATTTCCTCAGTAGTGAACACCGGCGCAAGCTTATCACACCGTTGGACCCGACTGCAGGTGTCTCCCCACTTTTGGACCCCGGCGCACCCTTATCACCGCTGTGGACCCGTCTCCCCCACTTCTGGACGCCGGCGCACCTTATCACCGGTGTGGACCCGTCCCCGACTTCTGGACACCGGCGCACCCTTATCACCGCTGTGGACCCGTTTTCCCCATTTCTGGGCGCCGGCTTACCTTTATGACCGTTATCACCGGTGTGGACCCGTCTTCCCCACTTCTGGACGCCGGCTCACCCTTATCTCCGCTGTGGACCCGTCTTTCCCACTTTTGGACCCCGGCGCACCCTTATCACAACAGTGGACCCGTCTTCCCCACTTCTGGACGCCGGCTCACCCTTATCACAACAGTGGACCCGTTTTCCCCATTTCTGGACGCCGGCGCACCCTTATCACCGCTGTGGACCCGTTTTCTCCACTTTTGGGCGCCGGCTCACCCTTATCACCGCAGTGGACCCGTCCCCAGGCGTATCTCCACTTTTTGGCGCCGGTGCACCCTCCACACCGCGGTGCGCTCACCGCTATCCACTTCCCCATCCTTTAGAGCTTCTCTTCATTCCATGAACCTCACCATACCCGTCCCTATCATCTTGTTGACCTCGTAATCACCATCACCTTGATCACCTTGATCACCTTGACTCCCGTTGATCTTCGGGTATACCGAGCGGGCGCCAGCAATCCTTCCATTTGTCCCTCTCGCGAGCCAGAGTTGTCCAGTGGATTCTGTCCGTTCGAGGGACACGGAGAGCATCGTATCTATCCTTGAAGGACTTCGTGAAGAAGTCTGACCATCGGGTCGGTGGTCTTCCTGTCGTGCGCTTAACGTCCCGTGGAGTCCAGTCGCTGACGGCTCTTGTCCAACGGTTGTCGTTAAAACGCATCACGTGCCCGGCCCACCTAACCTTACTCAACTTGGCGTAAGCGGCAGCGTCCCTGATCTTCGATTGTTGACGGAGGGTGGAGCTCCGTATTCCAGCCCTCACTTGCGTGAGGCGGGTTATTCCTAGCATCACCCTCTCGATGGAGCGTTCGACGACGCTAACCGCATTCTCATCCTGCTTGCGCAACGCCCAGGTTTCTGAGGCGTAGGTCAAAGCAGGGAGAACGGTTGTGTTGAAGAGGTGGGCACGGAGCCTGGTGTTCTTCGTCTTCTTCACTACGTCCTCGATGCTCTTGTAAGCTCCCCAAGCCGCTCGTTTCCTCCTGCCCAGCTCTGGAGCGAGGTCGTTCATCATATTGACTTCCCGACCTAGGTATACGTAGCTGGAGCATTCGGATATGGTCGTTCCGTTGAGCGAGAATGGGGCATCCGGGACCCATCCGTTCTTCATGAACATCGTCTTCGTCAGATTCAGCTGGAGACCAATCTTTCCACACGCGTCCTCGAAGTCGGCCAGCATCTGTTCCGCTTCGCTGATGGTTGGTGTTATAAGAACGATGTCGTCAGCGAAGCGAAGATGACTAAGTCGCCGGCCATCAACTTGCACTCCCATGCTATCCCATTCCAGTTTCCGCATGACGTCTTCAAGAGTGGCGCTGAATAGTTTTGGCGACACGGTATCGCCTTGCCGAACCCCTCTCTTGATGTCGATGATGATGTCGTCGTAGAATGGAGAAATCCTGGTCGTGAAGTTGCTGTAGAGCTCACGAAATACCTTGATGTATTGAGTAGGTATGCCCTGGTTGCCCAGGGCTTCCAACACCGCTTCCATCTCAACAGAGTCGAAGGCTTTCTTCAAATCGATGAACGTGAGACAGAGGGGCATCTTATACTCTCGCGATACTTCGATGAGTCTAGTGACGGTGTGTATGTGGTCGATCGTACTGAATCCTTTTCGAAACCCTGCTTGCTCGCACGGCTGTCCCTCGTCTAGCGTCCTTTCGATCCTATTGAGGATCACTCGCGTGAAAAGCTTGTAGACGACGGACAGTAGGCAGATGGGGCGATAATTGCCAATATCCTGCGGGTCTCCCTTCTTGTACAGCAACACGGTCCTGCTGGTCTTCCACTGGTTAGGTACCTTGCACTCCGACAGGTACCGCGTGAAAAGCCTAGCCAAGGTGGTAATGAGAATTGGCGGTAGGTTCTTCAGATGTTCCGGTCGAATTCTGGGCCGGGTGCTGTACGATTCTTCACCGACTTGATGGCATGTCGGATTTCGGAAGGGAGAACCGATGGGACAACATACCCGTCCTCCCTAAGGTGACATTGAGGGAGGTGGACGTGGCTATCGAAGAGATCCGAGTAGAAGTCGTAGATGACCTTCTCCATTACCCGTCTTGATGAAGAAATTGTTCCGTCCGGGCGCCGGAGGGCGGACATCTTGGTCTTGCGATTGGCGAAGTCTCGGCGGGCGCAGCGAATGCTTTTCCCTGCCTCTGCGGCTTCAGCCAACACTGCTGCTCGTCTCTCCTTGAGGTCTTCTTTTATCGCTTCTCTGCACCGTTTTGCGAGCTCGGACGTTAGCTGGTAGTTGCCTGCGGCTCTCGCGGCTCCACGCTGGCGTATGAGCTCGAGGGTCTCGTAAGACAATCGTCTCTTGGTGACTCTCAAACCCTCAGCACTCTTCGCGCTGTCGCGGAGATGCTGTACAAGCCGATCGTACTCTTCGTCGATGTTGTCGACAACCGCATCTTCCCAAAAGCCGGCTAGCGTAGTGAAAAGATCCCAATTGATGACGGGTTTGGGACTCCTTCTCTTAAACTTCACGGCTTTCTCTCCTTTGCGTGAAAAGAAGAATCTTGCACGAAGGAGGCGATGGTCGGATCCGGTGTAGAACTTTGGTACAACACCGACGTCGGTCAGGCAGAACCTTCGATTGACGATGATGTGGTCAATTTCATTATGGTACTCTCCACCGGGTGACTCCCACGTCCAGCGTAGGGAGGTTGGCTTCTGAAATTGAGAGTTACCATGGATGGTCTTCGTCGTCATGATGAACTCAGACAGCCTCTCTCCCTGTTCGTTCCACTGCAGGCCGTGGGTACCGATGTGAAGTTCCTCAGGCGTTCTCCTAGGACCAATCTTGGCGTTGAAATCGCCAACGATGATCTTGTAGAATGTGTGGTCTTCCCTGTAGAACTTCTCCAAGTCCATATAGAAGGCCTCAATATCCTCTTCGTCGTAGCTGGATGTTGGAGCGTAGGCGACGAAGATTGTCAAGGCCGGTATTGATCCACATCTTCTCAACCGCAAACGTCCGATTCGGGTTGTTAGCTGTTCGAATGAGTCGATGTTCATGACCAAGTTCGTGTTGACGAGGACACCGACTCCACCAACTCCTCTACTGTCGCAGGTTCCAAGGAACAGCTCTTCTCCAGTGTCGAAGGTGGCATTCAGTGGTCGGTGTCTCCTCGTCTCGGTCAGTCCGATGACGTCGTACCTGATCTTCCTGCCTTGCATCATCAAATCCTCGATGGAAGCTTCCGATGCAAGCGTGCGTGCGTTGAAGGTACAGACCGTCATCATAGTCCTTCTGGTTTTAGGCAGCCTAGATAACCCCTCGGACCTCGTCCTCACTGGCGCTGCCGTACCAGTGACTCTTCCGAGATCAGGGGAACACTCTCTATTATTGCTGTGTCGAGCTTGAAGAATTTTAAGCCCACAGGAGATAGCTTGCTGGGCTCGATTCCCCCGTGGGAGGCTGGAGTGTGATTTCACCGGGAAGTTAGCCGGGCTTCCCGGGAGTGGACGATGGAGCTTATTTGTTGGAGGCGACTCCGAACCGCCTCCCTTGTACCTCCCAGTCACTTGAATGCAGGGCTTTTGGTCGGATAGATGTGCAGGATACAATCTGCAGACACGCAGTCACACCCATGCACGCATGCATGAACATGCCCACGCGCTGACAGAAGGTATAGATCGTTCCGACACTGCAGAAACAGGGAGTCCATCCCCTGAATCCACCCGCGTCTCAGGGCAGGCACAAGGTCGCGTTTGGTCCGCGATTAGCCCCCTATCCGCCACCTGGGGACGCGCCACGTAGCCTCGCGACTAACCGGCTGGGATCCCTCGTATGAGGGAGATCCGTGGAATCAGGACAGCGGATTCTCCTTCGAGAGTTGATTTGGACGGTGCTGTTTCCGATGCGGGCACGCTTGAAAATCCTGCTAGCAGGCACGAGCCACGGAATCGCGAAGGCATGAACAGAGATACGATTATCAAAGAGGAGGAACCGATCTCGCATATGCCTAGTTCGAGCAAGCACCTCGGTTTTTTCTCGATGACTCCTGCTGATGAATACGGAGAGGATTTAGGTGGTGAGACTATTTTCGAAGACTGCGTTCAAGACAACGAACAAAATGCAAGCATTCATGGAAACCCTGCGACGGATTTGTTTTCGAATGAAGCTTCAGTCTCGAGAAAACAAGGGAAAGCATCATTGTCGACCACGAATCGTGAGGAGACTTCAAGAGATGATGAACTGACTGACACAGCTCAAGCACAGCCAGAGCGTTCATTTATAGAGTTTTCAAGGAAAGTAATGAATGGCATTCTTGGTGTAAATCGGAATCGGAGGGAACACTCCTTGGAAACTACGGCTGAGATGACGACCGAAAACATTGTCTTCAGTCAAGATGACAGCAAAGAAGATCTCGAAATAATGACGGAGTCTGATACTTCGTACTTGCTGGCGGATCTAACATCCAACGAAGCAGGTTGCTTACGCGGAGAAGAACTGCTGGATAATGATGAGAATGTTACTGAGCAGTGCGATTTGTCATCTGCGACGTCATCCAGTCGTAGACGTCGGAAGCGCACGCGTCCCTCCTCATCAGGATACCAAAAAATTCGGAAATCACCATCATTGACCAAAAATTCACACACACACACACACACACACACACACACACACACACACACACACACACACACACACACACACACACACACACACACACACACACACACACACACACACACACACACACACACACACACACACACACACACACACACACACACACACACACACACACACACGTGACAGACAAAGTAAGCCCGTTATTATAAGTCATGATCATGATTGGTTCTTTTCTCTTGTTTCGTTTTATTTTCAGGGTGACTTCCTTCATAGAACTTGTGCAGACAACTGCTTGGGTCTGGGGAAGATGTGTGTCCCTTTATATACGAGAAGAACTTTGATTTCCCTTCTTCAACTTCACTTCAATTGAGGCAAGCGTTTGCCGCAACCCCCTCGCGAGTTGAAAGGCGAGAAGTCGGTTCGCAGCGAGTGACTTCTCGCGCCGCGAAGCAACTTGCCAAATACTGTAAAAACCCCTTTAGTGTTCAGATATTTTGGACCTGTGAGAAAACGTTCATGCAAGAACACAAGCCTGGACAAAGAAAGGTCTGAGGTTCGTTATCCGATAAGCCCTTAGGGCACGCTGAAACATGCACATTCAGGGAAGCGACTCGAAAACTTCGTGAAAACTTCATGGATTCACCACATATCCTTCATTTCGTTGATTCTCGCAAATGGAGCGCAGTTATGCCATTTGCTTAGGCTCTAGCATCATTGTAAATTTTTCTAACATTCTTTTCTTAGAGGTTGGAAATTTGTCAAGATAAAAAAGGAAGATACCAAAAATGATGGCTAAGTAGCTGCTACGTTAAATCTAAACGCTTTAGCTGACATCCACTGTTAAACATCTCCATCCCAATTTAACGTACGGACTTCATTATTATTGTATTTTATTATTCATTCATGATTACATCAGTATGCAATATGTCTTCTTGTCAACGAAATGCCAACGTGAAACAATGAAAGAAGGTAAGGATGGCGCAAGGATGAATGGATGAATGTGTTGAATCAATCAACAAATGAATGAAAGAGCGAATGAAGGAATAAATGAAGGATGGATGGGTGGATGAGATCAATGAATGGAATAAAAAAAAGCAAGAAAGATGCGGAAGAAGAAAGTTGATAGGAATGAAAAAAGGACAAGAATGAATGAATGAGTGGATGAATGAATGAATGAATGAATGAATGAATGAATGAATGAATGAATGAATGAATGAATGAATGAATGAATGAATGAATGAATGAATGAGTCAGTAAATGAGGAAACAACTAAACAAACGAAGAGATATTTGGTACTTTAGCTGTACGTAGTTTATACAATTTGAAATATGACTTAATTGATTGTGTAGTTTGAGCTGTTCGTCTTAAAGACGAAAACTTTTAATATACCTTGCTTGAGTTTTCAACTGAAAAATTTGTGTTATGAACGGAAAGTCGAATTCCCTGGATGCTGCTTTTTGGAATATGATTTCTGGGTAACCTTGCCACTCTTCAGATAATCCATGTGATATTGTCACGTTTTACAAACTGGCAATGTAGCGCTCCTTTCGACTGCTTCCTTGGTCATGGCACCCTATCTGCTAAGATTGTTTATTCACTATTCAGTTGCAGATCCTACCAAATTCATCCGATTGGGTTTGTATGGTTCCTTGTCACTCTGCACGCAACCTCCTCAATGAGATCGCTCGAAATAGTGAAATTCTCAAGCAAAAAGTGCGTGCTGAATCAACTTTCTGCGTTTGAAACTTCATTTCGCTGTGCAACAATGCTTCGTTCGGCGTTCGCTTCGTGACCTTCATCCAGGCGGGGTTTACTTCAAAGACACAATCTCCGCAACTATATGAGAAAACCCGAAGCTTCGCAGAATCCTATTGTCATAGACCCAACCAAACAACTGGTTTCGCTCTGGCATTCAAAAGTAAAAAAGGAAGCTGACAAAAATCTATTCAACGTGAAGCGTTGTAAAACTAGAGCAAAGAACAAGGGGAAGAAGGAGACAGAGAAAAGAAGAAAGCAAAATAGACAAGAAAAAAAAACGCTCAATCCGGTAGGAAGAAATGGAACTTACGCAAACTGGACTGCCTAAGCCTGTTGTCTATGCCCAACCATTTTCCAGGGTTTTGACATCAAAGGCGACATAACCATACACTTCAGATCCAATAATATACACCGGATCCGAATTCGAATGGTCGATTATGAATAACTCTATAATCTAAATGTGTGAGAAAGGGATGGCATTACCATGCGAGAGATGAGAGGAGTTTCAGTTCTTCCTCTTTTTTCCAGTACTTTATCTTTCCAATATCTCTTGGATCCATTCCTATACATGATACTAGCTTAATCAAGCAAAATAAATATTATGTTTAATTCGCCTCTAACTTTCTAACTTCTCAGGAGCCGCGGTTCGTAATTTTCCGGATCTTTCCTTATCTTACGCAGTTTTTCAATTTTTTAGGTGGTGCTCCATCTCCTCTTGATTTCAGCACAGGCCCGTACGTAATTCCCGTAATTGCCTTTTCTGAGGAATATGCCCGGCATTGTCCTCGCCAGGAAGACGTGCTCACTTCCCCGTCGGCCCTTTCGCACGCCGTTGCATGTCAGAGCGTTTTTTGTGCGTTCTTCCGCCTGCGTCCCGCCGCTCCTGGGGTGTGTGTGCCTGACCTCTTCGAGGTGCCACGGCCTAGTAAATTTGGGGTGCAAGCTGTTACCTCACTTAGCAGTGGAAAACATACATCAGTTTTTTGATGTTTGCACTAGCAACACGTGACTTTCACTTGTTCCATGGCCGAGGACAAATGGCTTTTGTCCACGCCTCTTGTGCCCTGCCCAATAAACTATGTATCTATTGGAGGGTGATTGCTCCCGTGCGGCCTCTGGGAAGGTGCTCCTTCGTCCGGACTGTCAGTATGTGCTCACTGTGATAGTATTACCTCTTCATTGTTCCCTATAAGCTAGATTTGCTTCATGAACGCGAAGCTGTTGCGAAGCTGCGCACGTCGAAGGCGACATTTGCTCGCTCATCTTATCCTGCAATTTCTATCTTAATTCCTTCCATCAATACTTCTTGTATGGGGCTACGAATTCTTCCATCACGATAGAACTCCAGGCAGCCTTGCACTCATGGAAGTTAATAAATACGTGATATTTCTGATGAATCGAACACAATTTCTATTCAGCGCTAAATAACTGACTCTGTTCGTTCGCTATGGTTCACGAGTCTCTGGGGTTTAATGAGGCGTGAAAATCACATTTTGAATCAGTCTGAGAATGCTATTCCACAAAGTGGGAAGAACACACCTCCATTCACTTATTTATTTGTTTATTTTTTCATACAATAGCAGCCACATATTTAGCTCGCCGCCAATTTTGCCTGATCAATTGATAAAGTTTAAAAATCCTTATCTCACGCCTGGAATGAGCAATCGAGATGATACTTGAGCATCTGGCAAGGCATAACGTGCGCCTTCTTTACACATATATGCTCCTCCGGAAAATACCTCTAAACAAACTTACTGCACTCAAAGCCCAACATGCACAACAAATAGTCGCATTTCTCTCCTTCATCATTCAGCTGAATCGAGAAAAGTCTGTTTCTATTGTTGATATACAGTAACCACGGTAATTGTTGGACAGAAAACGAAAAAAAAAACGCAAATCCGCGTTTTTTCGTTTTTCTTCATAACTCACTTCGTTTTGTTCCTTATCAGAACTTCTGCCCACCAATCGATTTGCGGAGACGAGATCTACAAGATGAGCTTGCCATTATTTTCAAATTTTTACTACAGAAGCATCTACTGTCCATTTCTTCTCCAACTTCTCATGCTGCACCGGTTTTGATACATATAGTTTCCACAGAGTGAGCTCTTAAAAAGACAATAATGCAATTTAAATAATCTTTCTTTGCCTTTTCTAATCCTTTGACCCTGTCTATTCTAATTCTTATTCAAAATGCAGTGGCGGTCCATGTGGCGCGAAATTACTGGAAGGGGCGCATCTCGGTGGCATAGCATGTCCAGCGGAGAATTCCTAGGCCACGAGAATAGCTTGCCAGGGATGTGCGCGGAGCTTGGGGCCAAAAGTTTGAATACCATGGATCCCATCGAAACCGCCATTATTCGATAGACCATGTCGAAACAAATGGAATGATGTATTCAACATTTCTCGGCAGATTCTAGATACTGTGAAAATCACGAATAAATGGAAATATCAAGCAGTTGTAAAAAGTTTAAAAATTTGGATCCCTCGAATTCTGGCTTCAGCCAATGTTCGTAACGAAATCCCTTTGATGCACAGAAAGCGTACTATGTACGTTCTCCTTTAATGGCAGCGACTGTGCTTCATTCCATAACCATTGCGGTGCACGTGAACATTGGAGCAGAGCACTATATAAACGCGATATCACAAACTAGCCTTTTTCGGTCTCAGGAAACACTAACTGCGTCTATTCTAGCAGTGTACGACTCTAAAAGTCTCTAAAACTTACGGCTTATTTGCATCTAGGTTACGAAAATATAACTTTTTCTTTACATCCCTGACATAATATACACGTCAAGCAGCATGTATCCTTAAAGGCAGAGGGCCACCTCGTTCTGCCTGTTGGATTTACCAACATATCCTAGACCTTCTCATCATGTTGATCCCTGGGATGTACATCAACAGGCACAGAAGCGACGAAATCCCCATTTTTGAAAGGCACGAACTGGACAAAAGTTTGGAGCTCGGAGGCGGATCGCTCCAAGCTGTGCTGGCTGCCTGCCACGGCTGCCGCGTCGGTCAACGAGTTTTGGCGTGTCCAATCGATAAGATCAACGGCTTCACATGTCAACTCGGGTTGGCAAACTGTTACAGACCCCGTCCTGGAAGACGGGTTTATAGACCATTCTGAGACAATTTATGTATACCATTGGAACCATCGCGCCGAGTAGATGCAGAATCTGCTGTTAGCTGAACTACGAAAATGAGGTGGACCCCTGCCTTTAAGTTACAATTATCGCAGAGTCTCGCTCGCTAATTCGTACCCGCAGATACTTTGGGAAGTAGACGCTTTTTGAGCGAAAATTTGCAAAATCATGTTAGTTTCATCTTCTAGATCTCGTTCAAACGAATCGATTGGTGGGCAGAAATTCTGATAAGGAACAAAACGAACCGAGTTATGAAGAAAAACGAAAAAAAAAACGCGGATTTGCGTTCTTTTCGTTTTCTGTCCAACAATTACCGTGGTTACTGTGTATGTATTCGCGCATTTTGTAGTACTACTGCACAGTTGCCCACTTCAGGGAAGAACATGAGTTGTGAACAGGCCTCAAACATTGCTAAAAACATTCAGAATGATTACAAAGATTAAGCATGTGCTTCAGCTGCTCATTTTTTTCTGGCCTGTGCTTCTAACGTATGTTCAGTCACGGACGGGAAACTTCCAAGGCTTTCAAGCATGTCTCGATTCAATGAAATAGACTTTTTGTGCAATCTGATGAACTATTTTTGCCCTTAGCTCCAGCCTGTGCGGATAATACGACCACGGCAGTTAAAGATGTTGAGCAGAAATGTGCCTGATTTGAATCACCTCTTCTTCTTTCCCATTGAAATGTAGATATAAAAAGTTATAGAAATCATGGGAAACCGATGCAATTGCGGTTTTGATTTTTTAACCCAGTTACGACTGGGGTTTGCCCACGATGAGCTATTGAAAGGACACCCACACAATGCCGCAAAATGCCCCAAACTTGGACCCGATTGCTCATCCCAGGGCGGAGCTGTGTGGAAAATTCTGTTGTTTAGAATAGTACATAGATCTCTTAAACATGTGGCCGCCATCGCGCATTATTAAAAATGACAATGTGACCCTTCACACATAAGGTAAGGTGAAAGAAAATATGGAAACACAGAGATTTTACGATTTTCGAACAAGTAATGATTTTTTGGATCCTATTAGCAATATCCATGAACAAGTAAATCCCAAATAAACCCTACCAAGGTTTTGAGAAAGAAAATTTTATTTCACACCGAATAGCATAGGTTCCTTTTCTGTTTTTTTCTCTTTGAATGAAACCTCCATTCTTTCTTCCTTCGTATTTGGTGTAGCTCATTTTGTTCCTGGACTAGGTTGCAGTTTATCTTTTGGAGAGAAAAACACAGTGGCCATATCTTCGTTCCTACCTAATTTACGGTCCAGATGTTCATTCTTTGAAGCAAATGCTTAGCGTTGACGAAAGACAACATGAATCGATGATAAAGCTGATGCTGGACCGTTTTCAATCGAAAATCAACCGTAAAATGGGCACCACATAATGAGACGGGTGGATACAAATCCGCGGGTCAGTCCCTATTAGATGGCAAAATAACCGAACTGCGCCACGGCCGTCGAATCGTGTTTATCCGTGTGGATAAAGTACATTGGACAAGGATCAAGACTCCTCCATAAGGGTACTTATCATAGCTTATCGCTTTCGCGTGCTTTTTATTGCATGGAGGAGGGCATCACTCAATCAAAACTGCTTATCCACTGTTGTCCTTGTGGAACGTGTCAGCTGTCCCACTCTGCGCTGTTTTATCCTATGGAGATTCCCACATCAGTTTAAACATCACTTAAACATTATATTTGACACCATTCGGTTGCTTCTGTCCCAAATTTTTCGAAAAAAAAACTCTAGCCCAAGCTTTGACTGAAAACTTATTAAATGTTTTGTGCCAAAAATCGTGCTCACTCTGTATGACACCTTTTCTTTGTGAAGTTACAGTATACATCGGTAGGTATGGCCGCAGAATTTACCGAGATTTTTCACAATGGAGATTGTCCGACATGCCGATGATTCGGACTACCAACATTGTCTAGCATGCCACTCTCATTTTCTCTCCAAATATGACATTTTCCTCTAATTTCTTACAGTCCGTCTGTCAGAGGCGGATGAAGAAAATGAAAGGGAGGAGGGAGGGGGGGGGTGGGAAAGAACTGGAGACTCCGCCATTCCGGGGCCCTCATGGAAGATTTAGAAAATAGTAATAAAAATAAGCAATTAAAAATAAACTCACGCAAAAGTTTTAATTGTTTTGTAGGGTAATTTCAAAAATTGGGTCCCCCCTTTCTGCCTCCGCCACTGCAAAAGTTTGTATAATTTTCGTGATCATTGCAATAAATAAGCTCACCCACCAGGCAAATTGTGCAGAATTTTTCTTGGAGACTTCATTGCCATTTATTATTTCACGGGTTTTCCTTGTTATTGAATGAATTCGAGGATCATATTTGCTATTCTTTCTCCGGAATGAGTACCAACTATACCATTTCGAGTTATCGAAATCTTGCGATTAAGCCCCTGCAGAGCCTTAAAACACATGAGTTGTTCACAATTCCCTCCAGGAATCGCTCAAAGTGAACACGGAGATCTCTTCTACTGCTCAGTTAAACTGGCTCTTAGGTGGAGGAGCCGACTATTGGGCTTCTTTTTTTACAGATCATCGGGTGCATATGTTGCACCCATGAACCAGTGGGATAAATATAAATAAAAGGATAAATAGGAAGATTCTCCTGGGCGTTTATGTCGTTTAAGATGGAGTGTTATTGATATAAGTCCCTGGAATGGTGCAGATGTCAGTGTAAGAGCCCGCGAGCCTAAGGCCACCTGACGTCATGCCGATGGCTAGGCAGGTTTTGCTTCCTGGTGCCTTCAGGATGGTGCAGGTCATTTCCACCTCTTTCTCGACCCTTGTCGAGGCCTTCTCCACTTCAGTGAAGCATTCGTACCAGACATTGTTGACACAAATGTCCTTAGATGGGACTCGTCAAGATTCCTTTCTGCCCTAGTCGGCTCCCATGGAAGCGCTGTTTTTAAGAAGTATATGGGTAGTCGCTTTGGAGTTATAAATCAATTTTGACATTTTTTACCATGTGCACTTGCCCTCCGAGACATTGCGCCGGGCCTTCGTTTGCAAGCCTAATTGCAACTTTCTGGAAGCAGTTTACTTTTCCTTGAGAGCTTTTGCTGTCTGTGTCTTGGAAGGAGGTCTCGTCGCCGTCGGTAATTATCAGGACACCGCTCTTCTTTATTTGCCGTCCTATCATGGGAACGTCTGCTGACAGCAAATTGTTTCCTCTCGATTCCAATTACGGATTCCAGAAATTGCTACAACTTTGGATAACCTACACTTTCCCATAGTTACAAGTTTATTTTTGCCTCATATTCACACCATTAGACTTGTGTCCTGTCAGCTGCTAGGGCTTCTGATCGTTCATATCGTGAGCTCTCAGAGGCCTTATGACACCTCTACGTCAAAGAACCCCCATGCACTGGAAGCGTTACCCTGGGAGCTCTCGTCACATTAGTCTGGGAATCTCTTCCAGACACAGATATTAACAAATAATTGGCTCCCACTGCGCCCACTACGATGTCATATGAGAGAGGAGCAAAGCGCTCGTACTGCATTTTCTCGCAATTCGCAAGGCAATTTCGACATCTACTGATTTTCTTCAGGCCAAATGATTCCATCTCCACCTCTTCTATGTTTAATATACATGTTCAACATACAATTTTACAGATATTTTAATTTCAGATTTCGTATTTTGCTCAGTTACAAGCGTCTTTCCAAAAATGCCCGTTACCGGCGTTCCACAACGCAAAATGACGTACTTCCAAGTGGGAGGACCGGGTGCAGGTAACGGTACTTTCGTTAAGACTCTTCTAACAGTACTGAGAATGACCGCTGAATGTGTAACTTTTGAATTTTTGTGCACTCCTATGCATTGATGTGAAGAAGAGTTCTGTTGCCCATTCAAGGACATCTCGAGTTGTTTAATTTTTATTTTCGAAACTTTCTGTACAAACATTGCTCAATTCGTCCATGGAATTTCCCTCTACTTGTGGTGCTCACTGCTTCGAATAAAGGAAATTAACGACAGCATTGTGTCAGGTCTCATGAAAAGCAGTGAGGTACATTTGCACCGTTACTCTGCCACATTCACGTGCTTAACTTGGGTAACTGAACCGAGCTGATGGATAGATCGCCGTCCATGCATACGACCTTCTAATAACCTACTCTTGAAACTGTCATAACGCCACTTAATCCTGTCAATTCAGTTGTCCTAAATAGAGCAAAAGCTAAAAAAAAAACTTGACGAGGTCAAAATTTGAGTGGGCCATTCGCAGCGTGGAGATTTAGGAGAAGTACTAATACCTATGTGGAAAAAAAGAGGAACAGTCACGAATACTGTTAATTTGTGAATATATTTCATACTGAGATGTTGCATTCTTTCTAGAGCTCATTTTCTTTCATGCAAAAACCGTCATTTCGCAGTTCAATATTTCTTGGAGGGACGCTCGGTGGACCCCTCTACAGGCTTTCGAGAAAATGTGTGTTTCACTCTCAATCTTAGTTTCTGCGTTGACTGGGAAAGCCGCGGAAGCATAAGCACGTGCAGAAAAAGGGGGTCTGAGGCTGAGGCATGCCTTAGAAGACGACAATAATGATGGTGATGGTGGACTGATTCATACTTAGGTAGATGCGTTGAAATAAATTCAGTTAAGCAATACAAAAAAGGGCTCTCAGCGCGCTGACGCGCGCCGGCTTACGCAGCTTGGCCATTTGTATATCCACAAGTAACATCCGCGTGGTGGGAGCCGCGAACGGCATGGGACACGAAATCAAGTGCATCGAAATCAGCACTTCTTTACTATGGATTTCTCTCTTGCTTTTCACCATTTCTCTACTGGATAAAGATTCTAGTTCCCTTGAAACCTCGGAAAAATGGCAAAATCTTCATACAAAGATTTCGTGGGTGCTACCTTTAAGCAATTCCGTTTTTTCGAGAGCAGGCAGTACAAACATATCAAGAGGATCTAATTCATTTATAAATCCTTTAAATCCTCGTAGTTGAAGTTTTTGTTTTTTTTTCAAGGGAATAACACTGAAAAATTCATATTTCTTATTACATTGACCACACTCAGACGTGTTTCTATCATCGACAGATCGATGATCCTTGTAGCATTCATGTTCACCGCCCTTACTGTACCTCATGTGGAGTGGGCGGGACTGACCCGTCTTATGCTTGAGATGATAGTTGCTAGTCAGTACGATGTTGTAAGCCGCACGAGGCGCTCGTTACCCACTTCACTCCTCGCACTCACTCTCTATTGTACAGTACATAATAGATATCCACTGAACCACCGCCTTAATTGTGCATTCGGACTACACAAAGTCCAAGAGTCTCAGCGCCCACAACAGTTTCGCTGAGTGCCCGAGTTGAACCAAAACCCAAACTCATATTAGGAAATTTATAAAGCGTTCAACTTGCCGTAGAGCGAAAAATACACCTGTATGTGGCAAATTCGAGTAGCTTGCTTTGAAAAAGGTATGAGGATCCCCCTGTGCGATGGAGTAATGGGTCGCGCACGTCATTTTCTGGGTATTTTACGTGTAGTGTTACATATTCCACCAATTATAAAAAAATAATTGTGCTCCTATTTGTGTCTCCATTACTTTCATTTCCAGAAAGGGTCTCGTCTATCGCATAGGAAACGAATAATTTTGTCTTGTGTCCGGTATATTCGCTTACAATTTGCGTACTGGATTTGTTAGTGACAAATGTAATATAAAAGCTATGGACGTACAATAGATCCAAGGCTTCTATTAATGGAATACGCTATGAATTTATGAATACGAATTTGGAGCACGATTGTACGTCGGGAGCTTAGCTGTGTACACATTCTAAACCAGTACGTATCACAATTCTGTTTTTGAGTATCCTGTGGAAACCTGGCAAGGGAGGCTGTCACGTTCCCAAGCAAATGTTTGGAAAGGTCACCATAAGTTTGTTGTTGTCAGCTCGGATCAGAGCACATGCCAATAGCACTTGTTGCTGACAGCAGCATTGGCTGCACTCACCGCAATGACTTAGCGCATTTGCGAGAGCTACCTTTTTTAGTCGCAGTGCTGGAAATGCGTTTATTCATGCAACAAATGGGTACTCAAGGGCTCAGGGGCTGGTTTGGTTACAGAAATGTGCAACTACTACTTTACTCGTTGCATTTTATTAGGAGGCACAATATTTTGTAGTCGGATGTCGTCAAGGGGGTCGTACGCATGAAAATTCCGCCCCAAGTTGGTTTCCGGCTGCCCTGTATCTGCGGAACGTTCGAGTGAAATGGCTGGAAGCTCATAAGAACGCAGTCGGGATGATGATGCTGTCCTTTGGAACTTCGCCCAAATCAACTGTTCTGATACCACACTTTTAGGAAGCTGGCGGTTCCCTATCGACTTTCCGGAACTTCCATTCATGCGGCTTCAGATGTATTTGTTGTCAATATTCATGCGACACAAACCAATCCAAAAACGTTAACGTTTTACAGTTTTACGCACAGATACAGGTGCATACTTTTCTTATATATTAGTACGTGAATCTTTAACGTATTCTTTGTAAATGTCCTGAACCACAAACTTTCTGTACTTTTTTTTTGAAGCTGAAAACTCAATTAGAATTCAATCAACGTCTGCATCTTTCCCTAGTCGACTTCAGAGCGAAAATAAGAAAACAATTCGAGTCCTGTCCAATTTTTACAAATTTTGCAAGGGCAGCTTTCATCAGAACAATACTGTAACACTGCTTAAATGCATTGTTCTTGCTAAATTCTCGTGTTTTCTGTCGTTTCCCGGAGAAATTTCCAACGAACTCATAGGAATTCTTTTAGAATACCACTTTTTCCTCGAAGTTATCCGCCCGACTTACACCTTAGAAGCTATAATGCCTGCGATTCCTGGTAGAGGTTTCCTGAAAAGACCCGCATTCCAGAGAAATTTGCTGAAATTTTCGTGCCATTGTTTGCATTTCCTTTTGGTCCTTCTCCTCCCTTTCCGAATACGCGACTTCATGTTCTTTGCTTTCTATCAGTTGGCTACTTTTCGACGCAGAAATATGTAGCACGTCGGACAATGCTCTTTGCATTGAACGCTTCCCTCCTTCCCTCAACATAATCAACAAATTTCAGTGAAGTAAGGTCAGTAGGGTAAAGTTCAATTAGGATAAGATCTATGGCTAAGTATGTCCTGTAATTTTAGTCCTTTTTTCATATTACGTTTTAATAGAGAAATCTCTAAGCCATTTTTTGGTTGTCCTGGCTATTCCGGTCAGGCTTAACTCAAAAGTTTCTCAAACTAGCAAGCAAAGGAAAGACAGGAGATGATGATCTGCAGATTTAATCCTACAAATTGGTTTTCGTCTTCCTATAAGCCACATTCCCTTATCAGCGTATGGACGCGCAACAGCCGTTTTTTTGTTTGTTTACAAGCACCGCTCGAAACCCCAAAAACAAGTTGTCGGCCCAGCTTTGCCAAAAACCAACTTGCAAACAAGCTTTTAACTAGCAAATCGTTGTCGACAAGTTTGACGTCCTCATGCCACCCAAAACCAAGTTGTCAATAAGCTTTTCTCCCAACAACTTGTCGACAGGGAAGAGAAAAAACAAGTTGTCGACCAGCTTTTCCAAAAAGCAACTTGCAAACGAGCTTTTGGCGGAAAAAGTTGCTGACAACATTTTAGCTGAACAACCTGTCGACGGGAGAGAGCCATGTTCCTATATCCGCGTAGCATACGATGCAACCATTGAGGGCACCAGGGCAGTGGTTGGTATGGTACAGTTCTAGGAAAGAGTGCTTTCTAATGAAGGACGATTGTGCAAATCTCCACATCCAAAGGTCCTACCTTGGGCAATTTCGCACTGTAGAGCTGACAGATTGTCAGTGAGGAAGGGGGCAAGAACAAGTTCAGACGGTCGACCACCTGTCGACAAGGAAGAGAAAAAGCAAGTTGTCGACAAGCTTTTGGAAAAGCAAGTTTCAGATGCGATCAAATACTTGCTCGCCAAACGCTCGTCGGCAAGTTGTTTTCGGGGTTCTGAGCGGTTCATAAAAAATTATGCCTTAGCCTCGTTCGCACTGGCCTTCACGTTTCTTTGAAACATGTGGGTGGTGATGACCGCAGGGTATAAGTGTCATAAAACGACGAGTAGATGTGTTGATGTAAACCAGCAGCAGCTTCTAAGTGAATGATGGCTGACATCGCATGCGCGCGTGTTTTTGCTTGTTTTCGAGTTCTGTAAGTGCAACGATGACAAGGAAAACACCAGAAGGCCATCAGTGAACCCGCACATCTCAGTTTTCCACCTGACTATTTTTGGCCCCAAGATCGCCAATTTCTTCAGAAGAGTTTTTAAAGAACGATGTGCTGCTCCTAATCTAGACCTCCCATCGCAAACGACATTTATTTCTTACTGAGACTTTTGACAGATGGCTGTGTGCAAGTGCGCGTGCCGAACGTGATCGCCCTCGTTGGGCTGCCAGCTCGGGGGAAAACGTACATCTCCCACAAGTTGTGTCGATACCTCAATTGGATAGGAATCAAAACTAGAGGTACGCGGTTTTCATACGTTTTTAACGCATGCTTATGGCAGTGTTCGTATTCCTCCTTTGATTTTTGATTTTTCAAGATCTAGAAAAGTCCCGGCAACGGTTATTTTCACGGCAACGGTTATTTTCGCATGCACTTCCCTGTATCTCTGAAATTGCAGATATTTTCTAAGATGCTTATCAAATAGTAACATGTGATTGACTGACATGTCAAGAATCAAGGAGCGGGAACAAGGGGACAGTTTTTTAGGACGTTCCGTAAAGTCTATCCCATCGGCGACAAGTTCAAAAATGACACCAACATAGAAGCGTTCTTCATCATCCATCATTCGGAATAAATTGCCTAATGATCATTCATTAAAAAGGCATGAGATTGCAAAGCCGAAAAAAAAAACTATAAAACTGAGGCAATCAGAACCTTGTCTGATAAAAGATGTAAACTCTATGCCCTAAGCAATTTTGGTGAAATCTTAGGAGCTGTAAAACATTATTACGTTATTCGGAAAATTTTCAGGATGGTTTATCGATGTCTGCCTGCTTGCTCTTTTTCTCGGAATCAGTTCTGTAAGAAGATAGCAGAGCAATAGAAGAATAAGGAGTCGAAGAAAGTACTAAATAGTATTCTCTGCAGTTACGTTTAAAAGCATTCCAATTTTTCAGCCGGGGGTTTCGGTCTTGGAAATGCCTCAGAAGCGTACTATAGATATCTTAAATCTGAAAAGGATTTTTCCTTCCATTCAGACCAACTTGCTGAAGGAGCACTATGCCTAATCTGTGCAGAAGAACCACAGCGAAGGGTCGACAGATGGTCTCAACCAAAACCCAGGTTTTCTGCTGCAGGTCTTCCAAATCGATTGACCCTGGCTGTCCTGCTGGAGGCTCCAAGTTCATCTGAATGGAATTCAGTGATCAAATATTCTGTAATTATCCGTTTTTCGGATTGCCTGCTGCTTGAACCTGGCCTGCCAAACCTTTCACTAATTTGGGTATTAGATGTCCCGTAAAGGAAAAAATAGTAAAACAGAAACTTCAGAAACGAAATAAAGGTAACACAAGTGATTGGACCCGCTTACCCCACCACACCAACGTAGCGATTGAGATTGAGGATGGGCATGCATGTAAATGGAATGTGCGGATTACGGATGCGAAGGCAATCAGAGTGCCAATATGTAAAAAGGTGTTGCTGCGTGGCGGATCCGGATTATTGAAGTCTCCCGAAAAATGGAGAAAGTCGGACAGTGGAAATTCATCAAAACCCAAAACCAGTGGTCTCATGCTTTATTGGGATTACCCAGGGTTCACGTGTTAGCACCACACAAATTTACACATCGCTGGCATGGACCTCAGAAGTTCACCCTGAGTTATCTACATAATGCATCTATGCCTTGGATGCCTTGAATTCATTTCCATTTATTATTGACTAACTCGGCACCTGTTCAGCTTTCAATGTTGGTGAATATCGTCGAAAAGCGTGCGATCTGGAGAAAGAAGGCGACTTTGAATTCTTCAGCCCCTACAACGCAAAGGGAAACAGAATCAGGGAGTAAGTTGAACAAGCTACCCTCCAGTTGCAAACAGCACAGTACCGTACTGCTTGTTTCAGGGAATGTGCGCGATTGGCTATTGAGGACATGGGAAACTATTTGTCTTCTAAGCAAGGAGAAGTTGCTGTAGGTTGCCTGGAAAATTCCTATCCGAATTCCACTCCCTTTCGGAAGCTGATTGTATTTCATAGCGATTCCAGATTCTGGATGCCACAAACACGACTCGCGCCCGTCGGCGGATGGTGGCCGAGTTCTGCGCGAACAGGCGCACCCTATTCGACCCACCATTCCGGGTTTTCTTCGTTGAGAGCATCTGCGACGATCCTGACGTTATTAACTCTAATATCACAGTGAGTTCCTACTCGCTTTCCCAGAAATGCAATGGGGACTGCCATGCCTTCGGTGCTAGGAAGTCAAAATCAACTCGCCCGACTACAAAGGTATAATGACGGAAGAGGAGGCGAAGGAGGACTTTTTGAAGAGGATCGAGAACTATAAGTTGCAATATGAGCCTCTGGACGAGGAGGAGGACGACGACCTCTCCTTCATCAAGGTGAATTTACTTGCTCTCAACCTTTCTGACAGGACGAACTTTATCCTGAATACTCTAATTCAGCATCAGTTTGAGCCTCCCAGCAAAAAAAAACGAGATTCAAGGATTTAGGTGATCAATGCCGGCAAGTCGTTTTACGTGCACAATGTGAATGGGCACGTACAGAGCCGTGTCGTCTACTTCCTGATGAACATCCATTTGCTGCCTCGGGCCATCTACTTAACTCGAGTGAGCCATTCAGAAAACCTTACGGCTTAAACGTTCTAGAAGCCTTTCATGAAACTTTGAGGATTACTGCAGGTCTAATTATCCCAGTGGTTTCCAAGTTTGGGAAACTGATTGTGAGAGCGTAGTTTGTTCATAAAATAACCATAAAAGGACCCCTGATTATCCAATGCCTCTGCCAATAGATTTCTTCCATATTGAACACATGTTGAGGCTACTTTTAATCTTATCAACCATATCTTAGTCCAGTGGCAAACTCTTTGAATTAATTCAGGCTCGCACCTGCGTTAGTTTCGTTTCAGCATGGCGAGAGCGAGTACAACCAGCTCGGTCGACTAGGAGGTGACAGTCCTCTCAGTGAGAATGGACTGAAATACGCGGAGAAGTTGCGGGAATACTTCGAGGTATGTTCCATGAGTGGAATTTCTACAAACTGGGTTGCGCCGGAGATGAAAATGGCATGACAAGTACCTCGCTGCAAATACTCAGAAGGTTTCATCTTTGATTTTTTACCTTCACCTCTGCCCTCAGAAGAGCGTTACACCTGGCACTGCAATCCTCCCGAATAATCTCCACTGAAGTGAAACATTTGTTTTCCTAATTCTCGTCCTCACCGCATAAATTTCATGTTGATGGAGTTGGACACGACGTTCTTCACCTCCGCAATAGCTTTTTGATTGTAGGAAAATGATCCTGAGTGAATGGAAATGAGCTTTCAGTGGTAAAACTTGTCTTTTACCTAATGATCAGCTTGACAGCACAGAAAATCCTGGAATATGTGGACAGATGTTTAAAAATTCCTCTATTATAGCTCACGGTTCGTGTATGACCTAGATCAGTTTACTCAAGATACTTCAATGATTACATTAGACATCCCAATCTTGTCTTTGAAGTGTAAACTTTGGTTATTAGATGCAAATACATAGGCTAATTCCATCCCGTGGCTCAACCTGTGAAAAATGTCGGACTACATATGGATTATACATCGTGCTAAACGTATTCAGATCAAGGGTAGGCAAAAGCGGGTGGCGAGCGTTTGGTGCGATCCAATTAACAGCGAGAAACTAGAGATATGCTCCAGAGATTATTAGCGTCTTCTAATCTCGCACGCACCTTTAATCACGATTGTCGCTCGCAGCCGAGCTGGCCGCATCCTCCAGGAACTCCCCTCGCCGCAATCGTCGCGCGCGCGATGTCGCGTTCCTTCTGCGACAGGCGAGATGGTATATACGCAGACAGTAACGCGCAGCAGACCCTTTCAGGAGTCCGTGGATAGTCGAGGCTTGGCAGAGTTCCAGTAGAATATATAAGATGATGTATCTAACATCACGAAGCATTTAAAATTGAATGAAGATGTAATTTCAGTTTTGAAAAAAAATCGATGGTTTTGAAGAATAAAGCATTCATCCGGGGATATTCGACAAGCTAACTACGAACTTAATGTCTATTTTGTGTCATAAGGCCACTTTAGTAATGTTTCAACAAATTTACGATAGATACTGAACTTTTCTAAATCTTCTCAAAATTGCAAACAGCTATTCTTCGTTCTGATAACGAATTCAGTATCTTTTTTATATTGTGACTAGCTGCCGCACCCGGCTTCGCCCGGGTATTCCTACTATCTCGGCTGTCTCACACTGCTAAGACAAATTGCTGTTGCTGATAAATTCAAGGTGAAGCTCTAGAATGTTCTACTTGTATGTACATTTGCGAAAGTATTATAGCTTTATGTTGCAAAATAGATATCAAATTCGTAAACAGCATGTCGACCAACCCCCGAATAAATGATTTGTTCTCCAAGTTGTCGATATTTTACCTAATCGAAATTACATTTTAAATCTTCTATCAGGTTGGTGCGAAATTAATTGCCGAAACAAACACCTCACTTCAAAGTGTTATAGATAGGTTTAAACACAACAATCTTCATCAATTTAATGCCCGCTCAATTCGATGAATCTTCCCTAACAATCTAATAGAAATGCCTTTGCGATGAAAACCGAGATCGCAAAAATCTAAAAACCTTTGGAAGGCAGTTTTGGCATGCTCTAGTCTGCCGCTGTCACAGATTTGCATCTGGGCCTCGGGAAAAGTGATAGACAGTAAGGGAAAGAAGGTCTGTGCAATGAGGGGTGTGAATGAGAACCTCGATGATCGAGTGGCCGGATGAATTTTTAAGTGAGAGGCTTAGCGCTACTCTGGAGCAGGGGAAGAACTGATTCTGTTCACCACTGCCGCCCACACCTATAGCAGAATTTTGCACATCAACTAGAAATTATAATACTAGGGCACAGCTGTCAACGATTGACAAGGTTCGAGAAGGCTGCAGTCAATCACACCTATACAGCACCACCAAACTCCTGACACAACCTCCCTAGAAAGAAAGCCTGGTTTAGCAAAACTCAGAAGTGGGAAATTATCTCTACCCATATTCATTCGCATTTCTTGTTATCGAACAGAAATCGGGCCTCACCTACAGTAATTACATGTTCCAGAAATGCGCCGTTTTGGGACAAAAAATTAGGTTAGAAAGGATGTCAGAGCAGGCGAGACGCTGGTCATCATTCAAATCGTGTGGTGTTCACTTCCGCGCCTTTCCTACCCTGTCGATTGAATTCAAATGTTTCGAAATTCTAGTATAGTGAGCATCCATAGCTGCTTTCAACGTCTAAGCAGTAAGATTAAGAGTGGTCGAGCTTGAAGTCATTAACCATGCTCACCCAAAAATCGCGTTGGCTCATCATTCGCTCGCGACTCTACCAAAAGGTAGTGAGAAGAGCTAGCCAGAATATTCAAGCGGCTTTCGAAAGAGGAGGGAAAGCCCTTTCAGAAGGTCACACAAATTGGCTCAAAATTGCTCAAATTCCACTGAAGAGAAGAGTCTATGTGTATCCCAAAAACGGCAATTAATTTCGCACCAACCTGATACATCAAGAAACACGACATCGCACGAGCGGCGGTTGCGGCGAGGGGAGTTCCTGGAGGATGCGGCCAGCTCAGCTGCGAGCGACAATCGTGATTAAAGGTGTGAGCAAGGTGCGAAGACGCTAATGATCCTTAGAGCATATCTCTAGTTTCTTGCTGTTAAGTGAATCGCACCAAACGCTACTTACTGGCAAAATCGGGTGTGCTACTCGTAAACCATAAAATTTTCCAGAACTGCCGTAGATCACAATGTAACCGTGAATGGATGCTTTCTCTCTTCTTCTCTGTCTCTTCTATATCAAAAAGTGTATAGCACAGGGTGCGCCATAAGTTCTCGCACACCATATTTGGTACCGCCACAGCAGTGGCATTCCACGTAATGGTGTGATCTCTATGGCCGGAGTAAATCAACTCGGTAGCAAGGCATATCACCTAACAGATCCCTCTGTATCTGAAATATGTCGCCATCTGCTTTTGTAATAGCTCGAATTCGAGAGGGAGGTGCACCCATTACGGCACGGAGCATCGATGTCATCTTAGAACAGGAGCCACTCTTCGGAAAGGAGCTGTTTTATTTTCAACAGAGAAATGGATTATCTGTCAAAAGAATTGGAAAACTCTGGGTTTAGGACGGAATTTCGTCCTCCTCTTCTTTCGGGAATTTCATCATGTTTTTGAAAAGATGCCCAGCCGAAGCAAATTTTCTCATGTTTTTGTGGTTCACAACGCTAACGCCACGCTCTCTTTATTTAGACAGTAGTTGAGTGAGAAGAGACCTTGCTGCATTAAATTCATACTGCATAACCCAAACGGGACTTTTCAATAGGATTCAAACTCTGCTTGGATTTGAAAAAGAAGAAAAAAAAGAAAAATTTAGTTTAAATCAAAAGCATGGGGCAAGTGCGTCTACTGGAGTAGAGAGCAGAGGAAATCCTGTGCTGAGATGTAACTCTCATGCTATACTAATCTGAATTCGATGGAATGTAGTATGCTACCAGTGTTCATGAACAAATCAAGTGCTACATTATGCAAAAGTTTGAGCTTGCACCATAAAGCTGAGGAAAAGCTTTTGAAGGATTCAGACAACAAATACCACCGTGCCACGATGGGGGCGCCTCCCAGCCTACGTTGAGCTTTTACAAAGGCAAATGGCGACATATTCCCCATCTGTTAGGTTCTTTGAGTTGCTATTGAGTTAGCTTAGTACGACCATAGAGGTCATGCCATTTTGTTAAATTCTGCTGCTGTGGTGGAAATAAATGAGGTGTGCAAGAACTTTTTCCAAGAACTCCACCCTGTATATAAGGTAGTATAGGTATCAAAACGCTTCCGGTCTTGATTAATTCCAAAAGGTTTACAGAAATTTTGTTCTAGTAAAATATGGGTCCCTTGAACACTAATACAGTTTCTTTAGCTCTATTTCAATTTTCTGAACCTTTCAAAGATCAAAACGCTTCCGGTCTAGATTACTTCTTTTATCACATGAGGCAGAGTATCTTCCAACAGCCGTCATCAGCTCATTTCGACCCTGAATCTCATTGCTCAGAGATACTGTTCCACATTTTGAAGCAGATAATAGTTGCTGGACGCCAGGTAGGACTATATGATATGTGATTCAATGATTCGAATCCGTGTTCTCGTCTGGCAGCAACCGCAACCATTGATCTGTGGATGGGTGCGCCGTCGAGAAGCATGTGAAACCCACCTTGGTTAGGCTAGAAAAAAGAGCGATTGTTTTTGAAGGAGTCAGCTTGAGGATATATGAAACTTGGCACGGTGGCTTTAAAGATAGAAAGATAAAGATATCGAAAAATAGAAGATAGGATATAGAACGATGTTGGAAAGGAAACCCAGACGAAGTGGCAACCATTCCTCCAATTCGTGGTAGCAGAAATGAGCGCATTCTTAAAATCGAGTTTACGTGGAGATCAACAAAAGTATAGGAAAGCTAAAAATAATACGAACTGAATTTGAATGAGTTCACCATTCGAGTTTGGTATCATTTAGCTCGCTATGGTCTGCCAAAGTCACATCTCTCTGAAATAGCACATGAAAATTTGACTTACGCAAAATATCTTACAATCAGTCCGAAGGTAGGAGGGCGCACGTTTGGGCTCAGAAAGAAAAGGGCGTGGCTGACGGTGCCCTGCGGCTACGCACGCAGCGCGCCGCCGCTAAGGCTCGAACCAGACTCGACGGCGAACAGCTGCTGGGCGCGTCGGCTTCCACGCACAGCATGCGGATCGATTGCCGCGGCCTCGTCTGGCTTCGTCGGGCGGCGAGCGGCGGCGGCCGCCACCACAAATTAGGTCGACCATACCTTGCGCATTGCAGCGTCGGCTGGCTGCACCGCGCGTCGACGTGCGACGACGCCCTAGGAAGCCGAACCGGCTCGGCTTCTTCGAGCGGCGAGGGGCGTCATCAGGGTAAGGTTTGGTTCATTGAAGAGAAACACTCGTTATTTATCATTCATATGAGCATCTATAAAAAATAACCCCTAGATATCGATGAATAGATGTTAATTTCTTCTGAAATCGTCATTTTCAAACAAATAGGCACCGAAATGGAAGATTTGTGAACGAAAACACACTATGGAGAATGAAAAGGAAGAAGGAGGCGAAGAAATGTTAGCATCAACCGTTAGTATATCAGTGTTTGATTACAAATGTTTTGCCATCTGACCTCAGAGATTAAGGGCGGGCATTTCTCGCACTTATTGCGGGAAATGGATTACTGCCTGGGGCAAATCCTCAGAGGTTTCATGGATCCACAATCTATTCGCTGGCCTTACATCACTACTGCATTGTTCCCCGTATCTGCTACATACTTATCTTTATAGTAAGATCTAGCCCATCATCCCATTTATTTTTTTAATTAGCTAAACACCTCTTGAAACAGTAAAATTAATTTAACAGCTTTGAACACGATTTGTAACTCTGTAGAAATGTCTCTAAGTATACTCTTGATTGTTTTGATTATTTTTTAACTAATTTTCGGATTCCTCCGGCGATAAATTTCAGTTCTTAAATTTGAGGCATATTGCGCTGATGGCAGCCCCTCGCCGCCCCACGACGCCCCAGAAAGCCGAGGGGTCACAAAGCGCGGGCATCGCCCACACCTCCGCCGCCAAGTCTGGTTCGAGCCTAAGTGACAGCGAGGAAGGCTCACAGAGAGGGGTGAAATTGTTAAACTGTAAATCTTGAAACCCTTCAAAATTCTTCCAGAGAAGGTTACTTGCTGTGCTGATCGTGGAATCGGTGTTCATTTTGTCAAATGACGTCACTTTTGTTCACTTGAAGACCTGATCTTCATGTTCATCACGTGAAGTAATCCCGCTGCACATTTTTTTTCAGGGGATTCTATGACATCGTATTCGGTCCGGATTCGGAAGCGTGTTACTTCCCTTTGATTTATTAAAATTTTTCAAACCCTTTTCTTTCGAATGGACCCTCGAAGGTATGGGTGGCAAATAACGATAATTGTCATGACCCTCTATCTCTTTGCCTATGTGCCCTACGGACGTGTAATTAAGGTAATTGCTGAACATGGACCACGTAATTAAGATAACTGCTGAGCGATAATTTGAGATTTCCAGAAATTGTAGGAACTGATAATGCATTCGGAGTGCCGAGCGCGTGCTGATTTGAATGGTATGCTTCTTGTATCTCTTACTGCACAATAAACGGAGTTATGCGAGGGGGCGCAAAGAACGCGAATCCTCCGAAATCGAGTGGTTTTTAAAGAAGGTACCGCTGCTATTGTAGAGTCAGAATGATATCACAGCATATTTTTAAGTTTTCGCCATGGATATTTCTTGGTGAAGGAATTTCAAAAAAAAGGCTACACCACCGCACTTGAAATTTTGAGGAGAAAGGGATGGAACGAGTGAAGGCCAGAAACTTTCCGATACCCATATATTTGGTCATGAGTAGGAAATGAAAATGATAATATTGTGCGTTCTTGGGCAAGATTGGTAATTAATGATTTTATTCTACCAAATCCAAAGACGAATAAAATCTTTATTTACCAATCTTGCCTACTGGAAGAAAAAAACAGCTACAATATTAGGTTGAGGAGAAACTAATCGAATAAAATTTTCAAAACTTTCTAATTCCCTATGGCTGGTGATCCGTTCAGGCATGGTCTGCTGATATAGTAGGAGATGACCCAAAGTATTACCCTGTGGCTATTGAAGTATGTACTAGGGAGTGCTTGTTGCTGCAGTTACATCTTCAGTTGCCAAAGGGCGCTTTTGCCCTAACAATTATGTATAATGAGCTGCTCTGCACTAGCTTCACAAGCACTGAGACCAGTAACAACAGCAGTACAATCAAGGAGAGAGTAACTAAGTATTTCGCAGTACCCGACCGCCCCACTTACTTCGAATCTGGAAATATGGACTTTTATAAGGAGCCATGCTTCGGACGATCTCACTTCACAACGCTAAGGGATTGCTCTGATTCGAGTTGCTCCCACAAAAAGAGACAGGGCTACCATATGGGTAGAACAGGTCTGAAAACTGAGGGGAACCTTCGAAGAAAACGAAAAACCCCGCACCACCCCAGTTATTTTGCACGCCAATTTTTTTTCACTTTTTTCCTGCCCCAAACTAATGGCTTTCTGGAGACCTATTATTTTTACCTTCCTGGCTCATTACTCTCTGATCACTATCTCGTCCCAGCCTTCAGTTTCTTCCCGGGCTAAAAAGATCCCGTTGATTTTGACCATTTTTAACAGGAGTCACCTTGTATAACCAGCGGCAGCCTGCGCAATTCTGAGAGGAGCGAGTCGGCGATCTATCCATGCGTTAAGGTAATGTTATGGATTTGGAAAGCGTGTACTAAATTCACTCGGAAAACCCCTTTCAAAAGTTACATAGAGCTGAAAACCCGACTTGGATGCTGTTCCTTCCATTACTTTCTCCTCAACCTAATAGGTACTGTAAAAATGTAATTCATAATGCCAAGATTGAAAGACAGTCGATTATGGAATATTGTATTGAAAGATAATGATAACATTTTATTCGAATTTGAGGGCGTGCTAATGCTGCAGTTAAAGAAAAAGAGTTTTCGTAATTTTTTGCGGCTATCCCTCGGCACAGAAAAATCATCTAGATTCGGCCGATGTTGCTGCATTAGACAAACATTGATTGTGTGAGGTCTTACACAATGTCACCAGAATTTATAAGGGCCTAATGAAACTGGTGATGAGGAATATCTTTTCCCGTTCCTCAGAAACAGCTGAAGAAAGGGTCTGTTTCATAAAATGTGAATGAGAAGATGTATGGCTGAGATTATTTCAAGAATTGGGAGAAGGCATTAAAAGTAGATCATCGGGGCTCGTTGCGTTTCTAACCCGGACAGCCGGCTAATTAGAGGTGCGAACCAAGTGTGAAGCGCTTTTGGCAAGAGCCGGTACCAAGTCGGCCGGGTCGTCCCAGTTGATCTCAAAATCTCAATCACTTGTCGCTCTGTCGCCCGCGATCATACCAGCACGACGAACAACTTTACTCTTTTTACATTTTGGGTTTTCGGCTTTTTGAAGCTAACAACACAGTGGATGGATGAATTGTAAGAATAGGAGTTATGCAAGTTTTTTTTTTACGAATCTAGTGAAAAAAATGAAAAATATCGACAGATAAATGAATAAGTAAATCTTGACAGTCATCAGGAAAGATTGCTGCCAGTTCTTGGCGCTACTATGCCAGAATGAAGAATCGACTAGAATTTGTAACCGAAAAAAGCGAGTTCGTCGCAGCACGATGATCGGGTGAGAAAAGCCACTCAGCCAGATCATCCTACATACGTGTGCGAACCTCGGAGTCGGTGGGGAATTACTTGAAAATAAAGGGAAAGGTGGAAAGGTCCAGCGAAATTAAACGATGATATAATAGTGAGCAATAAAACCGGGAGAAAAGCATGGATTCTTGGTGTAGGCGTAAACACTGCGCTGATGCGCTGGCATGCCCCCATATACAGGGTGACCCAAAGGTCTTTGGCCGGCGTTCAAAAAGTGTTATAACGCTAGCGGTTGTGACTAAACTAGGAAGGTGATTTACCAGAATTTCCTTCAGCAAAACAGATTCTAATTCGACTTCCAAAGTCTTTCTCTGTTGGTATGACAGAGCCGGAAACACCCTATAGCGGAGTTGCTCATAAACACTTGCACGTCATCATCACATCCCACAAAAGTTTTCTGAAGTTTTCTGTGAGAAAGTCTGCTGAAGAAAAAAATCCGTTGCGGCGTCACGAAACAAATCGTATAGAATTCCCGGTACGGCAGTCAGATTTTGGTAAAGAGGAGAGTGATCTCAATAAAAGGGCATTCTCGCGCGTTTATCGAATATTTTATCGAATGCGTAGAAGTGAAATACCGAGGTAGGACTCATGTCATTATGGCTCTAGGAGATTAGATGCTAACAACGTTTTCAAGTTTATCCTAGATCGGTGGCATAAATGTTCTACCAGGAATGATATTCGTTTCGTACCTTAGAGCTGGCTTCAAACCCGGGTGCGCGCTCAGCATACACACTTCGTCTTCAGCCTTTCCACAACTTATATTTGATCTGCTTAACCTTGCAGTCCAATGTTTCTGAAAGAAAGTGTTCTGCCGGAGGTTAGCTCACTGCTGCCTCCCTGCGGACATCCTTTGGATGACATCTAGGGGAAGTTTGGACGAGGCGCAAATGTCCAGAAGAATTTCCGCTTTGAAACGTTTCCGCCTCCGCTGAACCAATAAGAAACAGGCTTCTGAGATCTGAATAAGGCGGTTTTGTTGGCAGTTGTCCTGGTAAATTAATACCTCGGTTTTACCATCACTGGTTCTCATGTAGAGTTTTTGCAGCACTTGAGCGCTAGCCAAACTTTTGGGTCACCCTGTTATTTATAGGTGGTGGCAGACGACTTTTTACCAATTTCAGAATTTTCATAGTTGTCATCGGCAACCCCAGTTTAGAACGAATCCATTGCTGAACTACGTGTGTGGTCGTCACAACGAATCCGCGCTGCCCAAACAGCCTCCTTCTTGAAGAAGCAGGCAACCGCCATCGAGTATTGGAAGGTGCTGGACGAAATCGATGCTGTGAGTCAATTTCCTTAGCTTCTGTGATTGTTGCCGAGCAGATCAAGCTCGAGTCCTTTTAGGGCATCTGTGAAGGACTCACCTACGAGGACTTCCAAGCCCGATATCCGAAGCAGTTCGCCGAACGAGACAAGGACAAGTACCACTACCGCTACCCGAGCGGTGAGGTAAGACTTTTCATCGTTTAGTTTTTCCTTTCGTATCTGAGGTGATTTGATTGCCTGGATCAGTAAATAGCATTTTCAGAGTTACGAAGACTTGGTGACCCGCCTTGAGCCTGTAATCATGGAACTTGAACGACAGTCTGACGTACTTGTCATCTCTCACCAGGTCCCTCATATCTCGGTTCACCTCGAGCAACTGGGCGCCAGACCTCACCTAGACTTTTGCATTGCAGGCCGTCCTGCGTTGCATTCTGGCGTACTTCACCAATAAAAACACTGAGGAGTTGCCCTACTTGCGGGTCCCACTGCATACAGTGATCAAGTTAACACCGAAGGCGTACTCCTGCGAAGTGGAGATGTTCAAATTCGACATAGAAGCTGTAAATACATACAGAGAGAAGAACCAACCGGTATGTCTTCTTCATCTTTTTACTGGAATCGGAAGCGAGAAACATAGAAGTGCTGAGACAAACTCACCATCAGCAGGTAGATGCGTTGCATATGATGTAAGTTTGCTAAACAGCTGGAAAAATGCATAATTTACCTTACTTCTGGGAATATAGTGGATTAGCGATTCTTGACACAATTCAAATCCCAATCCACAGGGGTGCCGGGAAGCCTTACTCGTCAATTATTAGGTTGTTGCGAAAATAATTGCCGTTTCACGGTATGCTTGAAAAAAACTTTTTTCTTGCCCATTTCAACAACTTCAAGCCAAGTTGTGCTAGCTCCCGGTAGGGTTTGTTCTGCTCTTCCAGATGCTTCTTTAATAATCTGGCTAGCTCTTCCCTGGACTTTTTTATAGGGTCGCAAAAAATGGTGAGCCGACGCGATTTTCGAGTGATCATGTTGTACGAGTTCAAACTCAGCCATTCTGCAGCGGAAGCAGCCCATGATATAGCGCTTGCTTTTGGCACGGACTCTCCTTCCGAAAGGACAGTGAGGTGCTGGTTCGCAAAATTCTCTTCCGGCGATTTTGATCTCGAAGATAAACCCGGTCGTGGTCGAAGGATGTCGCTGGACGATCAAGCACTGAGACAAGTGGTGGAAACGAAACGCGATACTATTACTCGTACGTTGGCTGCAGGCCTGGGGGTCCACTATGCTGCAGTTTCAAAACATTTGGCCTCCACTGGCATGGTGAAAAAATGCAAAAGTGGACACCCCATGATCTGACCGATGACCAGCAAGCCACCCGCTACGAGATCTGTTCTAACCTCCTCGTTCGCCAGAAAAACGAGCCATTTCTTGACCGTTTAATAACTGTAGATGAAAAATGGCTCCTATTTGATAATAAGAAACGCGGCTATGTGTGGGTAGACAAGTTCTCTACCCCTTCAAGCTTCCCTAAACCACATCTTCACCTTAGAAAGGTTATGTTGACAGTTTGGTGGTGTTGTAAGGGTATTCATTATAGCCTTCTGCAACCTAGTCAGGCTGTTACATCAGAGTCTTACTGTTGTGACTTAGACCCGATGTATGAAAAGTTGCGACAAATGTGGCCGCCATTGGTAAACAGAGGTGGGTCTCTCCTGCTCCAGGATAACGCTAGACCTCACACTTCCGAACTCACCCGGCAAAAACTGACGCAGTTAGGCATCGAGGTTCTCCCTCACCCACCTTACTCTCCAGACCTCTCCCCTACCAATTATCACTTTTTCCGGGCTCTCGAAGCAAATCTGCGTCAGCAGCAGTTTCCTGATTTGGAGCATGTTGAAATTGCCTTCCAAGAGTTCTTAAAATCTTGTGACCTCAGTTTCTATTGTAAAGGTATAAAAGAATTACCGGATCGTTGGCAGAGATGTGTAGAATCTGAAGGATTTTAATTTGATAAATAAAGTTGAGTTTGGACAGAGTTTCGGCAATTAATTTCGCAACAACCTGATACTATCGGAATGCTCCACCCGTCTTCTCCCGCTGTGGTTCCACACGCAGTTAAACCCTGATTGATTGAGTTAGAGCCCTATGTGACGGTTGCTCCAGGTCGTTCATTTCATTATAGATACCGAAGAATCCAGTTTGTAGATTTGTGGTTTCGTATTTTGTTGAAAAAGTTTCTCTTACCTCTCCAAAGAAATTCACCACTACCAATTTGGATCTTTTACCCAACGGTCACTAACTAAAGTCATGGCTTTAGCGAAAACCGTATCGGTAAAGTTCAAGAGATTTGGGGCGGGAAACGTAGGTACGATTACTTTTAATGAGCTCTCTACGTGCAGTGAACACAGAACTACCTCACTGAAGTTCAGGTGGCATAATTTCGCAAAGTTTCCTAGAGGAACCGCTCAAACATTCCATCTAAAACACTACTCTGATCTCACCACGCCTGAGCTCAGAAGATTGGATCTCTGTAGGAATGTTACTCATCGTTTTTTTAACAGCAAGTCAAAGAAGGACAGTTGAACCTCAGTACTTTATAACCACATCCGCTTTCAGTGGGAAAAAGTGGAAGGCATGGGATACTGTCATTCTCCTTGGTAGGTTCGACATTGTGCTGTGGTTTTCTTATCCATTTATGCCGTAGAATTAGCGCCGTATGGAGTGAACGGCTGGGTTTTCTCACATTCATCACCGCGCTAATCTAAGAATCTCTTTTACCTGGAAACCTTTCTTCTCCTGCTGACTAGCATGTCATACCACATCTGGTCTCCATCAGTCTGCCTGATCAAATGCTGCATGATTACCAGTTTCCTTGGATGGAAATTATCGTGAAATTTCCAGACTTCTTGCCGCGAGCAGAAAGCATCCAACCTGGAGATAGACGGCGGAGTAGCTGTCGCTCCGACAGTTGCGCTGGAAAATTGCCATTAGCTTGGCCTGGATCACGCTGCCATAGTACTTCTCCGTTCGCTAGAATTTCAGAGGAACAATTTTAGTCTAGTGCTTTTAGGTGCTCAGCTGCAGCGGTGCTGCTATTTAGGTATGTTTGCTGCCTTGTGTGGTGGCCCATTTCATATCTTTCCCAAATTGTAAGGAATCCGACGTGCTCAGGGTGGAGCACCTTGTTCCTGCATTACGTCCACAGTGCTTTGTAAATGTTGCATGTACCTATTATATTTCATTTAGAGTTGTATCACTATGTTTAGATCATTGTCAGGATTACCTTATTATGTTTTGTGTACCCTTATAGCTCATTACTCTAGCTCATTTCCAGCACTGATCCTCGTCATAGTCCTTGTAAATAGTGTATAGAATATGCCTTTTATATTTATGCGCTTTGATGAAGTTGTAAATAAGATGGTGCGATAATCAGCGTTTTTTCGAGGTTTTTCATCAGAATAATTGTTGTGGTTCAGACTAAGAACAACAGAAGACCATAAATGGCGAAAGACAGCAGAGGCCTCCAAGAAAAAGCTATGTACCGCACAGTATAGAATTTCTTAGATTGGTAAAATTTGAAAAAAAAATTGCGAAAATCCTGTCTCTGTGCTCTGAAAGTCCGAATTTGTGACAGCTGGGTGCCTATTCCACCAGGGTAGGAGATTCAGTAGGATATCTCGGAAGATTATTACACAGTATATCGCCGTACATTCCACCTCATTTAAAGGCAAATAGGAAGCGCTTGTGGAGATGATGAATCCAATATAGAAAGTAGCGCCATACAGAGTATATATGCTGAAACATATTAGGTTGTTGGAAAAGTTTCCCGCTACTTTTGAGCTGTCTTTTCAAATTTATTGTTCTTTTCCAATACAACCAATAATTGCACGATATATGTGGCATGCGGTAGCAGAGGTTAGTTGACAGCATCTGCGAGTGGTTCCATTTCAATTCCACCAAACACTGAGCATTGCATTTCTGGATACAGTTCTCATTTTGCCACTAGAATCCCAGCTTAATAGTGACCAAGCCATCTGTACTTTATCATGTGATTTACCTAGAAAGCCCACTTCTCTTCACTACTAACCAAATTGCTGAGCGAAGCGGATGTGTGAAAAAGTCAAAACGTTAAGGCATACATCCCTCAGCACTTAAGGCTGTGGCAGCTCAGATCAGGGTGGATACGTGAATCGTATTCGCTTGCCTACCTAAAGTGATGTAGATGAACAGCAATTGTATTAGGTTGTCGCGAAAGTTTCCCGCCACTCACTTCGAAATCTTACATGTTTCCTCAGGATTGTTTTGGATCTTCCTATCCGAAACGTATATAAACGTTGGTCAATGGACTACTTACACCTTTCTTCTCTTGGCTTTCGGTTGGGATTATGGCCGAAGAAATCGTCCTAGACTCGAAGCAGTTTCGACTCCTTCTGCTTCACGAATTCAGAAGAAACAGCAGTGTAAGAGATGCGACAAAAAGATATGTGATGCGATGGGTCCCTCAACTGTCTCCTACGACACGGCCAAAGTTTGGTTTCGGAAGTTCAAAAATGGCGATTTTGACTTGACGGATAAACCACGATCTGGTCGACCAGTTGAAGTAGATCAGAAGCGACTCCTACAGCTAATTGAAGAGGATCACCGCCGCGATACCCGTGAACTGGTAGATACTCCATACTCCGGTGTCATTACAATGCCGTTCACCTGCGCAGCGCTGGAGAGACGTGGAAATACGGCGCATGGATACCTCACGATCTCAGTAGTCGCCAGCTCCAGGTGCGCAGAGATGCATGCATGAACCTTTTGACTTTTCGAAGAACTTTCACCTGGCTGGACTACTTGGTTACCGGCGATGAGAAGTAGGTCCTCTACGCAAACCACACGAGAAACCGTCAATGGCTCGGACGCGACGAACCTGGGATCCCAACGCCGCAAACAGAACTACACCCTCAGAAGGTAATGCTCAGTGTTTGGTGGGACTGCAAAGGAATAATTCACTGGGAACTGTTACCAACAAACTCTACTGTCTCCACCGAAATCTACTGTAGGCAACTGGATTGCGTCGCTGCAGCTCTTCGTGGGAAACAAGACAAAGTTTACTTCTTACATGACAACGCTCGTCCACATATTGCGAGAGAGACCCAGCAAAAACTGCAGAGCTTAGGATGGCGTATTCTGGCTCATCCACCGTATTCATCAGACCTAGCGCCCACAGACTACCGTCTTTTCTTGTCGTTATCCAATCACCTGAGAGACAGGAAGTTCGACATTTTGGAACAACTCAAGAAGTGGCTGGCGAGTTTTTCGCATCAAAATCTCAGAATTTCTATGCAAGCGGTTACCGGTTAAATGGCAATATGTTGTAGATAGTAATGGTTCATATGTACATTAAATATCAGCTGTATTGAATAAAAGAATGAAATTGAAAAAACATCGAATAGTGGTGGGAAACTTTCGCGACAACCTAATATTATGATAGCATTAAAGTTCCCTCACTAGCTCATGAACATCACGTCGCGGACTTTCTTCAAACAGCTCCAGGAGGCGCTCACCAACCACCTCGACCGATCGATCAAATCCTAATGTATCTCGGGTCGAGATAGCCGTCTTCAAAGCTACGGGACCAAACGTTTACACTGTGGTGAAAGCCACTGAAAAGGTCTATCTTATGACTACATATATATTTTTTGCTGCATCGCTTTCGTTACCATGTTTTATGATTTTTCAAAGCAGGAGCGGTTCAACATGCTTCCAGTCAATGACGATTTTTTAGTCCATAACCGTGACAGAATGCGGAGGGAAATTTGGTATGAAAAGAGCATTGCCTAGTCTTTGTATATGTTTTGGATGGAAAGTCCCTGAACAACTGCGAAACGATATGCGTGAAGAGGAAGAGGGTGGCGGGAAACTTTTCTGACAACCTAATAAAAGAATTTATCCGCCGGCTCCCTAGAAAAATGGAAAAATAACTTTGATCGGCTAGATGCTTAAAATGACACACCGTGCGACGAAAGAAATTATCTATTGTAATACGAATTTTCGTGCTTGTACAAAAAACATGGGCTACTGCGAAAATGTATAAGATAATGGCCGTTTTGGAGGTGCGCATTCCAAGATGAGTAACTCAGCTCAAACCTGACTTTTCGCTTAGCCATAAAAAACATCATGATCAGCAGTCCCTGCAGATTCTTGCGATACAGTGGAACTTACGTAAAGAAGAAAACTTAATTCAGAGAAGTCAACGGGGTGCGAAAGGTCAACTTTCAGTACACATTGATTCACATAAGTTTTCTAGAGGAAAGTGGATTCACTGCGCGTTCAAAAAGACCTTTTTTTATCAAGGTCTGGCCAACACAATGTTCCAAGGAGAGGTTCACTCGAAGAGATTTTTCTTGGTAGGATGTAAACCTGTGTGGATTTCCCTAGCCCGCCATTGGATATACATACACTTCTGTGGCTCACCAAAACCGAGGCATTTTCAACTGAATCCTGAAGCCGGCCCAAAATGGTAACAGGCGAGGCATTAAGTAAATCCCACTATTGGCCTGACCTAGCTAGTGTCGTGCTCCTTGGACAGTATTTCATCTATCAGAAAAAGCTACCTTTTTCAGTGATGTCGAGGTTTGCTAAATATAATATATCCAGATCTCCCTCAGCGATACAAACAAAACAAAACTCCATTTTATTAAGCAACTAGACGGTGTACCCGCCTTTGCTCGCGTGTTTTACTACCCCGGCTATCTCACACCGCTGAGGACAACTGCTGTTGGCGATAAATTTATTAAAAATGCCCATGATTCTGGTGTCCAGCATGTGAGCGAAGCTCAACTAACCCTTTTTTTTCACCTTTTTTTCATCGATGCGTGAGCGAAAAATCAGCAAAGTTACTTCGATGACACTGCATCGATGTACTCGTACAAAATGATTGTTATACTCATACTCAGCGTTTTGAAGAACCCCAGTAGACATGTCCTTCGTCCTCCATGCACAGTGTGATTTCGAGCATTTAGCCGATCCAAATTATTTTTTCTAGGGAATCGGCAGCTGCGCCACGTAAATTTGAGTCTCTATACGTGCTTGCAAACAAATAAGCATGTAAAACGTGAATATGTGTTTCAGTTTCAAGATTGCATACATTTCCACATGACAAAGATGAAGTGATCTAACATATTAGACTGCTGGATATTTTGTGGGAATCTGCAATCAAGAAAATAGTAATTCTAGGACTGCTGCTCATATAAATAACCTAATCGGCCTTGGAATGTTGAATTACATGGAAATCTTATAATTCTTAAGAGTTCCAGTAGGGTTTGTTGAGGTTTTGCTTCTGTAGATACATTCTTACGTCTTCAGTTGCTTATTTGAGATGAAAAGGTTATTCGGCAGCGTAATCGCAACGTTTCCTTCCAAAACTGTACTAGTCACGAGCATAATAGAACTTTCATTCAACAATAAATAGCCTTTACGAACGGTTCAGAAATGCGTCAAAACTCGCCAACCTAAGAAAAAGCCTCTCATTCGAGCATGGAAACACGATATGTGCGTTGAGCGTAGCAGTTAGTCAACGAAATAAATAAACCGTCCATAATAAGTAGCAGTGGTGATTGCTGTAAGACTCGGTGGGAAACTAAGGCACAATGGAGGTTGTCGATGAGGCAGAGCTGCAGGAGGCGGCTCTTTGACATCGAAAGATTTGACTATGGCCTGCGATATGTGTGTGGATGCTCCAACAGAACGAAAGAAATAACAACGAAGTAATATATACAAGCAAAGTCATGAATTATGGCAGATGGCCTGTCCGTTGGAAAGCGTCGTCCTATCAACAAGTGGCTGCGGCTGGCAATGTCCGCTACTCTTCCGGCGACACTCCCCTCTCGTATCGCGCTTTGTTCAGATTCGCAAGACGTTCCCTAGCGTGTACGAGTTCTTTCTCCTTACGAAGGACCTGCTCCTGGGCGTCCATGACCTGCAAACAGGCATCAAAAGTGACACGTGAGTAATTCTTCGGGAATGATTCGAAGAAAGTGTACGAGTTGCCCACCTGTGCAATACCACTCACTAAACGATCAGAAATGACGATATTACGCTCGTCCTCTACGACATTTTGCCGGGCCGAGCTGACCAGACGTTCAGTTGCGGTCTGAAAAAGGTAACAACACTGAGTTATAGATATCCATGGAGTTGCCTAAGTCCAATTTTGCGTAGCTTTTAGAGCTAATAGGACTCCATCATGTTCTGAGGAAGAACGTCGTTCTGTTAGAGCACAGAAAAGCATGCTACGTACCTTTACGGCATGACCGGCAGCTTGAAGTCGTCTCCTTGCCTGACTATCCATGTCAGCCTTCACGTTACAGGCAACCAACAGCTGAGCAGTAGACGCAGCTACCTAAAATGGACTGACTTAGAACAACAATTGGCGCACTGAACCTGAACATTTATCAGATACTATCTTCCTCTATTCATTATTTTCTTCAGAGTTCATCTTGAGGCTTAAACTCGAAATTACATGGATTACGAAGCTACGAAGTCCACCATATAGCCGTTGATACTTCAATCGTTTCCGAGAGAAAGAAATTATCAAGTAGGACTTTCTTCAAATTACATTGCTATAGGAAAGTGAATGAGGTCCGCGCGTACGCATCGCACCACTTCTTCAGATAAGTTAGAGCAGGGAACATAAGGACTGAAAAAAAAATGGTGACGTCAATGAAACTTATGGAAGTGCAGACAATCAGAGTGCTACCCTACATGTGGTACAACGTGTGCTGCGGACCGCGACCACTGAAGGCTCCCAAGTTTAATTTAGAGCGATATTTCGCGAAATTTTATCTCAGAGCAACGGGTTTTATTGAGGATCTTTGTACAGCTAACATTCGAAACGAATAGCCCCTGTTGTATACGAAAACATAAAATTCTGGTAGAAGATCCATTCTGAGAGTTTCGCACGAACAACCAACTGACGATTTGAGTGCTACTTTCTCTATGTACATGCTTTTGCGGAAATTTACCTGTTTCGCAGCCGAGATCAGTTTCTCCTCGCTAGCTTGGCCTTGCACGAGGGCATTTGCAGCCTCGCACAGTTGGTGCACTGCAGCCACGACGAAACGAGCAGCGCTGATCAGACCCTGAATAAGAGTGAGGACTCAGCAGCCTGGTAAACTGTACGACAGATGAAACTCACCTCAGACCATTGATAATCCTCACTGTGCTGTTGTGGGTGGGAGTCAAGGCGTCCTGAATTGAGGAATTTTACGAAAAACGCGTATTCTTCGAGATGCAAAAGCTAATTGCAACTGCTTCTCAACAGTTTCCATGAATACTTAACTCCTAATGAAACTGAAATTCAGTTGCACCAATAAGAATCTGGATGTTGGTTAAGAGTGCGCAATCGTTCCTCATGACTTTCTCATCTGCATTCCGACTTTCATTGGGCCAGTTAGGCATGACTCAGCATTATGTACATGCGCTGGTCAAATCTGCGAACGAAAGAATTTATTGCAAGACCAATTCAAAACTTTTGGGCCATGCTCTGCAAGTACTAGTTTGAGATTCTTCATGCCGCTCTTCAAACATCATCTGCTACAAATAGCTCAATGAGCTGCGTATGGATCAAGTCTTGGATTCAAGAGCGCATGACCAAGCAAAACCAGATTAATTGGCCTTTTTATTTAACAGGTTAATTGAAAGAAAATTAATTAACAAGTCAATTAATTTTATTCAACTTTCACGGCCTTCGTCTCTCAACATCACGTACTCCATAGCTAAACCAATCACGTTGACCATTGTTGGTTTGCGTGGCTAATGTTTCATGAATCCTAGTGCCAAATCGCACCGAAATGTGGCTACCAATGCGCTAAGTGTCTGCTCAAGAGATGAATGTATCCAGTGGGCTGAGAACGTATTGACATGACACCTGCACAGACTAGAGCACTAACGTACTAGCCAATTCACCTTGTGCGATGAGTTCCCGCTGTGCTGATGATGCCGCTTTCACAAGTGTCTGAACCGCAGCGGTGATCGACTTTGCTGCGCTAAGAATCTGCTCGTCAAACGCTAAATTCTCATCGGTCTTCTGAAAATACGGCTGCTTTCGATGACAACACATGGAGCGAAAAAATTCGAAGTGGTGAATAGCGAGAGACGGAGGGCCAGTGATGGACTCGCCCGACCTTCGATATGTCTAATAGTTCTGGTTGTCACTGAACCCAAGAATACCAGACATATCAAAGTTAAAGCGGCCACTGTGGGTGCGGAGATGGATGTAGGGAGCCAGGGTGGCACTGCAAGATGGAAGCGAGGCGAGAGAAGGAAAATGAGCAGATGAAGACGGAGAACAGTTGTCGTAACCAACCGTCGGCTGTACACGCGGACGGAGTTCGGCCAGCTTCACTGCGGCTGCCTCGATGGAGCTGGCTGCGCCCATCAGCTCGTTCTCGGCAATGATGGTGGGATCGGAATGGTCAGCCCACGTGTCTCCCTAGAAAACGTACACCTTTTACGCATCGAAAAAAATGACAGTGTGCTACGAAATGGTCGCTGCATGTCTCTTGTTATGCCAATGGCTACGCTCAAGTGTAGAAAGAAATTTCTCCACCTTGAGCAGTTCGCTGCATCCGATAAGGTCTTTCACTGCCTTTGCTACTCCCCTCGAGGCATCCAGGAGCAGCTGACGCGAAGACTGATCAGCATTGCGAGCTAGCACCGTGTGTAAGGCGACCAGCAATCCGCGGACCTGACGAAGGTAAATTTAGAGGACATGAAAACCAGTCCGCGGCAACTGCTGTCCAACGGTCTGCACCCATGCACCTACCTGGGCAGCAACTTCCCTTCCAGAGTCCAGTGTCCTGTACCTGGCCTCGGCCGAATCTGCGTCAGCCGCCGCTGCTCGCGACACTATAAGTAGCTCGCTGACAGCAGCTCGTGCCAGATTCGCGGCGGCGATGACGTCACTTTGTTGCAACGTCTGCGCGGCGCCGGCCAGACGAGTTGTCGCGTCGGTTACGCGTTTAGTGGCGCGTGCTAGGTGTTCCGGAGTGGCACCCGATGGGCCGGAAGTGCCCTCGCCAGTTTCGTGATCGTACGACTGTAAAAAACATAGTCTCGAGGCAAATTCCGCATCAAGTCCAACAAAAACAAGTCCAAGAATCCGAAAAATTTGGATAATAATTGCATTAGTGTGCTTAAATTAACAATGCTGAGTCTTGAAAGAATGCAAATGTTAAAGATGAGAACGATAAGGCTGCCGGCACAATCCTAAATGAGTATACGACTTTTTTGATTTTTGTCGCCGCGAGAGACGCGTGCGATTAAGCATAGGGCGGTGACCTCGCGACGGCGTCACCACGGCAAGGATTTGGTGGCGGCACCTTTCTCAATTTTGCCACAGCGGCGCCAGTGACGTCGTCCAGCCACATGCGGCGAGGAATAGCCGCTCGTTAACAACTTTGTTACTTAGTTTTATCGCCGTGACGCCGCCGTCGCAGTAGCAAAAGTCTGAAGGGTCCTCATTGCACCTGACATCGCCGTCGCTTTGCAGCCTTAATTTTCACTAAGTATCGAATGCGGTGGCGCATCCGTTGATGTCGGACAATCAATACGCATCAAAACTGAAGTTTGTGGGCGACGGCGATGCAGGTTGCCATGCTCTTCGAGAATGCACCTGCAGCCGTGTGGAAATGACATGACTGTGAACGTGCTCGAAGTTCAATCCAGAAGAGATCAAATTCATAATGTACATAGGCCAGATGTCAGATGAAGTCAGATGTCAGATGTTTTCGGGGGAGGATTGTGAAACTGTCGAGGAGTTATAGAAGTGGAATACGTCTGAAGAATGGCAAAACTCTCCGAACGAACCTTTATCTCGATGCCAATAGCGTCAATGGCCGCCTCCAAAGCTCTGGTGCCCTGCTGTGTCTTGTCTTCGACCGTCTTAACAATCTTCAGAAGCGAAGTCACATTTGATACCATAGTCTAAAGATATTTTACTACTCATCTATCCAAACACGGTCTTCCTTCAACATTAGCAGATGTTTATGCGTCTTGGGGAGACTTACCTTGGCAGCTTCCTTCAGATGACCCATTGCTGGGTCGTGCAGCGACCTGCCAGACGCATTCTTCGTCGCCTGAATCAAGGCCGACAGCGATGCGGCCACGTCACGGACGGCGTGAATCACAAGCACCTGAACATGCAGTGTACTCTTGACGGAACCAACGAACTACCGATGAAATTCTCACCTGAGCCTCAGAATTCGAGGCGGAAAGACTGCCGGCTCCGTTCTTGACGGCATCGGAGAGGTTGACGATGGTTCTGACAGCGTTCTGGGCTGCAACTGCCAACTGTTCCTGGTTCGAAGCGGCGCCGGCCACGAGCGCCTTGGTGTCCTCGACAAGCGCCTTCGCTGTCTTGATGATGGCCACTCTGAATCAGTTTCATTACAGGACTTCTTTTTCAAAAAAAAAAAAACGATGTCGATCCAGACCGTACGGTTTGTGAAAGTGCCTGCTCTCCACTTTACGGCCATTTTTGGTCATTCGTTTCACTCTTTAAGCTTTCAGAGACAGCTGCTTATGGGTAAGAAAACGGAAAATTATATACAATTACAGTGTAAAGGGTATGGAAGGAATTTATACAATCCGTCATGTCCTCTGAACTCGTTGCGCGCGCAACTACGGCACAATGATGCCAACACCTCCCCCCCCCCCCGCTCAATTTTCCGTTAATAATTGGCATCCAGAATACCATGACTGAATGAACGTGGTGGGACTCAGACGATGGATACGTAAAAAACGTGCAACGAGTTAGAACGTCAAGTAGGTCCCGCCGTAAATCTGCGGCCGCGACGCTACGAAACCGCGCTGCACCCGTCTATTGCTTCGAAAAGGACTTTCTGTCAGAGCTTGTTCGGCTCTTTCTACTGCCTGTTCAGCGATTTTAACGTGTCCAAATCTGTAGGTTTCGTGGGGCTACAGTAGGATCTCTGTATGAAATAGGGCAAAACATAACAACGTAGGCAACCTGCTGAGAATACGTATGCGCTTTCTAGGAAAAGTTGAAGAGCAAAAGGTTTCTTCATTATGAACATGAGTTTTTCCTCAGAATTTCCGTATTCGCTTTTCTGGGTTCTCAAACTTCATTCGCACACACCCTGTCTGGAATATCCAGAATCCAACTAAAATGGAAGAACCTGTGCTCGTTGAAGTCGCGTTGCTCGCCAGTCACGTTCAGACTTCCGCTCGTGGCGAAGAGGATCGTCGTGTCGAGGTCGCCAATGATTCCAGACACGGTGTTGGCCGCGTTGATACACGCCTGCGTCCCCTTTGAGCCCTCGTGCAGCGACGCCAGCACCTCGTTCACCCGCTCCACGACCACTCGCGAATTGTCCGTCAACTCACGATGTGTGCGCTGAAATGAGGTGCTTTCAAGAGAGTATGGTGGTCTCGAACGAGTATGCGCTCGTACCTCATCTGCCGGATGAGCTCGGCGCTGTCCGGCGACTTTCACGGTGTCGATGCAGGATGTGCCGAGTTTCTGCACCGCCACCTTCAGCTTCTGGGCCAAATTGGGTGACGGCAGCACGGCAACGGCCTAAAAGTGAAGGTGTATGACACCACTAGGACACCAGTAGACACCAGTAGCAGATACCAGTAGTACAACAGCCACAGAGGCTAAGCTTACCTGTCGAGCCTCCTCAGCCAGTAAGCGGTACTTCTCGCTCATCGTCAGCGCCATGTTTCCAAGGGACTGTGGTTCCGAGTAAGGCATATCGGTGGCTGTTCGCCTGTAACAATGAGAGTTCTGCAAGCTACAGAACCATCCAAAGATTTAATATGCAAACTACAATATATACATTGAACTGGTTTCGGAACAAAAGTTTAAAATGCTGCTATACTTCGCGTGAATTATAACACCCAGCATCGCTATCGCTCAGGCGACATCGATTTTGATACGTATCGATTACCAGTGGCTCGTGCATCAGTGAGGAGATTGTATTCCGTCCCGAATAGATAAGTATCAGAATTTCTCTCGCGATGGCGACAACGAATACTACATAGTCCGATCAAAAACGATGACAGTTTATTTTTGCCTATGATCTGTATTTCTCGCCTGTCTCTCCTAATACGGCACTATTTCCCACATTCTCTCCTTTTCTGATATCTTCACAACCATGTTCCCCGGTGAAACACACTGTACCCAAAGTGGAGACTAACGACAGCCTTGGAAATCGCTGCTTGGACATTGTACCCAGCTGTTCACTTGAGAAGTACACCACATCGACTTACCTAATGTCTTCAAGGTAAGCATTGATTTTAGTCTGAGCATCTGCAAACGAAGCTCCTTGGCTGGCGACGTGCATCATATCGGTGCCAGCAATTGAATGCGAAATGGTCTCAACCATGCCTTGTATCACGCCTGGAACCGAGTCATGCAGATCCACGTCAGGGAAAGGAAGAAAAAATGAAAAAATGCGCTTGGCACTTCTAAGTTCTCACATTACTCACCCTGCTCACTACTGATCGCGCTCACAGTGCTTCTGATGTCGTCGAGCGCGTCCTTCAGTTGAGCAGCGGCTTCGTCCACTCGCGAGTGTGCTTCAGTCGCCTGAAACATATGATAACACGAGGATGTGAGCGCATTCACCTTCTTCACGGCTTACCTTTGGATTTCCGGCCGAGTCCCTGCACGCGTACATCATCTGCAGCTCGGCTTCGACTACAGTGCGACACTTGTCGAACAGTTCGGCCTGCTGGCGACTGTCTCGCGCAATCGCTGCAGCTTCACAAGCAGAAGCCGCAAGTGGCTGCACCATTTCCCAGTGAACTTCGACGCAATGAGGGAGCGCCTCTCCCTTAAAAAAAACGACCATATATACATGTATACAACTATGTAACAGGGATCCAAATCCTATCCCTCACCTTACACACGGCTGCTGTTCGCAGTTCGTCCACCTTCTCGGCGAGGCTCTGCGATGTGCAAAGGATCGACTGGTGGATTCTCTTCTCAGTCGCACTTGAGGATGCCTGACTTTGCGCGCCGCTCAGATCGAGAGAGCTGCGCTCTACGTCCACGATGAGCTGGAAAATGGAAGCTTGATGATGGACGTGCACCAGCTTTTGCCCTAGACCATTTACAGGTTTTCTGCAGATGAATTGAACGTCCCAGGAAGCCGCTAACTTAGAATAGTCCAGTATCTAACGCAAAAATCTGTGCCAGATCATGTGAGGATGTTGTACCAATAACCGAAAGAAACGAAAGTTGCCATTGAACAACAGCACTTTTTTGCAGAAAACTGATTTATTCTTGAGTAGCGGAAGAGCCGTAACTTCCCGAAAACGTCCGTGAATCTTTCTGCTGATACTTCATGAGTTTAGTCACGTAGAATGAAACGGTTAGGAAACCATATCTTACTGAACTAACGACAAGCATCTAGACAAGAAGTAGTCAAATGAAGGTTATATTCTGATCTATCCAGATAATAACTATTCAAGACAAAAATGCTTGCCGAAACACAAGGATGCAACTTGTTTTCCAAACTAAGCAGGTACCTCCTAAGGAAGCATGATAGTCGGGCTTACAAACCTTTCATTAAGAAAGGTTCCCTTTGATTGGAAAAATATAATGCCAACCTGTTCCAACTGTCGAATACACTTGTCCATCTCTGCTTGTCCCGGAGCAGCCGCATGAATTGCGCTGACCATTCTCTTGATTGATTCACTGACCTAAACAGAGGGGCTTGTTGTAGATCATTCTGAGCCCTCTAACCCACCTCCTTGCTGTTGTCAGCAAGACGTTGCCAGGTGGGGGCATCCATTGGGGCGACAGCAAGATGTTTCGCAGTGCTAAAACCGCATTCAAATTAACATTGTTATGATGCAGAATCGAAAAAAGAGCCTATTTTATGTACCCGATCATCTCACAACTGGCGTCGAGCATCTGTCTGGTCGAGGTCAGTACCGGTATTTGGGCGTCACGGCCCGATGGACTGATTCGAGCGGGCATGCCAGCGAAGTCCGGATTGTCGACGTAGCTTTCCAGTTGCTCGGTAGCCGCTCGCAGCGTTTGCGCCGCCACTGTGCATGTTTCACGGGTCTCTGGGCTGAAACAACAGTCAAATTTCACGGTTTTTAAAGTTTTACGTCACAGGGCGTGGGGTACAAGGGCTTCTAGTGAACAGCTCACCTAGGTCGGCTGTCCAGTTGTTTCACAGCAGTGATCAGCTTGGCAGTGCCCGCTGCGACTTTTCCAGCACAGTTTATGAACTCTTTCTTGACACTGACGTTCTGTGACTTCTCCGACGCCTCGCGACACATGTTCGCCAAATTTGAAGTGTGCTTCGCGACAACTGTGGCATCCTGGAGCGGATATACGAATCTGTTTGCTAAATACACAGATCTACGGTGTGACTCACATCGATTATCTGCTCCTGGGTGTAGTTCTGCTGCTCGATGCGCTCGCACACCTGTCGCACGAGCATTCCGCTGCGACGGACGCGACTCGCATCAATGATCGCCGTCTCACCTCGCACGCTTTTCGGATGTGCGATGCCGATCAGGTAGGCGGCTTGCGACGCAGACTCGGCCAGCGAGCAAACAGCATCAGCAGATTGTCTGAAACACGCCACGTTACCATTGTCTGGAACACGCCACGTTACTACATCATATCAGGTGCAGAAGTCTACAGAAGTAATCAGGGTTACGATTGAGTTGGAAAAGCTCCTTACTAATCTGAAGTGGAGTTCTCCGAGCAAATGGAGGCGTCTTGTTGTATCTTTAGCTCCTTTTATCGTCGTGAATCGATACAAGATATACCTATTTTCCCAGGGCTCGTAAATTTTAGAATAACAGATAGGGTCACTCCAGAAACACCCAGGGATCTCGCCACAGATGTGGTCAGAAGAAAGTTACGATCGTTAGCTCACCTGACGCTGGTGCACAACGCTCTGGTGTCGACAGCCTTCGCATTCCGAGCAATACCAGTCATGGATTCGCCCAGGTGTCTTGACTGTTCCGTGATCATGTCCAGACATCCGAAGTAGGAGTTGGTGTTGACGGGGACGTTAGCATGCTCTGTTAGATGGCGAATGCCCTGGAACTGGCAGCCTGAGAACGTGCCGTGTGGGACTTCTTGTCGAGGCTATCGTGTGGCTAATAAAAAGTTGAACGTTATAAAACCCCCACCCCTTCCCCATTCTCGTAAAACCTCCCTCTTCCACCTCTCTGCGCACAAATTTCCAGCTCCTCCCCTGCAATTAAAATTTTAATTTCATAAAATCAATTCTAAGTCCAATTCCAAGGCTGATCGAGTTCTTCAAACGAATTATATCCGAGTTTTTTTTTTCCTGACTGGATTCAAGGCTAGGCGCAGAAGCCAATCTTCCCAGTCGAAGTGGCATGTTGCAACCATAACGAACCCACCCCTCCCCCTTTCCTCTTTACGACCCGTCAACGTACGACCCCCTTTGATGATCTACCCTCAACGCGCACCCCTCAGCTTCCTATGGTCAAACGCCATTACCAGATTCTGACACATCGATTTTTCACCAAACGTCACCGCTCGCATGCAGTCAAAACCCTGGCACTAACCCAAAACATCGAAAATGTTTTTTTGAGAAACCCAGACAATAGCGGCCGACTTACAGGACAGCAATTTAGTTGGACTACATGCAATCACATTTCCATCCAGAGACGAACCTGGATTTGTCTGAGGGCGGCGTCACATTCTCGTTGCCAAGGCTGCTCGATTCCGATCTGCTCGACGATTTCGTTCACAGTCTCAATCAGTTTGCGCGATGACTGCGACAGAGTGTTCGTCTGCGTGATGTCACTCGACGCTGCGCTAACGTACGACAACAAGGTGACAGACTCTTCACGTGCTGTCTCTAGGTGGTCAACAGTGCGACGACGAGCGTCCATATCCTGGAATTTCATTCTCATAGGTGCTACGAATAGCAAATAGCGTTAACCTTCATCTTAAAAATGCTCACCGGAAGATTTTTCACGGAGGCGATCACAGCAGAGTGGAAATCTGTGTACGTGGAGACGAAGGCATTCACGGCTTCCTGGGGGTTTGGAGAGCGAACAGCGATCAACAGCTGTGACGTCGCATCGACCAGTCGCGATGCCGCAACGCGAACGTCGGGCTCGCGAACTGTCGCCGACACGCCGATCGTGCGGATCTGTGCGATAGCCTTCTCGATGGCCTGGTTGTCAGGGAGGCAAGCTATCACTTGACGAAGACTTGTGGATACCTGGAATTCCAAATTGTAGCCTAGAGACTACGACCGATGAAGAGACCTTTTGGAAACGACTGGTCACCTGCTTGGCAGCATCAGCAAGCACCGGTGGCGCAGCATGCTCGCGGACGCGATCAAATACTCTTCCAGAGTCGTGTACCACAGAGCGTGAGGAGACGATGAAACTGTCGAGCTGGACGTCCGTCCTCGTCGACACCACCTCCGTGACGCCACTTGTGAATGCACGAAGGCTCTGTGCAGCCTCGACAGCCGACGCTCCAATGTGGTGCTCATCCTGGCTGGTCGCTGCTGACACCAATTGGGCGATGCTGCTGCCAACCTGGAGGCACATAATTGAAACTGTGGCAAGAAGGCGATCGCTGCCGTGCGTACCTGTCTCGCTGACGACATCAGATGAGATGTGGCCGACTGGGAGGTGACTCCACGTGCAGGTGACAGTTGTTTCAGTTGCGCTGCCTTCTGTACCTCTATCAACTCCTGGTCGAGTTCCTGAAATGTCCGCTAGTCCACACACTGTTTTAACATATTATAGGGCTTTTGTCAAGGAATGAACGCCAAACCCTGATCAGCTCCTCGCTGTGCACCAGCTGCTGGCTGAAGTTAAGCTGTTGTGCTGCATTTAGAGCCGTCCGCAACTCGGCAAGGTTTGTCGACAAGCCGTTACTAGTATGCTGGAGGTTGGAAGCGATGTGCGGCTCGCTGACATGGGCGACTGAGGTGCGTGCTACCTCCACAAGACGTGTGGCAGGTTCTAGGATCTGGAATTGTCGGCAGAAATGGCTTGGATCAGACCGACGAGAGGAAGGGAGCGATTTCACATCCTGTACCCTCAGCAGCGCTAAGAGGAGACCAGAAACATTATCTTACCTGATGAGCATCTCTTATGAGTCGACTCTGTGCGCGGAACTTCTCACTGGCAGTCTTCGATTGCTGGCTCTCCCGGATTGAAGTGATCAACCTGCAACGAATACCTTAGAAAACACCAACACCCTCCTCACTAGGCTTGTCTCACCTGGGCACATGTTCCGCCGTCTCGGTGCATTCGTACACCAAATTCTCCACAGTTGTCTTGGTCTTGATCAGTTCCTTAAACGATTCAATCAATAATTGATCGCAGTTTCGGCTACGGTTGGGTTATTGGAATCAATGCACGCCGATTAGTAGTCTACTTCGTTCTTAGAGTTTGTTGTTCACTAGGGAAACCAAGGAGCACCGCACACCGCCACTTACTTGTTCCCTGCCCGTGCGTCCCCTCCACGCCCTCACTCCATGTTTCAATGAAAATAACCCTCTTGGGAATATAGCAGTTTTATTCTAATCCCAAATTTTTACAAATACAAATACATTGAAGGCATAGTAGAATCGTTCGCGAACAATCGACTGATGGCAAGGCTCAAAAAGTGATTAGACATTGGACTAGACAGCGAAAGGCACACGGCAGTGTGGGCGGGGCTAGTGTTTGCGTGTGGGTGGGTGTGTACGACTGGGGACGTGCTGTGGTACAAGTGGGCGTGGCGTGATATGTGCGGGCACATCGAGCGATTCGTGGCTAGCGGATTCGCAGTATGGTGTGCGTGTCATCAACTAGGAGCTGCTCCGTGGTCTCCGTTCGTTTGTGCGACTCCTGAACGAAGCAGGCTACTACCGGAACGAACCGAACACAAGCTAACAAACACTGGCCGCCGCTGTCCCAAAAGTCGCGCACTATGGAGAGTACCTCCGTCTAGGATTCGATCCACGGCCCAGATAAGCTCGTTTCCAGATATGACCATAGTGAGAGGCATGAAAAATTGTTCTTGTTTCTCAGGCGACCAAGAAAGAACCGTACTCGGAATAATTGAAAGCCTTAACTATGTACTGCTTCCAGTCTCGTGCGCGACTTTTGAGACACGGCCTATTCACTGAAAGAAATGTTTGGCTCAGCTAAACTAAATGGATAAACCACGTTCATAAAACTACACCGTCCGTCTGAACTCGTCACCGTAGCCCTTTAGCATAGGGACCACCTGATGTGAGAACCAACCCGAGGCCTTTAGGGTCGAACTGAGAGCAACTCATCGGTACAACACTGCTACTATGGTTCAAGGTAGTACACCAGATCCCACTGAGCAGCCGCAAGACGACTCCTTTGAAGTGCTTACACGTTCACAAAACAACTAGGAACTGTTGCACGGAATCGCATCACGGCTGATTTAGTGAAATCGGTGTACTGGATTTACCCAACACATTTGCAGTGCACCACACTGGTCAACATGCACATTTGTCCATTGAAAATTCGAAACCGAAACTAAGAAAGCACCTTGGCTGCGTTGGCGGCGGCGATGGTCTGCGTGGCTTCATACGCCGTCTGACGAGCTGCCTGCTCCAGCTTTTCCATGATGTGTTTCGCTTGCTGCTCGCTCGTGGTCTCGTTTGTCACTGTCACAAGGCGTTCGGCAGCGTTTCGTAGCGCCATCTCGGACTCGGCTTCCGTAGGACGCGACTCGCATTCCTATTAGATATTCTGCTAGACAAATGAAACAGACGCGAGAGGTAGTGGAACAGTGGACGAGGAAACAGAGGTCGAAGAGGGTCAAAAGTGGGCGGAGAGACGCTTACCCTTGTGGCATCAATCATATCACTTGTGGCAGTCGCGACGCGGCGGGCGGCGGCCAGAAGACGGTCCTTGTGCTCGGGACGCTCATGAGCTTCATGCTCGAATTGTTCCATGAGAATTTGGCTGTGTCGAATGACCTTCTTTGCCTCGCGGGTAAGGTCTTCGCTTGGGCCCTAAACATTCCTCTTTAAAGATCATTCCTGAATGTTTTCCCTAGCTCAAAATTGCAGTTCCTTCTCTTAGTTTTTCGAAACTCATGCTAACTAACAAGGGAGGTGCAATAGGCTAACCGAGTAGATCGAAATGAATCCCATCTGGTTCGTAGCTTCACTTAACAAAATGCTACAGTATGCGTGCCATTCCCCCCCCCCCCTCCCGTCTCCTGGGGAAAAGAGAGCAAAAATTCAAAACAAGCAGCAAGCGAGTGAGTGAGTGAGTCCTACTAAGTGAGTCTCACAGTCAGTGAGTCTTACCAAGTGAGTCTTACTAGCGACAGTCTTCTGCTGTTTTCCACAAAAACGCTGGTGACAAGGCTGGTTTACCCTTCGCCCTGAATCTTTTGTTGTAGCAAGCTTGGGGTAATGTTTGGAAACTGGCAGGGTGAGTGGAGACGTTTGGCGGTTTCAATCACAGAACCGCGAGCCACTTTCAGGCCTATGAAGACGATGATCTGTTCGAAACCTCAGGCCAATAAAGTTCACTACCTAACAACCTGGTGGGCAGAAGAAGTGAAAGCATCATTGAAACAAGGAGCATTGTAGAGATTCGATCCCTTAACCAACTGCTAAATAGTCCAGCACTTCATCCACTCGGACATATAGTCACCTGGGTGTTACTACAGCTTCTATGCTGCGTAGAAAATATTCTCAGGATCCGAGGGCGATAATGGCCTGCTTACTGTAGCACGTTGTTGGGCTGAGCTCTACGTAACATAGATAGATTTCTTTTCAGTTCATTGGATAAGCCTCTTACACTTGCCCAGTAAGATAAAAGACGAAGAATAACTAAAGAGGGACATTTGACTTCGCCGATTTTTAACATAGGTCTATCGGTAACGAAACTGGGAGCGGATGCAAGACCGTTCTCTATCATCGATTAGACGCCTAGATGCAACCCCAACAGCTTTACGAATCGCGCAAAAATACCTGATGAGCAATCAGCTTGTGAGTGGTTCGCAACACCTCGTTGTACTGCTCCTCCTCTGTGCTCCTAGTGATCTTCGGCGATGTCTTCACATGCTCCAGTAGGCTATCCAAGGCGTGAGTCACCTAAACAGGCAAAATTCAGCACAGTGGCAGGCAAGTCACCGCCGAAGACTTCGCACTTGTCTCGCGGCGTCGTGGATGTCTCCGAGCGCTTGTCGGCCGTCCGTATGACTTCTCTCGCACGCATACTCGGCGTCGTGCAAGAGTTCAGTGACTGCTTGTGATACCTGGAAGAAATCGCTATGAGACATGACTTTTCTACTCAACGCAGCTGTGGGAAAGACCACAATGAACTGAGCGTCTGACCTGTTTAGCAGCACTTGTGAGCTGTTCCTGACAGGCATTGCTTTCGATGGTGGGCGCGACAACTCGTGCGCAGGCGACGAGTTGCGACGTCGCGAACGCGCACTGAGTCGCCGAGTGGATTACCTTCTCCTGAAGCACCGGTTCGTCGCAATCTGCCGAGATTGTCTTGGCCCTAAATTTTGGAAATTATCATTTGATGGAGTTACTCCATTATTTCACTTTGCTCTGGGCGTTAGCATAGTGGTAGCCAACCATTCGTTCAGCTCCTGTAACTGGATTTTGGGCCCTATCTAGGGTTAGATAAGACGCGGAACTTAACTGACACTTCTTGTGCACCTGGTACCAAAATAATTTAGCTAATTTGATCAATAATTCAGGAACCGACTCGAAAACTGGGGTATTCAAGAAGGACAAGGCACTAGAGCGCTTTCTATGTCTCCTAGAGATTTGCTTGTTTGCTTTCCTTCGCTCGAACACTTGAATTTTCAATTTATTCAAAATCGAATAGGTCTGCAAGTAATTATTTGGCCCCAACTAGTACTTCTGACACTTCTAAAAGAAAGCCGGTGTTCGACTCTTTAATTGCATTTATGTGTACATTACTTTCTCTTATTCACTTTTCAGGTCAAACTTCTATGCCTTATCATCTTGAACAATGAACAAATTATCCATCCATTCAGCTCCAATTTGTGGCACTTACGATTGATACGGATACGGATAATATATCTTTGTTTGTATTCTGACTTCTCCAGAAGAAAACTGAAGGAAAGGATCTCAGATTGAGGCGACTTGACCATTTTCGACGCTTGCTATGCGAACATGAATAAATGTCGTGCAAAAAATGAAATGTATCCACAATTCTCAAATCCCTCGAGTCTCTCAGTTCTTCAATGCCAGTAAAAGTGAGAATCTTGATAAAGAAAAGCTAAAACAGATCACGAGGACAGAAACAACCAGACGCATTCAAAATGACCAATTATGGAACCCAAGCGTTTAGGATGTCAATATTGACCAGGTTAGTTTGACATCTTTGATGTTGCCAAAAAAGTCCTGGTGGATTTCAGGAAAACACATCTCGCGAAAATTGTTCAGGCATTTCCAAGTCGTGAAATCATTCCAGTATAAAAAGCCGCAATGCAAAAGTTGGAAGTCGTTGAAAATCGAAAGCGAACTTGAAAGCAGCTGAAGGAACAGCGAAGCGATCGCGTCACAAGATTGATTAAACGGTTTTGGCAGTGTGGTCTCAGTGGAGTCGCCCTAATGACGACTCAACCGACGCTGCAGCAGCAGAAGGCTTGCCATCACTTTTTAGAAGACTTCACAACTCTATTTATAGAAAACAGCGAAGGAGCAGCGTTTTGTCAACACAGCCAGTTACTCGGAGGCATACCAAGGGGTGAGGAAATGGAATGAGTCTCCATTTTGAAACAGTAAAGCGTTTAACACGAACCTACGGACGGGCGCTAGAGATCCATAATAGTTGTAGACACGAACGTCCGTATATACTTTACGGCGCATACTTGGCCGAGGTCAGCTTGGAGCACTCGATCGAATTCGCCTTCTGTTCGACGACAGAAGAAACGACGTTCGAAGAGGTTCGGTGACGACGGAACGGGTTTCGAACCAGCACCGTTACGTAAGACAAAGTGTGGTGAGGAGCGACCGCAATTATTACGTGGACTAGCGCTTCGGGGATCAAGATGGGCGTCGTGGCTGATACGCACAGCTGCGCCAGTGGCGAGAGAACCGGCTGCTTTCGGACATGCATTAGCTCACGAGAAAAACTGCCTGGGAGGATATTGAAATAACGATTAGCAGCTGGGAGACGCGCGACTCTGAAGTCATTAATTATATTTAGTGTCACCGTTAAAGGACAGCAAAAACGTGAACGACCCTCTGCACGACGGGATCATGTGTAAAGAGGACTTACAATCATAGCAGCAACTAGACGAATGGCACGGAGGGCGCGAGCAGCCACAATCACCCCATCGGATCTAGCCTCCCGCGGGGAAACTCCCTTCATCCTCCGAAAGATACATGGACGGCCCCAAACCGCGGCTCTACGGCCGCAGCACGCTCTCTCGGCCCGCTTCAACCCCGAGCCTCCCTGGGGTGTGGTGTCAAGAGTCGCACACATTTGCATAGCATCCATCATTGGCAGCCGGCCAAGCAGCCAACGACAAATAACCCCCAGTGGGCATATGCGCCGGCCAATTGCACTCCTCCAAAGCCCAGCTAATAATTCGGCTTCTCCGCGGAACTTAGAAGCATTTGGCAGCATTTGGCCATGGCATCATCTCTGATGCAGCCAGAAGAAAAAAGCGAATGTGCCAGAGTGCACCAAGTCTCACCTCAGAACAAGCTGGGCGGTACTGGTGGCGACGTTCTTCGCCTTCTGGACGAGATGGTCGTGGAAGTACGACTGCTCGTGTGTCGGCTCGTCCATGGTGTTGATCACCTGCTGCGAGAAGTCACCAACGCGTCCGGCAGCTGCCAAAACTGTGGTTCTCTTTTCCTAGAAAAAGCTTCCATCGAGTAACACGAGCATGGACAGAGTTTACAGCAAGAACTACGACTGTCTCGGGTACAAACTCCGTTATTACGAGGTATACGCTCCTCCTGGATTATGACTAGACAAGAACAGAACTCTACCTCGTGCTCAGGGTTAACTGCGTGAAGGAAGTCGCCGAAAGCGCCACACAATTTGCGAGTCGCTTCGACCAGATCATCTCTGCAATGGAGGCAGCTCTCAATTGTTCCAGCCACTTCTACGGAGATTGGAGCTCACCTTCTCCTTTCGGGCATAAAGTGAGCCAGGTCACGAACGTTTCTTCCGACATCTGGAAGGTTGGATCCGATGGTGGCAATGGCTGTTCCCACACGGTCGTCGTATTCCTCTTGCACGGCCGTCCACTGCACAACCTGAAACGAAACAGCACTTGAGAATTTCTCGAATTCATTTGCCTTATCATCGGTAAGAAGCTGGAACAGCTGAATGACTTCATTGCTGTGTGCAGCCCCTGCATTTTGCCAAATTTGGTATAGACAATGCGAAACACTCCAGAAGTCGTTATACAGACCGAGATTTGTTCGCTTCAAATGCATGTGTCTCCCTCAAAAACCAATCAAACCACTTACCTGAGCTGTGGCTGCACCCATAGCGGCCAGACGTTCGTTGACGTTCTCCTTGTTGATGGTGACCTGCTCGTCGACCCATCTGTGAAAAGGTGTTACTAGTGCGGGCTGCGGGTGCGGGGGATGGCGTACGAAGCACGAAAATCGCTCACTTCCTTCTTGAGTAATCGTCATGGAATCGTGGCAGTTCGATGTGTGGCTCGCGCTCCAGCTCCTCTTCCGCTTCCGCCACCGATTTGATCGTCGCTTCGATCGTGCCGACCAACGCACGCTGCGGATGCTCGTATGTGTCGAGGATGCGGAGACGTTGGGCCTGAAATCTTCGAAGATAGGGTTGTGGAAGTACCTGTCAGTTTGTCTGGGATATTTTTACGGGACATTTTATCTAATACGGTACGTAACAATATCCTAGAAACAATTCTATACTCAATACTGCCTCCGTTTTTGTTACTCATACTCCCCAGATTTCCCTCTAAATTGGAATTTCTCAAGTACAGTGACGATAAGGGTGATGTGTAGTAGTTAATAACTATCAACGTTAACTCGAAAATTGTGTAACCTCGAGTTGTAGAACAGAATATGACACACCTCTACTGGTATATGAAAATTACTATACGTTACTCAGAAGAACGACTTAGACGTCAATGAACCGAAGCCTCGAAGAAACTTTCTCGATGCGATCACAAAAAATGGTGCTACATGAGCGAATAATACACACTGGCAAGGGTAAGACAGGAAAAGTCAAAAGCAAGAGAAACTTCGTTATAAACATAGTTTCCTTTCCTAGGTTCGCTTTCAAACGCCCAGGCTTCGGTCACCTCCAAATTATTTCCCACACAATGTAGACACTTGTCAAAACGTATTTTCCCCTGCCTAGATCAGTTCCTAAGCTCCTTATTTTGATGATTTTTCATACTACCGCCCTTTTTGCGCCTTACGGGTGGGTAAAATTTTTTTGAAGATATTTCTCACCCACGAGTGTGATTCCTTGCTAGGAAGCTCATCTGATACAGCAAGACAAACGGCATGAAGACAAAAAATAACTTCTGTTATTTTTGGGCCTCCCCACTCATCCTACTTCCCACATAACTGTGGCATAACTCGATCCATTCGGATTGTGGCCACTCATTCTCTACTTCGCATTTTTACTAGGAGAAAGTAATTAGCAGCGTCATATATCGTTTCACAACCAAAAACTAGAGAGCTACCAGTACAACTTGGGCTCTCCAATGCGCCGCCGTGTTTAGAAATTTACGCTCGAACCACCGCATTACATGGGAAAAATCATGCAGCGTCCAGCTTCTACACAATTTTCCAGCATATCAATGTCTAATGTACATTATGGGGAACCGGGGGACATAAGTTAATTTCAAAGGCCCAACTAGTGTAGCTAGTCGCTCAATGAGACGACTAGCCGTGGGATGAGAAACATGAGCAAGAGAGGCGTTCGTGCGTGCAATTTACTGAAAGAAGTACATCGAAACTGCACTGAGATGTCGGAGCAGCGGTCTTTGGAGGAACTGCCCACTCCGGCACGGAAAGGAGGAGTGATTCTCTTAAACTAGTGAGGTATTCAGAGAATGCATCGCCTAGTTTCTCTGCTCATCGGTTCTTAAGATATGCGCACCATCGATAGGGCCTAGTGCCAGCGTTTTTCAACCTTGTGAAACTACAATGCCCATAAAAAGAAGAAGAAATCAAGGAACTTATTTTTGAAAAGATAACCGGGTCCTAGCAGGAAAAAAAAACACAAGCATGCTGCACAAGGCCAACATCAATCCTTACAAACACTTTGTCAGCTTAAGTTAGTGAGCCTCCTTCTGCTCAATCATAGGACAGTTGTAGCAAGTCTCCAGCCAAAGACTTTGCACCAAGGCCAAGGATCGCGGAATTCATTTTGATGCCGTTTCCCTCCCGTTTCCCAATATCGTTAGACACTATACGAGCATTCCCTTGAAAAGTCAAAACCTATAACCATAAGCAGAATCGAAACCGTCCCCGAGCTAGATTTCTGTGATAGCATAGGATTAGAGGCCATGAAGAAGTTGCACTTGTGAGATCAATGTAATCCTACTTATAGTACTTATCGAGTGAAAAGCCGCTAATTATACTAATTACAAATAATGTTAGACAATTTTGGAGCTAAATCTTTTCACTGAAAAGAACATCTCTCCATATGGCAGGAGCGCAGTGAAATCTGTTAAGTTTTTCACGCTTCTGTCATTGTAAGAAGTGCCACAACTTGATGAACACACCATTTTCCACTCATTCTAACTCACTTCATTTTATCGCCCCTTATTTTCCTTGCTATTTGTGAGTTACATCAACTTACTGCTTAGTTTCGTAGTACACATATCGGTGAATATATACATTTGAGGCAAAAATGACTTAATAGAATAGGTGTGCCCAAAGGGCGCTGAAGTGCATACGGAGTCGAGCAAGGCAGCTGGTAGACGGCGATGTCCGCAACAGCGGGACATCGCCGGGACCAGCCGACAATAGCGAATTCGGCGTTACCATAGCTGCGTTGGCAATAATTGAGCACCGCTTTGCCCCGGGTGAAACAAAAGATGTGCTAATTCCCGACACCATGTCCTTCGCCGAATATCTCTTCCAATGGAGCGGAAGAGCGAAGTTCAGCTTGAAAAGTTGCTACCCCGTGAAAACAGGAGAGGCAACAAATGAAAAAAAGCAGCAAGGAAAAGATAGAGAAATATAAAGAAGTTAACAAAACATTCCCAAACAGTTTGCTGGACAAGGACAGGAAAATTTCTTCGGAAGCTGCTTGGAAAGATCCGTTGACAAACTGTTCCCCTTTCCAATAATAAATCGATCCGAAAAGAGACAAATCCACAAGCTTTCACGCCATGTAGTGCCGTGAATCAAGTGACGTACCCTTGCCAGACTCTGTGACTGAATCTCTCCACTGACGGCACCGTACTGCGCGCCATTGATGCCGTAACCGTAAGGCTGCGGTTGCTGCTGCGGAGTGCGCAGCACACCACGCAGCGCAACATGTCCGTCCTGTGCGTGTTGTCCGGCACCGATTTGTCCATGGGCCACCTCAAATAGATCCTTTGCTCACGCCCTAGTAAGCCGGCTGCACTGAAAGGGCACGTTCAAAGAAAGTACGAACCAGCGTCGCCTTCGCAGGTGCCACCACGTCTTCGAGCATGGTCGAGCCTTCGTCGCCTTCGATTCCCAGGTGATCTCTCATCGCCTTCTTCTTCACGATGATATCGATGTAGCCGGCGATGAGCTGGCCGATTTTCTCACCGTCAGACGTCTGCACGGAGTAGTAGCCATCTTGGTAGTCGCCAAAATCCTGAAGTGATACTGAATAGGGGAAGGAGGCAACGCAATTAGAAATACCGGTGGTAGTTTTGTCTCGTTGGGAAAAAAATTCTGTCATAAACAGAAAATCAAAATCGTTCTTCACATCTGCCTGCTTTTGTTGGCGCCAACCCCTGCAACAATACAGAGAAATTCGAAACAAATATTGCGGGCAAATACTGTACTATAATGTGACCATTTATTCGAGGAAATCTTCTGAAATCTCGTCTTATTTTTGTGTAATTCCGTGATACTAGCGTGCTGGTTAGTGAAAATCCTTCAAAAGTACGAAACTGAGCATTCCATTCCACCTTTTGTCATTGTTCAAAAAACCAAGAAGAAAAATCCTCTTCACAAGGCGAGTTGCTGAGAATGCGAGCTATTGTGGAAGCAGCTTTGACTCGAATAGGCCGGGTTTTTGCAGATACGGCTGCTCTCCAACAATAGGAGAAGCTCGCCTAGGAAATTTTCCTGGCGCCTTTCAACACTGGAAAGAGGAAAAGCGCTGGGATCGGGGATGACTTCTAATAGGATCTAATGGGGCATTCTTGGATTCCTGATCAAAGCCACAATTCTACCTTTATCCCATACTGTCCGGTTAGCTGGGACTGCGATTTTCAGAAGAGGAAAAGGATGAATAGGGCGTCAACTTCTTCCAACCTTCCATCCTTACTGAAGAATTCCAGCGAAGGTTCTTTATTATTTCACGTAGTCTTCGTTCATCTTAGGAAAGGAACATAACAAAACTGTTCGCTTTCAACCCATATTTTGTCATTTTTTTCATCAGTCGTTGATATTTTTCAAATAAAGGCGGCGTCGTTTCATTCGATCGAACCAAAAAATCTTAACCCAGCGCGAAATACGTGATGCACACCGGCACCACGACTGCACTTTTTTCCGACGGCGCTTTTCCAAAATAACACGATTAAATACAGCGAACAAGGAATGAGATTGGCCGGACCGAAGCTCAGACATTCATTGGCCACCCATGCAAAATGTGCTCGGTTCGCAGCGCGTTAGCAATCAGCCGCTTGTCCTGAATTAGCAGAATGTTCAAAAGCAAAAGTGAAGAGAAAACCACAAGTGCCAGGGCCCAGTCCCAAGTATGGCACGATTCCAAAAACGGTTTGAAGCACAAAGTGCAATGAACACGCAGGGCAAACGTAGTACAAACCAGGGTAAACGTCCTGGGCGATGTGTTCCAACGTCTGACTTGCTCCAGTGGCCACTCTTTCAGCACGTCTTTGGTCTTCTCGTCGACGCGCATTACACATTCCTTGTTGACTCCGAGAAGGCGTGGAACGAGCTTGTTCTTGCCACATAATTTCTCTAAAATGGAGAGCCTAAGAAAACAGTCAGGAGTGTCTGCGCTCTAGTTCGAACTGAGTGAGGTGAATGAGGTTCTGAGGAGAGTCTGGAAGGCACTGGAAAAACGAGGTAAATTGCTCGTTTCACAGGATTTCCGAAGAAAGTGCAGTTATTAGCTGAGCAGAAATTACAAGGAACCAGCAGTGAGTAACAAACTGGTAAGGAGTAGTGGAGAGTAGACAATGGTGACGGCAGGGAATTTCTCATTAGCGCAGAAGCGATGAATGCGGCACGCGAGATTTGGCAGCGCGGAGGTCGTCAGCAATGAAGGGAAGCGAGGCGAGGCGAGTGGCCAGCCAGCCCGCCCTCTAGTTCGAACCTCATTGAATTGGCAGGCTAATCAGAGACCTCGCGGTCGGCCAGCCAAATCTAGTTTGCGTGGAGTAAATGGCGAAATTTGGACGCCGCCGTCAGCGCAGAGCCGCCGCCACAGCCGCGCGGGCCTGCACAGAACGCTGGCGGGCCGGACGCGGCTCCCAACCACCATGCCACCACGTCCCCCGGGGAATTAGCCAGAAACACTTTCACGGCTTCACCGGCGCTGATTTTGTTAGACAAGTAGGCGGCGCCTGTCCCAGAGTACAGCTTCGTCAGAAGAAGGCAGCAGTCGAACAGCCGACCCCCTCCACACAAGAAAGCGGCATCAGAACTGGGCCATCAACCCGCGGCGTTGCTGGAGAGCCGGGGATTGCTTGATCGAGTTTGTTCAACAGTTTCTCAGTGATTCACTTAATCCCTATGCTGAATTTACAGAATAACTTCAATTTTAGGAGAACAGTGAGGGCATCAATTTTACAAAGTGGAGATGAGATCCTTCGAAATATCCTTCTTGTCCCCGTAGTGAGGGTCAAGATATCGAACACATGGCAGCAAAAAATGGAAATACATCAAAAGTCTTCTATTTCCTTTGGAAAGTCGGTAAAGCAGCATGGCATGGAAAAGGAGTACAGGTATCTAAGATAGAGTAACAGAAGGTTCAGTCCTACGACGGGATCCATGGACCCTCACGGTATAATTCTGACCTGCTCCCTGTTCCGAAGTGGATGAAATCTGCATGGAAGAGTGGTTATTCTTTTTTCGAATGACTTCTCTCGGCAGTGACAAGTAATGGTATAATGGCAATATTCATTATATGTCACATAAGTAATAACATACATCACATTTTGCTCGATAGAGTCGTTCACTCTGGATGAGGTGGAAGACTGAAACCCTCTTGGGAACGTTCATGAATCCCGCTTCGAGAGAATTTCAGAGGAACACATCTTGTTATTTCGATGGACTTGAGTCCAGCCGAGAATTGAAGTTAACATAGATCTCTTGTGTTCCACCAGTCACTTTCGCACAAGATTCTGTGGAATCCCAGAAGTGGCAGAGCTTTAGCCTCGGGTGTGCACCTCTCCTGCTGCCTTCAGGTTTGCCATCACCATGATAACTACATATTAACGAGATAATGGCACAGTTTCAACTCGTTATTGCAGCATTGAATGTAGTGTTATCCCTGATCTCTATTCGCGTGTAATGATGATCAGTCTTTTAAACGTTTGTCTTAAACAGCGTAATAAATGTATGTATGTAAACCTATGACTGAGCTCGGATTTACGGATTATCTGTAGTCCCGCAGCGTATACAGCTTATTTTTGGAAGGTCCCGTGCGTGCCCTACGGGTCCAAATAAGGGAAGTCCCACATTTAACCGCTCAAGCTTCGAATCAATCAAAGGTGGAAGGACAGGATGGAAATGGATAGGTGAAGGATACACAACATGCTCCTGTGTATCAACTGGTTTTCTAGCTTGTTTCAAGAAAAACTACCTTTGGGCTCACCCAAAATGGCACAGGTCTAGGGTAGTTCTAGATGTTCTAGATCTGACTATAACCAAAACCCATTTGTGGTCAAACAGGAGCATAACAGATTTACAACAATATCCGATAAATGAGATGAGATATGAAAGAATTTTGGCCTCCTCAACAAGGCACCATTTAGCCTTCAAGATTTGTCGTACCTAAAGCTGTTTGCAAAATCAAATTTGATCAACCCCTTAATTAAACCAAGTGACCACAATTTTTCTATACGTTGGTATAGTTCGATAGAAAGGGGTAGAGTTTAGGAATCTCTTGATGAATTGAATCTAGAAGGCCAAACCCGGCCGTGATGGGCAAAGCAGAATTCAAGGAATGCAAAACACTGAGAGCACGCGCTCCGAGCGCACTGGAACGAACCTTTCACCAGGAAGAATGTGACTCCATAAGTCTTCAGGCCGCGACACATGTGCACGTATTTGCTCTTCGCATCCAGATCTGACGTGCCGGAAAGCTCCTTGTAACGCTGAAAGCAAATTATTGGGTTGATGAAAAAGTTCTGCAACACTTTTTATTTCCATTTCTAAAACGCAAAAGCAGCTCGACAGGTGGGATCTTCTGTCGGTATAAGGTAGTATGTTCTTGAAGCTTTCAAGTGAAGGGCATACGAGGAAAGCTCTATCTCTATCCAAGTAATAATGCTTTCGGCCAATAGAGTCTCACATCGCTCCTTTATCCATTATGGTTTCCTGCAAGGACATCCTGCAAGAAGCGCTGATGCCAGTATATGTGCTGCGTTTGAAGAGACTGTTGTCTATCATTCGACGGCCCCTCGACGGTACCAGGGCTTCGACTCTGACGAAATGATGCTTGAAAGTCACCCATGGTCTGGACGTGCGTCGACCGTCAATGACGACGATTTGCGGGACAACCTGGAGACGAGGTCAGATGTCGGCAACTGCAAGTTTGCGAAGACACTCTAGTGCGGCTACGTGACCGTCATCAAGCATCCTCGCTTTCTCGGTTTTAGCAAAGTTGTCCGGACATGAGTACCTACAGGACAGTGTGTTATGCGAATCTCATAAGTCATGCCGGGTGAGGATCGAGGAGTTGGTGTGTCTTTCTCAACATGGGAAGGACTTTCTAAACGATATGGGAAACGGGTGAGGAAGCTTAGTCCTGTACGCGAACAACGCACAGCAGCGCCAGTGGATTGCGCGTCCCGAATCACTTGCAAAACATTCAAAAGCAGACTCGCCCAAAAAGAGCATTTTTCCATGTTTCGGTAGAGCCACAGTGAATGCTTTAGTATGATTTCATAAATAGTGGCACCATGATGACGATGGAGCCCTGCGCTACCCAACCCTAGAAGTTGGCAGGTATATTACACGAAAAACCCACAAAACGAGCAGATGTTCATTTCCTGCAAGATGATGCTCAGGCGCACTTTGCAAGCGTACGTAGTTCGTGAGAGGACTCGGAATCTCGGCTCGGGATTTCTGTCACCCCTATCGTATTCGCCAGAACTGGCCCTGTCGGACTGTCATCTTTTTATGACCATGAGCAAACATCTATGGAAAATGAGGCCTGGCAATCAACAGGGACTCGAAAATGAGGTGTCCTAGTTTTTCGATCCACAGCCTCCTGCATTTTGGCAGGAAGGAACAGATAAGCTGCCCAAAAGACGGGCAGAGTTACACACAGTAATAGTAAATGTAGCACTGATTGAGATTTCGGGCAGAGTTACACAAAGTAATAGTAAATGGTAGCATCGATTGAGATTTTGTTTCAATGAAAAAAACCGTTCCCAAAGAGTTCGTTGTGAGTGTTGCGGAACTTTCTCATCAACCCGATAATTCGACCCTAAACTTTCAGTGGAAATGCATGAAGAAAATGAGTTTTAAAACCGGACATGTGTTGCTTTGGTGGTTCTAGAAGGGCAAATGCTGTCTGTAGAACTTAGATCCTGACTGTGGAGAAAGTACATCACAATCAAAACACGGCTAATACTACTAGGGGTTATGAGGACTTTTCATTCCGAAGATGTCGGTATTCAAAGGAGCGGCGTGATCAGTTTAGCATAGAGACCTGCAAATGCACTTTAAGGTATTACCTGAACGATTTTCTTCTCGTTTTCCTTGCTTTTCGCATATTCTTTGGGAAGGAAGTCGCGACCCCTAAAATAGAACGCTATCAGAGATTCTGATTCTCGAAAGAACTCCAAAGAAATATGGAGGAAATGCAATGCTGAAAAAATTTTGTCACCGCTTGCTCGAACACTTGATAACTGCTATTTCCTGCCCGGCCACACGGCTCAGAAGCAGCCGATTTACTCTACGCCCATACCTCCAACTAGCTTTCTACGTATCTGCATATAAGCTTCCACGCGCACTGTGAAATTTGCAAGAGCTTCACTTGTTCTGTTGGGCCAAAAAAATCTTCTCTAGGATTGAGGTACGTAGTATTTCAATGACTTCGTGAATTTCAGAGACTACAACAACCACAGAAAGGAGAAAAACAGCGAAAATTCAACGAGAAAGGGTGTACTTTACGGTTTGAACACACCTTGTAGCCTGTACAATACCGTCGACAGGCTTTGGCAAAAAGATGAAAAAGACGCAAATGCAGGCTTTTCGTCTTTTTGCTATACTTTTATGATAAGGAAATACTTGCGAAACAATGATATGTTTCCGGAACCAGCGCTTTAAGATCTATAAGAAAAATTGAACTGCGAAAGAAAAGCTTGTCTGATAAAAGCAGCAATTTCGGTGAAGTCTGTAGAACACAAGGACCTAGTACGTTTTACTCATAATGTTGGATCAAAATGTGATCACATTCAATATTTTTGAAAACTTTTGGTATCTTCGTGAGCGTGCTGTTGTCAGCGAGGTAGTGCTCTGAAGCATTAATTTTGCAGACATTAGTCAGCAGCTTTAACGCTGACTTTGAATGAAGTTTATTTCGTCGTGGTGCATCAAACACAAAAATGGTCTACTTCATCAACTCAAACTGAATATTTGGAAGATCTTGCAACGTGATGACCAAGAATTATACAATAGATTTTTTTCAGTGGATTTTCTACGCAACCAGAAAGCATTGTACTCGTACTCCTAATATTGTACCCTTAAATCAGTGTGGTATAGCCATGTACAAATAAATAAATAAGTAAATAAATAAGTAAAACAGAAATTCCATCTACTTAGTTTTGCTATATGGGTGTTCGCATGAATATATACGTAGTTGCGGTAGAGCGATAAGGAAGATGCCTGAGAGTTTTGCCCCGTTTAGCGATTTTCATTTTGTGATCTGTTGCTGCGAGCATATAGCGGCATCGGGAGCAGCTCACAAGTTTCATGAACCTTGATGAAGAAAGCATTTCATTCAATATTTATTTCAGCCCACTGTTTCCAGTGTTATTGCTCAAAAATAAGTAAATAATTTATTTTTCGTTGCAGGCGGAATTCCACCTAAACGTTTGGGAGGATTGAGCTGAGGCTTCATCGGACAGCGAAAAAGGCTTGCGGTCGTTTCGGCAATTTGAACTACCCATGAATGATGTTTACTAGGCTTCTGTTCCGGACCAAGAGCTTGGAATAGAAGAATAGAGGACGAAATGTACGAAACAGGTATGACACTCTCACAACCATGCTCGTGACACATCATCCACATCAGCTCTTGAAGACCGATAAGCAGATTTGACGTGTCTATGTAGTTACATCATTTTAGATGGAAAAGGGGCTTCCAAAAACAGTCTCGTCTGGATCGGGTAGCTTATCCTCGTGCAATGCCCGTGCAAGCATCCTCTTCATGAGTAATCTAGTAATCAGATCTCAGACCTACTACTGAATCTACATGCATATCTTCAAAGTTGAGCAGCGTTAGGAAGAAAACATGGCCTATCCATGTTTTGGATTTTAAAGGATACTCTGAAGAAGATGAGGTGCGGCGCTGCCCGTAACTGCTTTTTGATGTTCGAGAAAGCTCCACGAAACTTATATTCCTTCACCCGATGTGATTACAAGAATAAGGTAGTTCTATAGCTCGTTTGGCACAGCGGCATCTATGGTTTTGTCCTGTCCCAGGCTTCTTGCTTACTTCAAGTGCATAGTTTCAGCGCATCCGAGTGGATTTAAATTAACCAATAAGTAAACTCTAGAGAAACAGTACAGAGTTGCCAACACCGTAAGTTCAACGACAGCGACGAAGGGTAGTGTTCGGTGGTCCTCCTTCCACCCCAGCTTCAATGCTTCTCTTCCTCTATAGACACTGACCAGTGTTCGCATTTATAAACGTTCTAGATAAGGTTCATTTACCCGGAGTGGACGAGTTTCTCCACCAAAGTATATTAAGTTTCGCTATCCTCACGCTACCTTTCAGTTCCTTTCAGTGTCACTTCGACAACATACACCCATTTCAGCCCGGAAAACTCGTCCACCTCAGAAGAGCTGGTATATCATAATTTTACCGGCAACGTTCATGAATACGGGCACAGAGCAGTCTCCTCGTCGACTAGGCGGAATCCCGTGGAAGGAGTGTGCAAGAGGCGCTCGACAATTTCGCGAGAAGCTGGTGCTCCGAGTGCATCCGGCCTCTCAACGCACGCAAATTGCCCAATTGTGCACGGCGTGATACGAAACAATAATGAGAGCTCGTATATAGACGCGCGGACGGACTGCTTAGGCCGCTTCTTCGGAAGTAATCCTGCGACAATACGCGTAGCCGCTTCCTTAAAAGGGATATGCGGAGAGTCCTCTTCTCCATGAATGTGGATGGAGAATTCACGAGAAGTTCACAAATTTTTCATGTAGAATCTCTAAGGATTCTCAACATAACAAGATTATCTGCGGAACTTCTCCAAGAAACACGCTAGTCAAGTGGAACTTCTTTTTACATTTGAATTTATCCAGATTTTATCATTTCCGTCGGACAGCAGGACTTCTGCCAAATACGTAATTTTTACCAGACTCAGTCCAAACTCACTCAATGTAGAACTTGGGTTTGTTCTCCGGGAAGTCGCCGTACTCGATCTGGCACTGCAGCGCTCCCAAATCGCACGCGATCTCTTTCGTGACAGGGTGCAGGCTCTGGAATGCGATGGATCGGCAGGTGTTAGGAACAAGGCAGGCACGAATTCTGAGGGCTCACTCGAAGAATTCCGTCACGGCACTGCACGTACAGCAGATTCAGCTGCACCGGGTCGCGACTGTCCACATTTGTGTCGCTGAAAAAATAGTGCTCAGTGGGAATCTCTCAACAGTTCGCGGTAAATGAAATGAGGTATTTTCATTTGCTGTAATAAATACGATGAGATTGCATTGGAGGAGTAAACAAATGGAGAAGGAGGTCTAGATGAAATGTTCTTGAAAATATTTATTGGAAAAACATGATAAAAATAAAGAATTGGGCTTATGCTAGATTAAAAAATTCGGCGATCCACCTCGGGGAAGGGGGGGATTTCATTGGTCCAGGACTTATCGCGAATAAGGACTATGATATCAAAAGAATGTGAAAATGCGCAGACAATTAGAATGCCAAAAAGATGGTGGTGGGACACATGTGATTGGATCCAGACCACTGAAGTCTTCTGGTATAGTATCACGTTATTTCGACAACACAGGGTCAGGCGCAGTTTTAAAGCTTGAAAAATTGACATCAAAGTATCAGAACCTAAGGACATGGGAACGATCACGTGGATATGGTCGAGTTGAATCGAGTTATATTTCGAACCACTCGAGCAGAGCCCATAACGAAAACGCTCAAGCTTTAGTCATTCACCCAAATTGTAGATGATTACTCGAAAATGTCAAAGAAAAAGCAAGCTCGGAGCATGGCGACCAAAAGTGCTAAGCAATCGTTAGAAGGCACATGGAAAACTGAAACGTTCCATCGTACTTCAGCTTACAACATCTTCGTGGCCAGAAGTTACTCTCAGTTTAGCTAGAATGAGTAAAAGAGGATAACTGAGGATATTCAGACGGCAAGTTAAGCCTCTGACCCATGATCGTCTGTAGTCATCGTGCACAATTTAACACGATCACTGCATCTAAAATATGGTTACTGTTAGGCTGGAACGCCTTTTGACTTCTGTAATGATAATGAGCGCACAATTAGCTTACTACTACTAGCAAGGCGCAACAGCCTTGAACGAGCATACGGCTAACTATCCAATTTCTAAGTTTTCGTCTTTTTTTATCCATTTCAAGATGTTTCGAGACTGGTGTAGTAGAGATGGCAAAACAAAGACTTCCGCTTCCATGTCTCCAATTGGAAAATAAAATAGTACTCTACTTGTCAATTAAAGTATTATTTTACGATTTCAAATGTTTCCAGCAGAGCGCCAGTATGTGATATCTCATTTACGGTCGAGTAGAAATCTGCAGTAACTGCTCCTCGGACAATTTTTGAGTCTTGTATAACAAAGTGCGATCAATTTTGTCAAATCCCACAAAAAAGGCGATTTTCACTGCCACCAGTTTAGCTCCTTTGCAAAAGATGGCCGAGTTGTCTGGGATCAAAATAGAAGAAAGGTGGAAGCAAGTGAGTGCTCTCATAGGGGAAGAGGGCAATTGCAAACGAAAACGCCCATTCATTTTACGCTACAATTCATCCTGTTGGAACGCTGTAATGCATCTAATCTGGCTATGACCGAGCAACTTCTGTAGAATCGTTGGGACAACTGATAAGTATCCAAAGCGATCAAAACAGGGATGAGCGGATACGATATTTTCCACGACCCGGATAACGGTGCGGATAACGGATAGACCAAAATCGACCGGATAACGGACACCGGATAACGGATAAGTGATCCAGATGCTACGACACACCACATTCTATGTCGTTGCAAAATCGGTGTCGAATTTCCGAACCACGATTTTTGAAATAATATTTTGAAGTGGAGAGTAATGCTTCCACCGCACTTTTGTAGAGTCGAAAGTACATTTCCTTCTCTCACAGTCCTTTCATTCTCATTCAGACCAATCCACTTCCCTTGGCTTTTCCGAAGGTGAATCGAAATGTTGTCGTTTACAAAAATTCGTGTGGAACTGAATCATGGGCTTGAACTCGGTAACAACGTTGCAGCTAGGAAGGGGAATTCTAACAGCGTATGCGCGAGAGAACGTCAAACAGAGTCTTAGCCCGATATTGGTCCGATTGAGTCAATTTTGGACATATGTGTCTCAGCGTTATGGAATCAAATTTGATAACGTCAACACCTTTCTGAGCGTCACCAGAAGATCTGTTCAAGGTTCAAGGTGACCATAAGATTCATTATTCTGCTATTTTCGATGCCGTGGAACGAAAGGACATTGTGGAAAATTTGCGCAAGTGGATTCCCCAAAAACAACAGTTTCCAGTGACATTTGGATATTTGTTGATATGATTGGCACACTAGTTGCTTGAGATGGTGAGTGTCCGACTTTTCAGTAGGAAGGTGAGGCATCCGAAGGGTGGTCCTCCCCAAATTTTGTTTTGGGGTGGGGGAAGGGAGGGTTGAGCTGAACGGGGCTGAAGCTTTGCTCCTTGTCTTTTGTAGAGTACCTTCTGATGAACATTCTAGTACTGACTGACTATTATGAAAGTATTGACTCTCAAACGCTACGTGATCAACACATTCAAAAATTGATAGAAACCGTAGGGTTTAATGAATAGTCGAAATGAACCTTGAGTGGGAGAGGCACCGCTCATCGGAGAGCTGCGAGGTCAATAATTCCAACAAGTTGGCTAATGTTTGGCCATTAAGAAAATGGCCAAACATTAGCCAACTTTGCTGATAATTTCACAAGTCAATGATGCTTTCGAAGTTATTGCCTGACTTTTGTCGGAGACGCAAAAAACATGAGCAAGAGCATCTCTTTGTGTGCAGGTACAAGTCTGTATTACCCCTCCTACCTTGCTACAAGATTGTGAACCACTGACGACTTGAAATGGGCTTGATTGAGTAATACTTCTTGGATGAAGGCTATAATCTGTTGAGAACGTGCGAAATGAAGCTACTATTTGTTGCCTTATCCGCACCGCTATCCGGCGCCAGAACCTCGGATAACGGTGCGGATAACGGATAGGCCAAAACCTAAGGATAACGGCAAAACGGACAACCGGATACGGACAATCAGCTCATCCCTGGATCAAAACCTCGGACACGAAAATTTCAGTGGCCTTTAAGCAGAATGATGAAAGAGGAAAGAGAAAGGACCGAAGACATGAAAAAAGAGAGAATACCCTGTGGGACACCATCAGACATCGTGAACATCGTGAACTCACCTAAAGAAGTATTTTCTTCGCAGAAGTAGCGTCTCGTCCTCGCCAATGCCTTGCTCCCTCAGGGTTTTGCTGTGATCCACCCATGCCATTTCTTCATCAGTGTGCAGTTTCTGCCTGGAACATAGAGCCTTAATTTCCTAAAACTAAGGTCTTCAAGGGGAGTTGATTATAGGCCACTAACTCTTCCATAAAATTCTACAAAGAAAACGAAGAAAATTCTTTCCTGGATAAGTATGAAATAAGATAATAAAGCGTGAACAAAAAATGAAAACTCAAACAGAAGTTTTTAGCCGCTATTTATATGGAAATGACGTCGAAAAGGCTAAATTTAAAACAGCTGAGTGTTTGGCGGTAGTTACAGCAAGACATCAGAGTTAGTCCTACGTTAAATACAATAGAAATCACACAAATGCTCCTAATTTACTCACCTTTCCAACAGACGAACCTTCTGTTTGTAAGGTTGCAAGTGACTATTTGACTTTATTCACAACATAGGTATGCCTACCTATGTTGTGAATAAAGTCAAATAGTCACTTACGGGAGGGCAAATCCTGGAGCTTGTTCTAGGATTAGAATCTAACCGAGCGCTAGACTGCCGCAAGCAATTTTGAGAATCACCGCACATCATCGCTATGAACTTTAACCCTACTCAGTTGCGCACATCAATCGCTGCAACCCACCCAAATCCGTTCCGGATACTATTGCTGGAACACTCTTATTTTCACAGAAACTGCTACTCCAGACATAGGAATAAGTCCCCTATATGACGAATGAATGACTGGCTAGACAAGGAGTAAAGTGGAGAAGTTTCTATGGAAACGGTTGCAAAGGGGCCAGACAAACCGTAGCTGTTCGAGTTTCTGTTCTTTCTTTCTGCCCAAAGTGCCCATCATTCCCTTTCGTTGTTCGCCGTCGATCGTACGCGACCGCTCGTCTCTCAAGTTCATCATGGATCCTCGGGAGTCGGGCTCTGTCGCGCGGACCTAAACCAGAAGGGTCGTTCTCACTTTCACTGTTGAAATTTGCGATAATTTTGATTAGATGTGTCTCCTCCAAGTTTCCATCTTAAATTTAAAAAAAAAGAGTTTGATGACAACAACTAGGAGGAAACTAAGAAACTTACCAAACTGTACTCTTCATAGTTGGAGATGCCAATTTTGGTGCATACTCCGACCATCAGCTGACCGACAGGGTGACTCTCGTCCACAGGAATCGTTTTCACTGATCCATCCAACATTCGTACCTTCAGAAGGCGAATCTTCTTCCGGTACTCCACTGTGTCCTGGAAGGTTAAAACTTGTAGGAATGGAGGGTCGAGACCTCTCGTACTTCGGTGGAACAATACAGATTTCAAGTTTAACGTTACATCAATCGCAACGCAAAAAGACTGCAACTCTTGGTTTTCCGTCCATAACTCCTTTCAGAGAAGAGCATGGAGCTTCAAATTTTTAAGCAAATTGCAAATAGTCATAGGAGGTAGGAATAATGAAGAAATCCTCCATCCAAACACTTCATCTATCTTTTAAGGAAATTTTATTTTCGCAGTGATCGAAATCTGTAGTTTGGCACCATCCGCAATGTCTCACACGATGACTTCTGTCATTCGGATCTGACCATATATTCATTCCTTGCAACAGAGTCAACCCATATACGCTAGAATATGCGCATGCGCTGACCATTTGTTGATATCTGCGAAGAATATGTGATTTTAGTTCAGCAGTGATACTCTTGTTCCTGTCACTCTGGCTCCCTCCGTCAGCTCTGTTCAAAGGGAGAGATGCTGCTGACGATTCTGTAAGTTTAGTAACAGGTGTTCGGTTTCAAGGCACTTCTTTGCTCCCTCAGAATTCCGAAGCATTTCGGCTGGCTGCCATGCAGCCAATTGTGCACATCTCAAAGAAAAGGTTTTGAAATTTTTCGTGACTCGTGGAGAAAAACACTTCAACGTTCCCATGAATGATAAAGATGCTTCAGGATTCTCGGAATAATGCCGTTTATATGACGAATCATTGTCGCCTTGGATCTATCGAAACAGGAGCACTCGAAGTAAGGTGTGCTGGTCGGTAGTACGAGTCTGTGTGCCCCCTTGCTCCACATACAAGTTTTTACATTTCGCCCAGAGCTTTTTGCTTCAGAAACGTCTCATTAGGTTTGCTCCAACCTAATTCTAACTGAATTAGCCAGTTTTCACAGTGGCAGGACACAGTATCCCACTTCGGTAGTGACTCGTAGAGTTCACTGCAGTTTTATATTACCTCGTCATCAAATCCCAGGCGGCATGAGTCGTCGTACACACGGCAATATTCTAGGAATCCTGGAGCATTTTTAACTGCGCGCGATAGAAAAAAATTCCAAAACTTGATTTCCGTATTGTGCACAATTGGCTGCAATAAAACCATCCGGAAGATTCTGGAATTCCGAAAGAATTCCAGAAAAAGCATCAAAACCGTACACTTGTAACGAAACTTACAGAATCGTCAGCAGCATCTCTCCCTTTGAACAGAGCTGAGAGAGGAAGCCAGAATGACAGAAACATTTATAGAGGATCACTGCTGAGCTAGCCTCACATGGTTTCACCAAATGTCAACCAGTGGTCAGGCCATGCACATTTTCTAGCATATGTGGATTGACTCGGCCGCAAGGAGCCAAGTTGTGGTCAGATCCTAACGACAGACGTCATTTTTTGAGACACTGCGGATGGTGCCAAATTACAGATTTCGACCACTGCGAAAAAAAATTTTTCAAACATGAAGTCTATAGAATGATGGGGTTATTCATTATTTCTATCTCGCATGAGTACCTACATCTTCCATGAACATTAACCTCCACGCTGTTTTGAATGAAGTTATAGACGAAGAACCAAAAGTTGTAATCTTTTTGGAACTTCTGGTTTGAGATTTAGGTACCTGATGACGTATCAAGTAATGTTCTAGCGAATGCCCGTTCGCCAACCACGCGCATTTCGTTGGATCGTCGACAATCCTCATCAGTCCATATTCTTTGGCTGAAAGAGAAAATATTATAGACGAGATAATTCCTTCGTATAATCCACCATTTCATGCCTGTAAAGGTAAAGTGCAAGAACACAAAGTGCGTCCTAGAAATCCTTCAGAACCTGGCCTGCTCCTCGCCCACTACCACTCGATTCCACTTATCCTTGCAGTGTCTACCATTTAAACAATAAGATTCCCGTGAATGTCGACCCCCGGAGAAAAATGTCTTGCTAGCAACAGACGGAGATCGAATCTACGAAAAACATCGGCGCCAAAGACCACTGGGCTGCATCATTTTCGATAAATCTCGTCAGACTAGCAATCGTTTGAAGAAAAGCAAAATTCGCGGTAAAGACAGATAGTGGTCATCAGTTGGTTATAAATTGATCTTAGATAGGAGCTTGGCGCCATATTGCTATTATTTCGCCAATTATTCTTGATCTTGTTCACCTACTCAGCCTATATTTCCCTCTTATTGATCTGGAGAATCTATACCTTTCTATTCTTCATTTCTTAGCACTGTTATCCTAACGGATTGGGAACAGGACTCAGACGCGAGATTTTTGTTTATTTATTTATTTTTGATTTTTTATTTCTCCACCATATCGACGATTAAGTACGCATTAATGGTCAAGGAACAAAAAAGACAATTAGGATACAATCCCTTTCGATCCATTTTTTCTGTTCTTTGGCATCAAACTCCGTTATTTTCCAAAACTTGCTATTCTTTGAAACTTCATTACCGTTGTGTTAGCATTCAAAAAGCTATAACCAGCGCCAGAGAAAAAGTTACTTCTTTTTTAGTAAACCTCTAGGAACGCTACTGAACAACATATTTGAGTACATCTTTGAGCCCCTCTCACATACCTAGACTTTTCAGTCTTGTAGTCACTTCACCTCATCCTTCCACTCAGTGCTTACAACAGCGCTGAATGCCGCAGTAAGCGTTCAAGATTATACACTACGAAGAGAGAAATGGTGTGCAAAAGTGATGGATACTTGGGATTTCTTCTCCGCCGTGTCGCATATGAATCCTAGCATCTACTTCCCATAATTTCAGTTCAAACGGCTGCAACTGTTACCATGTCCTGCAAGTATGTACATTCGTGTCACTAGAACCCAATTCTCGATCCAATTACAAAGACACAAATCTTCACCAGCCCTTATTCTCTCTTTGAAAACATTAGAAAACAGTAACCTTCTAGTCCTCAGCTTTCACAGAAAGTAAGCCTGTGACGGGACACACGAAGGTTTCTGAGAATGTCCTAACATTTCCGGTCACCGGAACCGGTTGACTTTCTCATACAAAAATGGGACCTTTTTTGCTATTTTTAGCACTACTCGTGGTAGCAAAATACCCTATTTTTACCAGAAGGACTCGCCCACTCTGAAAGAACAGATGGATCATAGCCTTCCCAGAAACATAGGAAATCCCTCATTTTCATGAATCCCAATCCCAGGTGATTTTGCCAGCCTATTTTCGGAATCGAGGACTTGGGCGAATCACTCCAAATTTTAGAGGTTCTGCTCTTCCTTTCTCGATTTTTTTATAATTTTTAACTTTATTTTAACGATATAGTATTGTTGCAATATGTCGTTGCATGCTTCTCTTCCGTAAATCTTCTCCTTTCTCGATTAGTCAAGCAAGGCGTAGATTTTCAGATTTTTCGAGAGACAACAATCATCAGATCGACTTTCCTGTTCGTGGTCACTTTAATGTGGCTAACATCTAGGACCAAAGTGGCAACAAACTGTTAACATTTTTTCCACTGTTTCAATTTTCCAATCCTTCTGCACATGAATGACAGCAATGCATTGCCCAGTTCCCAAACTAACCGTTCTCCGGGGAGAAAACCAGTGATATGTGCATCAATACACAAGTTCTACTCATATTATATCTTAATCCCCGTCTGCAACGGAGCCACAATGCCCGCACATCAATCACGGCGGTCGAATATGGGCGTCTCCGCGATTGTCGTGCACTCTCTGCCTCCCCCCAGCAGGCCCCGTGGCCCTCCGTCGAAAGATCGATTCGGGCAACCACGGAATCTTGGCCACAAGGTTTCTGGCAGCGAGGGGGCAGCAACAATCGCATTAGCCCTTGCGAACAGCAGCCCACTGCTTGGCACATGCGGGTGGCAAGCGCGAACTGCCGCTGCAGCCCCCGTGGACCACCTCGGGTCCGTAAATTACTGGTGCCCTAGGATTTGTGTGCCTCGAACCACAGCTGCGCAAAGTCACGCTTTGGAGGAAGACGGTTATTGCCATCCGCTGATTGAGAAGGTCTGGACATCCGTGGTCTGGCAGGATTCGTGGTTTCCTACAACGAAAAGATTCTGAGCTTCCATCTCATCCATAGAAAACGAGTTTCGCGAGAAAAACCGGTACAGATCTTGCTATCGTTACTACTACTTGTCACAGCTAGACGTTCAGACAGACTATATGTTTTTATCAGCAAAACTTGTCCATTCCAGAAAAGGAGAAGAGGCACACCTTCCCAAAAATGTCCAAAAATCCCAGCACATAGGCACTTTGAGCAGAGGACGAGTAGAGAACCGAATAGTTCTGTTCAGTTGCGTACATCACTGAGTGTATTAAATGATCGATTCTCTAGCAGAATTCTTCTAGATGCCATCGATTTGCTTATCTCGACGTATTTTCATTACTATCCCAGCAAAAAAACTTTGAAAATTACGAACGAATGCTGCTAAGGAAGCAAAGATCGCGACGAGATGAATCGCTAAGTCCCTGAGTGCCAGAACAGAGGCGAAGGCATTACAAAGCCATTGCTCCATGCAAAAACTGCTTGGAGGAAGTTCCTGGATTTTCTGTGAGATGTGTTTTTAATCAACCAAAGAACACATTATGTTACAAGGCAGAGCGATTAAATCTTTTTTTAGTGGGGGAGGGGGATATAGACTATGACAAATCCTTTTTTTTTGCGTAACTGGCCCTTTACTAATTCATATGAAGTCTTCCGTTCAACGATACCCGAGATTGATAAACTTCTTTATTCCTTTTTAGCCAAAGTTTCGGCTTAATTCGTCTTCTTCAGGGCTGAAAGGACTACACAATTCGTGGACTCTACCAGACCAAGTGCATTAGCAGATCAAGCCAAAAGTCCAAAACGTTATACTTCATTCAGCAAAAAGTCCGCAAATCTAAACCTTCGGTCGTTCCACACCTAGCTAGTCACAACTTGCCAGTAGCGAATATATGTGGCGAGTGAGAACTAACTGGTTCAATCACGTTTAGGATCAAACTGATATAGATCTTGATATGATGCCAGTTCATTTGTGATTGTCAGGCATTCAACCTTTCGGTTCATTTGCGGGCATCTGGATCTTATCCAGAAAGCCTCAACTATATTGCGTGTTTCTATTTCAGTTCCGTGAGCGAGTATGCTTACTTGGACTTCGAAATCGTTGCCGTATGCCTGCTCAGCCGATGTGCCCCCAATGTTGACGGGACTTCCATTTTCCATCTAAGTGCTCTTTCATTCTGACACTTAAGGGTCGCGCTGATTCACCTATGTAATTGTCGCCATAGAGTTTGCATGATATCTGGTACACGGTTCCAGAAATCATATAATCTCCCTCTCTGCCTGATGGACATATGATACAATTCGGTGTCGAGCAGAGGCAATAGTAGAGGCGATTTCTTACCAATCGGCGTTTCAGGTTATCGGGTGGGATGTCCACGAGGTTGACCAAACCGTCTAAACCATACTTTTTCAAGCAGATGCGTATGGAACTGCTAATTTCGTCTGATATAAATGGGGCGCATAGGGGGATCTTTTCTTGCGAAGCAGTGCCGCGCTGCTTGCTAAAAAGGGTCTCTTCAGACGCCTGCGTTTGGTGTAGGGGATTGGGGTGCATACCCATTTGATTCGGCTAGCGAACGTGCACGCTGGATAGATTCTCGTTTTTCTTCTACGCCAGAGCAAACACTACTTGCAGTCTGGAACATATTGCGCACTACAGAAGCTTTTGTCCTAATAGGATGACAGGAGCTGCAGTGGACAATGATGTTTTTATTGCTGGGCTTTCGGAACCATCTTGTTTTGCAACTGCGCCCATGAAGACCTACTTCTACGTTTAGGAGCGGAAGCCTTTCCCCCTCGGTTTCACCCTAGTAAGCTCAATGTGCTCCGTCTATTCATTCAACAGTTCAAAACAGTTATCCATTTCTTCCTGGCTGAAACATATGACGAAGCAATCGTCAACATATCTGCATTAGAGTATTGGTTTGTGCATCAGTAAAGGATTTTCGATCTTCGCCATGAAAAGGGGAAGATCGAAAATGCTGTACTGATGCACAAACCAATAAATCCTGTATTCCCTCTCAGATAAAGTTTTCGGAACTTCTGCGAAGCTTGTCCATTTTTGGAACTTCCGCGGGAATATGACGTCACGCGTCGATTTTTTCGGAGATTCCGAGTTCCGCGGAAGTTCCGAGTGAAGACGCAGAGGAAAAAATAGCTTCGGAACTTCCGCGAAGCTTCGAGACAGATAGAATGATGCAAAAAACTAAAATATCAAGTGGCATGTCTTCGTCCAGTTTTTGTAGCAGTATGTTCTTGCTTGTCTTCAGCTAGCCATACAAAAAGCCGTGGTAGAATAAGAAAATGTTTCCGCTATTTTTTTTTCAAAATTTACTTCGGAATGCACCAATAATCACATCAGTAACGTCGAATTTTGGGTAAAGCTCGTGTCAGATAAACGTACCCCTGGGACTATTCCCATAAATGCGAAAAGCTGATAGATTTATACCGAAGAGGAATTTTTCCATTTTATTATTGAAGTTGACACGTGACGCAGATACATAGCACAGTCAGAGTGCAACCTGATTAAGGCTCATGATGGTGGAACGACTTTTGTTGGGATTCATTATCCTACATTCTTCGTATCAGAACGCGTGAAGGTGCTCATCCCTCCACGTTGGTCGATTTTACCCTATTACGGAAGTTATGGTTGACTCCATAATGCCCGTATTACGTCACTCTTTTTCAGTTCTACCGCGGAGCCAGTTCCGAACAAGCTCCGCGGAAGTTCCGAAAGTTTGTCTGGGCTGAAGAAAGCGAATTAGACCGAAACGTTGACTGAAATGGAATAAAGAAATTTATCAATATCGGGTACCGATAAATAGAAGATTTCATGTGAATTCGTAACATGCCGAGACTAAATGACAGCCGTACGTACATGGTGTCCCTTTACTATTTTAAAACAGGGTTAACTAAGAAATTAATGTGGAATTACCTACAACGTTACAACCAGTGAGTTTCGGAGGGTTGGGGAATGCACTTAATGTACAAACTATAATACTTTCGCTCGTGTTATAAGACTGTCTAGTTAACCTTCCTGAGCAAGAAAGTGACAATGCGTAGAAATATACTACTCAAAACAAATGCTATTTCCACAATGGAAACCAAAAACAATCTGATAATTTGTTCACACTGCGAAACACGTTTCAAACCCTTTCCGCTCACTTTTGGGTGCATAAAAAGCTTATTTCAGTATTTAGACGCCTTACAATACTCATTTATAACATTAACATCGGTTGTGATAATGCAAAGAATTTTTCCTTCAATAACTAATGCGTACTCCCTTCCATGTCGTGACAGGGAGATGAAAAGAAATTCACAAAGACAACCTAATCTAGAAGCCTATTGGCAAAAAACCCAGGGGGATCCCAGTCCATGGCCGTTTTCCCTGTGCTTTCCCTAGGCATGCTTCAGGCTTGCCTGTCGGACATAGTCTTGCCCGGAATCCAGAGGGTACCCAGCAGATTTCGAGTCATTCATGCCCAAATGAGGTATTAGAAAATGCACGACATTCCGCATTACGAGCATAGTAGTCACGCAAACGACGCACAGTGCAGGCAGTGGAACGACCACCGCGAGGCGATGAAGGCGTGGAGAGCGCTTCCTTGGAAAAATGGGACGCTTCACCTTTTCGGCTCAAATGTGTGGGGTGAGGTGAGCTATAAATCAAAAGTCTTCGCGTGCTAATCCATTTCATCCGCGTAAAACTGCACATCTATAGGTACTAGTATAGAAGTTGTGGTTGTCCTGGTACAGCATTTGTGGTACAAGCTAAAGCTCCATTGACTCAAAATAGAGGATTACCGTTAGGATACTCTACAACTCGAATTTCCGCGGTGCGTTCTTCCTGCTGGATGTTTTGATTGGTACCACGAGCACTATGAAGTGCCTTCCACTCCATTTACCGGTTTCCGAAGACAAACATCACGCTTACGGCGTCAAAAGTCAGCCCTGCCACTTTCTTCCACTAGTGCCCATAGCGAAGCATCAGTGTAAACGCATGAAACCTCGAAAATTTTCATTTCTTAAGCACTGTTGGGTTAAAAAAGTGGAACGGGAGTAAGCAGGGGTAAATAAAACGAAGCCAACGGTACCTTTTGTCCCTTCTTGCGTAGTAGTAAAACTTTTTCGCATAAGCGAGGAAATCACACTGTTACCATCAAATTCACCAGCTGTATTGCGATTTCCGCCTCGTTTTTTTTTCGTACTTCCGCCTCGTTTTTTTTTGTACTCACCTACATACTTCTTCAGCCTTCTTGAATATGCACACAGTAGAATAGTAATTAGAGATGGTGAGGGCAAAGCGTCGCGCAAACAGCACTTTCTTCTACGATAACAATCAGGACAACTTTTTTTCGGTTCTTCGTTCGACCTGGTCAATTATGAAAATTTTTCAGGATCCTAAATTCCAGGCAGACCCTTTTTATTCTCATGGAACTTGGATTTTTCTCAAGATTCAGCCCAGGAAACGTAGAAAGTGTTTTCACCAATATGCAACGGTTTTGCATGAGATTTGAAAAATTGTGTCTTTCGTGAGTTTTGCACCAGATCTGCATAGAATTTGGAGAAGCATGGCTTCTGTATGGACATGCATGGGTTTTATATGGGTCTGTATGGGTTTTGCATGGATTTGACCACTGTTGGTAGGAAAAAATTGATTTTGAAGGACCATGTTCTGTACGAGCACCCATGCATGATTCGTGGGATTTGCATCTTTCGATCTCATGCAAAACATGGTTCTCAGATTTCTAGAGAACGTACACATTGAGAAATTTCTCAACATCCACTAGCATGTCTGATCCTGCACCTTCATTCCACCTCCGCCGTGAACAAAGGAGGTACCTACATATGTTTGCATTCTAAAAAAAGGTACTTGCTTCTACGTAAGTAACTGAATGAATAAGTTCTAATTAGTAAGCCCCAATTGCAGAAATATTTCAAATGAATTCAGCCGTATTCCCAATTTCATGGTCAGGCGTTCAACATCAGGCATAGCATGCCCTAGTCAACCTTGCAGACAAGTCAGTGATTTTCTTGGCATGAACCAGCAAAAAGTAGTGGACCATGCTTTGCCCTGCAAGCAATGTTTCGAAATTGAGTGTGCTAATACACGAAGGCTCGTATCCTTCAGATAGGCCAGTGCCAAATCTTATCTGAATATGGCCAATTATTAACAACCAAATTTGTGGTGAAAAGAGTTAGAATGCAGCGGTAAGTTCCCACTGGGTCGCCTTTAAGTTCTAAACCTTGAATTAGCTATCCGTAAGAACTAATATCCAGTGCATTCATGTATACTAAACCCCATCAGTAAGCAGAGCTTGCAAGCAGCTGCTCTGAGAGCTTTGAGAGTTGCCCGTTAGCGGTTTTCATCGCAATCGCCTCAGCGCGAGATGCCATTCCATCATCGCCAGTCAAGCCGATCCAGCTCAGAGCACGACGCGTCCCAGTGGAACTATGGACTCGCGTCGAGAGCGACGACTCCTTCGAAGGCCGAACTCCCCGCGGATTTGAAAACTCAGTGAAGGATCGGTGCAATTAAAACGAATACAATGCACCCGGACAGAGCAGCCATCCAGTGCAGGGAAAAGGGGTCATTTGCAGCGAGGCTGGGAGCGAACATATAGCAGTTTTCTTAAGAAGTTTAGTCCAGATGTCATCATATTCGAAACAGAGCTAGTGAAGCAGAAACAATGTTCTGCGGTGCAGTTCCGTTTTAAAACTTTTACATACCAACTTCAAAAAATATTAGAAATCTACTTATTTATTTATTTAGTACACTGGCATTATAAGTGCCCCAACATAAAAAGATGTAGCGTTCCAGCGGAACAAGTTCGAAATAAAAAAAGTAACAAACCAACTCCTAATCTTTAGAAAAAATTGCATGAAAAATCACAAGAATTTCCGAATTTTCAGAAACCTTTCTGGTGAAAACAGTTCATCCCCTCGACCTAACTACCAAACTCATTCGCTCATTGGTTCCAAATGGCTCTAACACCGTCATCCCCAATTGCACCCTACTCCCATTCTGGGAACGAAATGCACGTGGCTGGGCAAAGCATCTATTCCAAGCTAATCGTCCTGAAAACCTGATGGGTTCCATGCAATTTTTCCCATCAGCCCACGCAAGCGCTGCACCCGCTGCTCGATTCCAGTGACACATCTGCTCAGTACCAGTTCTCTCGAGCATGTGCGAAGGAGGCGTAACCACCACATCTAACATGCCCCTCTGCTCGCCCTGCTCCCCCCCCCCCCCACCCTCGCCGTCCCACCGAAGCACTCTAAAAATGTGCGCACTCACGGTCTACGTTCATGTGGAGTTTCTCACGAATCACTTTGCACACGTCGAAGACGAGCGTCGTCGGGTCGAACTGCATCGTCTTCTTGGTGCCCTTCTCCTGAGAGACCACGTTCAACGTGATCACGCCCATTTTGGAGGCGCCTCCTGCGAGCTGTAAGCACTGTATGTAATGAAATCATTAGCAATGTTAGAACGACGATCATGATAGCAATAGGGACGAATAACGCCAGATTATGCGTGAAGACAGTGGATAATCGGCAACAAAATCGAACCTAGGAAACACTGTAAAGTGAAAAGAATTATCATTACCTTTGACCTTAGAAACCTGATGGGGAGGTTTTAGAAATGTGACAGTTATCGAGACAAGAACAGTTTGCCCGGGAGATATCACAGCCGTGAAAATGGTGGTGTTTTGTTACACTAGCAACAGACCAACAGATGACAGAAGCACAAATAGCAACGCCAGCGTTCCGGGCCACATCTCCCGAGCATAATCTGCCTGATCCGGATTTTTTTTCCGGCCTTCTTTAATTTCCTGGATCAGACAGGCAACATCCGGAACGGAACTAGTCAGCAAGCACAAGACAACCCACCTGGACTGGGATTCATGAAACGATAACAAAGCAAACTAACTGCGGTTAGAGTTATTGGTTATAGCATAGACTACGTAATGCTAAGAGACGCACGACGTGCAAATTGGTTTGCTAGCCTGAGGTCACATGCATCGCTAAGATTACCAGAATAAACTCGTCAACACCACACGAATTTACCCACCGTCGACATTGCCGTCTACACTTTTACCCTGGGTAGTCTCAATGATGCACTCAGGCATTGGTTTTGGCCCGTCATGCACTCATGAGTCCTAGCCCTGCACGCAGTCATTTTAAGCTAGTTGGTCCAGGAAGCAAACATTGAATGTCTTGCAGGCGACGGTAACAGTAAGCTACTGCTGTTGCTCGCAATATTCGATGAAGTATTCTCACAAAAGAGCAAAACATTTTAAACCAGCGCTGTAAAGCGGAGAGAGTTCCAGAGTAGCCAGAGATTCCCGCGAACAATAGCTGCGTGCAAATCAGCCACAGCCAGCTTACTCGCTAAAAATATTTGCACTCAAAAACTCTGCGAAGTAAGGAAGCCTGATCGGAAAAGGAGATGTCGGATGGATGGACAGTGATGCAATTCCTTTGCGAGAAATGACAGATACCTTGTACTTGAGCGGATAAAAAATGGTAAGCGTGCGGAGGTATTTTCAATAAAACATGTGGAACTTGCGGGAGAGCACTGTTGCAATGATTGAGGTTTCATCATCAAAATTCGTATTTTTTTCTAGCTTTAGAATGAGAAAAAAAAGTGACTAACATAAACGAAAAAGGAGTGCAGCAATTGAACAATCCATTAATCTAAAAATACAAAGAAAATTAACAAAAGCCGAAATGAGCGGTGGCATAGAGGGAGTCTACATCGCGGATTACATCGATATCTTAGAGATATGCTGAAGTGACAGGCACAAGTTTGAAAAAGAATTACACCGAGACGAAGATGATGTGCACAACCAGACGGGAACGTATGCGAGGAACTCGCATTCCTACGGCATTTCCGCGTGAGAAATCACGCTGTCCTTATGAAGAACGTCTGACTCATCGAAAGCAAAAACTCGAGATGGTGCAAAACACAACGCCGCGCGCATACCGCCGCTGTAACTAGCGTGAACGCAGCATCGGGAACATCCAGACTGTAGACGAGCGACTCTGGAGTGATCCCGACGAACCTCGTTGGAATCACGTCTTCAGCAGCGAACGACACCCTCGAGATCACGCATATTGCGCGCTAGCTATGAGCACTATAAAACTACAGAACGAGCAACGGACCCGCCACACATGTACGGGGCAGAACGCTGCGGCAGAAGAAAATAACTCGACGAGCTGCTTTACACCCGACGACGCCAACGCAGGACAGCTGCTCCCTGCTGTCGATGCGTATAAAGCGCACCAGCCACACGCTGAAACAGACGCAGCGGGCCGGGTGGTAGAGGTGAGGGCGAGGACGTGCCGTACCTGAGCTATCGCCACCGACGAGGTTCCGAGGGAAACAGGGCAAATTCGGATGGTAGCAGCTTCTGCCTTGAAAATTTCACGACAATCTCGTAGGGTCTGAAACTGTCGAGACTTAGTAGCCCTTATACAATTCCCGAGAATCTCCTACCCGTGAACAATTTCTCAAGAAAAAGAAACCAGAAATTGACATCCTTTCGAAGAATCGCTGAATCAGATGTCTTCCAATAACAATCATATTGCATTACAATGTATGCTTTATTTGTGTTCTTTTCAAAGCACTACTTCGCTTGAATTATCTTGGAAGGTCATTTTATCTAGCAATTGTTTTGAACAATCCTACTGAATGCGTACCTACGACCTGAATGCAACCTACAGTCCATACGAAACGATGGGGGGATGGGATCGTGGAAAATCTAGAGGCGTCACGGCCGGCTCGGCAGCATACGCTGATTACGCTGATTCGACTAACTATTATCGTTGTATTTGATTGTTCTTTTCGATACATATGTTCCTTTCTACCTCCTTTTATGCAACTACCTCTCCATTCAGTGAGTTTCCTTTTTAGTTTTATTCCAAATGCTGTGAAATCGGCTGCGCCGCAGCCGCGCCGCCTCAAAATTTTCCACTGGCCTCATCCACCTCATCATCTCGGATGGACTATATCTATGAACCCTATAACAACTAGCCTTGTAAATGGCATTCGAATACAAGAGTAATTTTCCCACAGAGTGAGGTAGCCAACTGTTTGTTTGCGACGACCTCGAATCGCCTACGTCCCAAAGCTAGGCAGCATCCACCCGGATCAGGTACAGGACAGTGCAAAAAGTGTGAAACGGCAAGATAACGATAATAAGCTGTGCTTTGCAGATCCATAAAGTAATTAGAACCTCAAATCAAAAGGAAAGACGCGAGGTCCCCACACAAATTGAGAAGTAAACTCTAAATATGATAGTTGTAGTTTAATGTGAGCTTTTTTGGGATCAGCCGGAATAGCCACCAGCTGGAAGCGCTTCACGCCTCCTTCCTTCTGGTAAATGTCACGCAATAGTTCATGCGACTAAACCTGAAACACCTAGAAACCATCTGGTTTACACGCCCACCTTTATGATTTCGAGGCATGTTGTAACATGGGTTATCGAAAGACATGGATCAACGATGTTTGCTTGAATTGCGTATAGCAGTGTTTATACTTGCTCATGTACAGAAGTCATACAAATTGAGGAACACATTAGAAAAATGCCAGCTCTCACGCATTCCAAGCATTTGCGATGCGACGGTCATGGCCATAGGTCGCGTGGGTTTTATGCTTTTTCCTGAGAATTCACGTGATGAATTCGGCGACGGTGAAGAGTACGATGTTGCTCCATTTAGTTTGGATTCTACCTGCCTATTTAGGGCATAGGCGCCGAATACCTTCCTGCTAGGTTTTACTTGAGCAACCACCATCTCCGAACTTCTCAAAGTTTCAGTAGGTCCATGCAAAATTTTCTAACCCAACTTTAGATGACTCTACTAATTCTATGGAAACGGCTGCATCAGAACGAGGAATGGGGGAAGCTGAAAACTAAGAGCATCCCACAGGATATGGAAATCTAGCAAATTCAGCACCACCTGGCTGGAAGGGAAACCGTTAAAAACTCGAAATTAGACACACAGAACTTGGGACAAATTAGGAAACTCTGTTGCAGTTCTCATTCTTAACCTGGTCAATACGAATCGATCAAATGCTCAACGGTTTTCAAAATCCCTGGATCCTCCTGCAGCTGCAGGGCCACATGGTAACTATGCATAGCGATATTCACGTTCACATGGCAGAGTTCATTTCCACAGCGCATAGTTTGAGATCTTCGGAACACGTTTCATGAGAAACTACCTATGATAGCTATCGATCGTCGCATGTGCACCTTCTCGCGGAGATGCTGGTAAAACTGAATATGGTGATGTTTCCAGTAATTTATGTATTACAAGTACTCCAGATTTAAATGTTGGGAGGGTAAATATTATCGTTTGGCTAGCGTCCAACACGATGAGAAGTATGATTGAGCGTCAAGTGAACTAGTGGTTCTGCAGAGTGCCATTACGACAGAGACTTCACTAATTCACAGATGCACATCGCGCCGCACCATAGAATCGATCGATAATGAAGACAGGGATGGAATGAAGTCTGCGGATGCGCAGATAATCTAGAAACCAAGCCGCAGATGATGCGACGAGGTGCGCTGGCATAGGTACACCGGAGTCCCACTATATAATGTTGGGTTAGGCAATAAATTCGTGCGGTTTTTTAAACTCAGTTTCCTACGAGGATTTGAACTAAGTCCGATAGCACATCATAAGTAATCTTAAAGCTCTTGTTTTGCTCTTTACGAGTATTATAACCCAATTCCTTAATTCTCGCTATTTCTCATTTTCTGTCGCTCGAAACAACTCGAAACGTGACCCTCCAGTTCGACAAGAGCGTAGATCTCCGACACCTCCACCTGTTCTACTACAGTAGTAGAACAATGTTGAAAGCGTCTAAGCAAAAGCCATTACTGTTGAAGGGACAGCGCAGAAGTGGATGTCTGCTTTAGAAGGGTCGATTTTGGGCTGGAGGATGCACCTTGTTCTGTACTCACAGTTCGTGGAGTTATGGAATGATTTTTCGCAAGGACTTGCTCTAGATGTGAATAAGAAGTACTGCGGATATTAACTTTCACGAAAACTTAAGGTCAGCCAGTCCACGTGAAAATACACTGAATGTTCAGAAAAACCGCATGAACTTATTGCCCAACCTAATATATATGTTAGCTTATGAGCAATAAACAGTGCCGAGAGAAGTGTATGAGCGTTCGGGCAACCCGAAGATTAGCAGAAGAATCACATGAAATCGGGAAGCCTGACGTTGGCAGAACTTCGAAATGTAGGAAGTAAGTATAAGCAAAGATAGCGGATATGGTTATGTGTCTTCTAGTTATTACTCTGAACTTTCTGCCCGCGATAAATCCGCACATGAACACGGTGGACAACCGGGAGTGACGTCACTCCCGCGCCATGCCCGCACCTGCCCGCGGTGTATCCGCACATACCCGCGGTGGACCCGCACATGTCACACGGTGGACCCGCACTTGCCCGCGGTGGACCCGCAGTAGAGCTGATTGCGTCATCAATGCCAACAAAACCTCCACGCACGATGCACGCATGGCCGAGTGGATAAGAGAGCGGACTTGGAAACATGAGTTCGAAAAGGTACGTCGGTTCGAATCCAGTGGTGTAAAAACGCTTTCAGGATGAAATATCAGTGGCATCGTGGATTTGCCTCCTCTTCCTCACGACAGGTTCTTCGATACAGGACCATTTTCAGAAGAAAATAACCAGTCCCTTGAAAATGCATGTTCCCGCGGTGGAGCCGCAGTGCATCCGCGGTGGAGCCACACATGCCCGCGGTGGCGTACCGCGGATCCACCGCGGACAGAGAGTTCAGAGTAGATGAGCTTTGAAGGAACTGAAATTAGAAGTTTGAAACATGCTCTTGTTGAACTTAATCCCGAAATTACACATAGGAATCCGGCTCATTCCCGATGCTACCTCGATGGAATAGTTTCCTCAGCGACGTTGAACAAAGGCCCATCCACAAGCTCCACTTTTCTATTTGTCCGTTCCCTTTATGGAATCAATGAGTGACTCCGCTCATCGATACACTCCATATTAGGCGATAAGGTGATTGTTTAAGGAGTTTATAAATAACTGTTCGGCGCTTTTTTATTTGCAGAAGAAGTACCATCATTGAATAGATTCCGATATCGGCAGCACACCTCTTCCTAAGTGAACGAACAGTGCCGCATTGCTAATTTCATCGTAGAAGACGATCCTGTCGAAGAAAAGTGTGAAATAGCTGATACGATTTGCAAGGTTACAGCTGATTGTGAAATTCGGTTTCGACGGAATCCAGAGGTGCACTTTGATTTTTCGCGCTCCAAAGTTATTTCTTGATATGATAGGATCAGTAAATAAGCTCCGCACTTCTGTTTTTTTTTTGGCAAAATACAATTAGTATCTCAGTGATGGTTATCTACGAACTGTGAACTAGTAGGTATGTATCGACTGGCTCGACAGATCGAATTCCAACGGTCTTCATTCGAATGGTTCAAATGTCAAGCCAAAGCTGAAAACGAACATAAAGCGACTGGAAGAAGTCTATGGTATCATGATGCCGCAAACCGTAAAAATCTTCAAAAATTCGTGTAAATCGAAGGAGCCGATATCGGCAAAATCGAACAAGTTCTATATCTGTGGTTGACCTCCCCCACACATTTATAAATTCTTGAAGAAAAAAGTGAGCTTAGAAACGAACTCAGAAAACACCTCGGGATGAGGCCGAGAGGTATGTGTGGAAGCAACCAAAGAAGCATAGGAAGGAAATATTGAAGCACGTTCTCTTTTCCACAACTGCTGTATCCTATCGAGCAAAATTACTGTTAAAACAGACACGGGAATTTGCAGCCAAAATTTCCTTGAATGCCATGTCACATGGCATTCCCTCCGCACTTCTTCTGATGAAAACGGATAGAATAAAATGGAACAGTATCTGCGACTTTCTAGCTTCTGTAAACTTGAGGATGTGGAACTGGTAACAGGTCCAAGCCAATCCATGCAAAGCACAATAACGTGCATCCTTAGCAAAACTTCAGTAAGAATTCATGCAAGAATAGCAAAACTTCAGTAAGAATTTATATTAATACTAGTTGTCGTACCCGGCTTCGCACGGGTGTTTTACTACCTTGGCTACATCACACTGCTGAGGCCAATTACTATCACCGATAAATTCATTAAAATCTCCATAATTTTGGTGATCAGCATGTTAGCGAAGCCCAGGTGACCCTTTCCCATCGACTTGTGGGGCGAAAAGTTAGCAAAGCTATTTCGGTGATATTGAATCCAAGCATTCGTACAAAGTGGTTGTCATATTCATAATCAGCGTATCGAGGAACCCCAGGAGACATGTCTTCACCGCTCCATTGGGCAAAATAGCCAAAAATCAATAAAATCGAAAAATCGATATTTCGTGCAAAATAGTTGTCATATGCGTGTTCAACGTATTGAGAAATCCCAGAAGACATGTCTTTGTCCGTCCCCGAGCAAAAATGAAAAAAAAACCAATAAGATCAATAACTCGATATTTCGTGCGAAAGGGTTGTCATATTCGCATTCGGCGTATTGAGGAACCCCGGGAGACATGCATTCACAGCTCCATTGGGCAGAAGAGCCAAAAATCAATAAATCAACATTTCGTGCAAAACGGTTGTCATATTCGTATTCAGCGTATTGAGAAACCCCAGAAAACATGTCCCTCCGAACTCTGGGCAAAAATTACAAAAAGTCAATAAAATCAATATAATCGATGAATCGATCGACAATCCCAGGTGCGAAGTAGCCTATGCAATTACGAGTGTGCTCGTTGGAGAAAAGCGAAAGAGAGACTAATGGAAGTGTTCATGAAAGTTTCAAATTCTCGATAATCTCGAAATGACTAAGCAGTTTGTCAAAATTTGCAAACATGCAGCCGTAACCAGTTGACAGCCGCTTGACAAAATATACCACCCACTCCCTGGAGAACTCGTTCGCTCTGGAGGAGCTTCGGTTTACAATTTTCCACGGAACAACCATCAGCCTCACCAGGAAATGAAGAAAAATTGGACTGGATAGAAAAAGGTTCTTTATTTGAACTTATGAGAATTCAGGATCCTATTAAGTCCAGAGCTAGCGGTGGTGAAAATCTCCAAGTGGCGCTTCCATCATTGAAACCAACTAAGTAACTCTCTTTAGTCCTGATTTCCGCAATATTTCCAAACTGTAGGGGATATATCAACCGTCCCAGGAAATGAAATTAGTTCATAACTGGTACGTTTTGTAGTATATTCCATGTTCGACGTTCAATGAATCTTGGCATGGTTGATAGTTTCTTGTTTCTTTCTTCTGAACCATAACCAAGATTGATATGGCACCTCATTCGGCTAACGTTTCGGCTTACTCGCCTTCGTTAGAGCCTGGAATGTAAAGAACAGATGTAATCTACCCCCACAAACGTCTCATCGTCTACAGAAGAATCCAACATGTGTTAAACAAAAGCCAACCAACTGGATTAAAACTATGGCACCATTCGCTCACCTTGTATACTGCCAAGCAGGATTTTGGGCCACCGTCAGCTAGACACGCGTTAACGTTAGCGGGGGGGGGGACCACCAACCAGCACAAGCGATCATAGGCGCGATTACTTATTAGCCTTTGCTTCAGGTTTGTAGGTGGTATCTCTACGACTCCCAGAAAGTCTTCTAGACCCGACCTACGCACGCATGCTCTTACTGCCTTGCTGAAATGGACTGAAATGAATGGTAGACAGAAGGGTACTTTTTTGACTCCTCCCAATCCAGGTGGACTTACCCGGGCGCGGCCGTACCTTGATCTGAAAGAGTTCTTAATGGGGTAACCGTTAGATCGCGCTATTTGGAACGCCATATCGGTTGAATCGGCGTTAAATCTGTTAACCGAAGAAACCGTTCTAGCCGTATAGATCATGTTGGCAATAACGCCGCGTTTTTTTACCGGGTGGGCCGAGAGGTATTGAATAAGGATACTTCTGCTACTTGGTTTTCTGTACCACCTAGTTCTATAGTCCCCGTTGGCTAAGCATAACTGAACATTGGAGAAAGCTAGCCAGTTCGCCTTGGACTTTTCCCGGGTAAAGTTGATGTGCTCAGACCTGTTATTGAGTAGATCAAAGCAAGCATCCATTTCCGCTCTTGTGGGGCAAACGATGAAGCAATCATCAATATAACGGCAGTACAAAGTAGGTCGTCTTTCTAGCTCTGGATTCCCCACGTTTACCAGCTATGTATAGCCAGAGTGGGTGCGAGCCTCTGTCTCATTGCCAGACCCCTGGTTTGCTTAAAATATTTCCCTGCCCATACTGAACAGTTGAGGCACTCTTTTACGAGTGTCATAACTTGCCCAATAGTGAAACCCTACAAGTTTAGCGCATCCACTTTGTCTGAAAGGAGTTCGAAAACAGCTTCCATCGCCGCGCTTGTGGATACATTGGTGTAAAGCGATGTGACGTCAAAGGATTCGATGACGTCATTCTCTCCGGGTTGCGCATGGCGTAGTTGGTCAAGGAATGCGTTGGTGCTAGAGAGGTGGGCAGAAACATTTTGAAGTACCTGTGCTAGAATAATATTAAGCAGCCATGATACCTTGTCCGTAGGTGCTCCTACATTACTAACAATGGGACGCACTTTGGATACAGATAGATCTGCAGCCTCTACGTTATCCGGGCTAAATTTGTGTGTTTTTATGAGCACGTACGGTACCGGACACACTGGGTGGTCACATTTGAGGCATGCGATGGTTATTTATTTATTTATTTATTTATTTGGAGACGCGGGCTAAGCCACGCGTAAATAAGGACAATAACATATCAGTTATCATCAACATATGAAACGACATCAACATGTTCATACATTGGTTGCTTTTGGGATACCTACTGACTGCGCTGTTTCGACCCAGACCCTATTGAGCCTTCTATACTGCTTTCTGAATTCCTTTTCCGAGAACAAGGCATACAGTGTTTCACCTTGAAGATGCAATGGAGTTACTTTAATTTCTAGTTCCTTAGGCATAACCACGAATTCGCCGCCTTTGTCGCTTAACCAAACTTTGATTACTCCCGAGTTGGTGAAATCTCTTGGTTCTTTGAGGCCGCTGATTTGAGCTCTCAGCGGTGATGTGTGTTGTGTTAGGTTTTGCGTAGAACGCTTGTGCCAGAATGGATTCATTGTAGCGAAAACCGACAGAGTGAATACACAAAAAATAGTCTACATGCGAATTAGGTTAATGGGGTTTGAAAAAAAAAACATGGATGGAAAGGGCAAAGCGAGCAAGCACGTGTTTCTATCCGACGGATGCGCTAGTTGTTGTGACTCCAACTTTGCCTGATACCGGAGGCGGTCATGCGTAAATTGCCCCACTCCCCAAGACCTTACGTACAACACGGGGGCATACTGATTGAGTTGGCGGGAAATTTGGTCTAAGTTTCAACACACAGTGCGCATCACAGGAAATGCTTATGCCGCCGATAACCGTAACTCGCGATAAACATGGCACAACTCCATTAACTTCTCTAGCTTGTAGGTGGTCTACTTCGCAAGAGGTCGCGGTTACTGGTACGATAGTTCCGCGCGTCGCTCTTGATCTCAGAGAACTGGAAAAGGCAAACGCAGCACAACCTGGCAAGCCACACCCCCAAGAAATGAAAGGCAGACATTGTTGGAAGAGGAAGAACTGCTGCATTCCGTCTGCTAAGAGCAGCAAACCCCGTGTTTCGGCTGCGTTTTTTGCCCGATGAACTGTGGTGCAGTTCAACCTGCGTTCTGCCTGCTCCTTGCCACGTGGCGACACGCTCCCTGAGAGGTGTATATAAGCCGCTGGTTGAGCATCAGAGGTTAGTCGTGTCTCCGCTCCCGCGGAGACAGCCGCGGATTCGGGGTCTAACGGCCCGAAATCCATGGTTATCCTCGGGATCCAGCCGGCTGGGATCACTGAGGAGAGCCATGCAAAAATCGGTTGAAACTCAAGAAAACGTGTCGGATAGAAATCTGGCAAAAGTTCTGCGTATATAGCGAGACTCGTCAGGCTGAGGCCCGTGTAAAACCGTGGCCCAGTGCAATAATCGGTCAGATGGGATTCGTGCGGTGCGCACACGTGCGGGTGCGGCGCGGATCTGGAAGTCCGCCGCGGGACCGCGGCGTCCCCCAAACGCTGCTGCGCAAAGCGCGTGCGCGTTCGGGACTATTTTTGGATGAGCTTGGGTAAGCATCCACTTACCTAAGTCTACAGTACGAACACAGCCCTGCGCCAAGATTGGGCTGCGATCCTAGGTTTGAGACATCCAAAACCAGTTCATCGCCCCCGAAAAACAGCCTTTCCGGGGCGAACGCAGCTCGTGAGGCGACGAAATAAGCGTTCGTCGTCCCGGAATCTCCGAGTTAGAAACACTAGCGTTTTTTGTTGCAGGAGTATATGGCTTTTCGCGCCACCCTGTTATAGGCGCGCGCAATTCTGGTAATAGCCGAGGAAGAACATGAAAACCAGCCACTAAATAAAGAACTTGTTTCATGCCTTTCATGCAGAGTTGCTCCAAAAATTGCTCCAGAAAAGCAGTTCGAAAAACTGTTCTAAAAAACAAAACCTCTTTCAGACGGAGAAATTCAAGGCTCTCAAAAACCACGATGAAAAAAGCAAGGAAAACGAGGCGGTGGAGGTTCAAAGGGCACGGCGGAAAAGGAGCGTCATTAGCGCTTCAGTATAATCAAGAACGCCTCTGACATTACGCTCTCAGGACAAGGGAAAAAATGCACTATAGTTGGGAGAAAAGCCGGGAAAAAAGAGGAAGTGCGGAATAATTACACGAGAAAAATTATAATCGAGGAGTGGACTACTTCACTGCTGCCCATCCTCAAACGTTCGTCCTTAGCTTTTGCTTTTTTTCTCTTATGCAAGCGGGTTGCTGTGGAGTACAAGTGTGGGTGAGCATACTATTTATTTACTTGTTATTTGTATGAGACCTCTCATGTTATCAGCATAGGTGCGATAGGGGGGAGCCGGGGAGCTGCGAAATGAAGGAGGTTTGAGGGGTCTGAGGCCTGTCAGAGGTGCCAAAAGTGAAGGGGTCATGGACTCCGAGGTGGCGGAGAGGGGGTAGCGGCAGCTTTCTTAGCGTCGGCTGTCACAAAAAGGCGACGACCGGGGGGGGGGGGGTGGAGGTCGTCACACTACAAACGTAGATGTTGTTTATAACTCAGTCCCGTTTGCCTTCATCTATTTAGGCAAGCTTAGGTACCCTTCCATGTGCAGCGAAGTGACGGCGGCGCGATGAGTCATCGCCTCGTTGAGAGAAATCTGACACTAATTCCAACATAAAAAACACTCAAATTGCTACTATTTCCAAAATGGGAGGGTCCGAGGAATATCAGCACTTCATATCTTACCTCCCGGTGCCCAATACCCTATAATTCACCCACGGCAACCCTTTTCCTTTTGATCATTCTGAAAAGTGCCAAAAAACGGCTGTTTTCCCTTATAACTTCCTTATTTGAAACGTGGACATATTAATGAAGGGTACATAGTGACCACTTTTTTTGTGAAATTACACCTATATCACTCGTCACTTCTTCTGGAAAGACGTAAGTCGTTCCCGCTAAGGATGAAGGGTACCGGAGCCGGCCTCTTAAGGACGGCTCCGGTTCTTGCTCTGCGCCCTCCTCCCTCATTGCACTGTCTCGCTTTTGGCCGAAGCCAATGTACTAGTTTTGACTCCATCCCCTCCTGCACAGCGCAGAACAGATTTTTACCCATCATATCATATACGGATCGATAGAGAATTTCTTCTACTTGACGATCATCTCCTGATCATCTCGTTTGGTTCAGTGGTTGAAGAGAAATTTGCGAAAAACCTACTGTTTCTCGATATTTTCGTCGGTCTCAAAAACCTCAACTTGGTTCCCGTAAGATATTCACTAGAGGATTTGCAATTGGTTTCACATTATACAGTTTTTCCTCCTCTTCTTCTCAGGACTGTCCCATTTTTGATTCACTCTCTATTAATACGTTTATTAGTCATAGAACTGAAACTGCCGCGAAAAGTATTGCTTTCGAAAAATGCAAACGGTTCCGCAAGTTTTGACTTGTTCTATGCAAACAGGGTGCCTTCTTCATCTCCTAGGTTTCAGCTATCCAAGGATCCCCTTCACCCTATGGAAATTTTCACTCACAGCCGTGTTATTCCTTATTCCTTCAACCCCTTGCAATCCGTCCAATTCAGTAGTCTAACTCGAATTTCGTAACCTATGAGAAATTCGTTCCGGCCAACTCACACTGCACACACATTTACTATAATCCTTCATTAAATGTGTAATTGTCTCATTAATGTCCCTAATAATATGTTTCCGTCTAACATCCTGATATTGCCTTCTGTTACTTCGTCTTCCCCTCATTTGCGTCCTTCTTCTCATTTCTTTCATCGTTTCCATCACCCGAAAAAATTTTTATTAATTTTTTACCGGGGTTTACCCCGGTCTCCTCCCCTTCGCTTAAGTGAAGGGGGTCTGCCGGACCCCTGTCCGAAGTGTAGGGGGCGAGAGCCTCGGCTCCGACTATCGCACCTGTGGTTATCAGGACAGAGACACTATTACAATTGCAAATAAGTACAATTACGTACATATCTGCTTAGGAAGTAATCATCATTTGAGGTCTTTCCCTGTCTGAAATCGTACAACACGCGAGCAGAAAATCCATGATTTTGGTCGATCACCTTCCGAATTTAAAAAAATTCTTTAAAAATCGAGAATTGGAACCCATTCAAGAATCCATATATAGTCAGATGCGCCATAAATTATTCTTTCAGAAAGTGTCAAATATTCTAGAATAGAATTAGGCTACCTGTAACCTTCATCTACACTAATCTACGGAAACACCCTTAAAGGTAAGGAACGGGCAAAATTCCATCTCCCGAATTTCTCTTGGATTCGTAGCCCACACCGATGCCTTAGGCGAAAACTATACAAAAATCCCTGAAAAGGTCCCACAACAAGCGTATTCCATCGACCAACTTCGGCACGGCGTTTGTGGGCTTGCGGCGTCCGTGCTTCCAAATGACATTATACAGCTCGCCCTACATGCTGTATGTTGTGGCGTCGTAGGAAAAAATTCATATTCAAACGACCAGTGGTCCGTTTGATGGGGTGGGGAAGGTTTCAAGAAGTGTTCATAAGGCTGTATGTATTGTGTTCATCATTGTTCAGTATGCACTCGCGCAGCCTTTGTCGGTTGTAGCGCGTTTTCTCACGGCTACCGTAGTGCTCGGACGTTTTGTTCCATATCTAGCGATAGAGCTTATATACAGGTCTCAAACTTGAGATACGTGCTACACATATGGTTTGGAATCCAGAGAGCAAAAAACCTGAGTGGGCAAGATTATGACCGGACCTTGCCTTTAACTGCTTCGTCGCACGCCTGTTTCATATTGAGAAGAGGGTGAAATCAGATTACTTGGACAGCAGCCAAAGAAGCAGCCCAATTCGAATAGCGGAACTCGTTCCTCGAGAGTCGCTCCGCAAATACGAAAAAAGAACAGTATTGTATGAAGCGGATTCGAATCTCGCGACGTGGATGACGAGATCAGTCCGGGAATAAAGGGCTGAATGGGGTTAGTCGCCTGGGCATGGCACAAAAACGCATCTGAGCAAATCAGATGCAGAGAATAGCGAAAACGAAGGAAACGCTGTTGGTCGGAATTGTGAAGGGGCCAGTGGAGGAATTCTTGAATGTTCGATCGAGAATTGTAACCCTATTGCTATTCTAGAGGGGACGAGTATGCCGGATAATAATGGCTATAACGCACTAACGTCAACAACTATTTCTTTTCACTGCTTGGATAAAATGTGCCTATATTTTTGTCTGTGGAACGTGTCCACCCTGGCTTTGCGTATAGGGTAAGGCTTCCCACAAAACTTCCATGAATCCTACCATATGAAGGGATAGTAGGAGGACCGCATTTTATCCAAAGAATCATAACAGTGAAACAAATGGTACGCCAGAAAATTATTAGAAAATCTAAGAGTAAATTTGAAAAGAAATCAAGATTGTTACGAATCGTTGGCTGGAAAAATCAAAAAAGATGAGTAAGAAACAAGAGTAATGGGTAAAAAGATGTCTGTATATAAAATGCAGCAAAGTAGGATGGAAATGAAGAGTATGTAGAGTTCGTCCTACATTCTCAATTCAGTTGATCATCTAGTTAGGAAATGAGTATATTAAACGCCATTTATCCAAGCTGCAAGAGCTGAAAATCATGAGCAAAGATCAGAAAAGTCTGCTTGGAACTAATAACGCCTTAATTAAACAGCTGGGGGGAAGCAGGCAACAGACTATTGGGATTCGGTTCGATTTACCAGTTATAGAAAGACCATCTTACTCCAAGAAAACTATGGCTGAGATAGGGTAGAATGAAGTTAATAAGATGCCAAGTAGGATTTTGATTTTGGATGAAATAAATAGGACGTCAAAATGCAGCAGTGACGGTAGGGAATTAGGTGGCAAAGTTTGAATCAACAAGTTGATTTCAGTTAATCATTCACCTAGGACCAGAAAATATTAGACGACGTCGAGAGTCGTCCACACCAGTACTGAAAAAATAATATGATAAGATAAGAAGGAAGCGGAAATAATTTGGGCACTCCAAGCGGAGGAAAAACGCTCTGTGATTGTACGAAACTAGACGGCATACACGGCTTTGCTCGGGTGTCCCACTAACATGGCTTTCTCACACTGATGAGGACAATTGCTATCGCCGATAAATTCATTGCAAATGCCCATGATTTTGTTCATGAGCATATTAGCGAGGCTAAAGCAACCTTTCCTCATATCACCCCTTCTTCCCGCCGATTCGCAACCGAAAAATCAATAATAATAATAATACTTAGATGACAAATTCATAGAAAAAAGTTTCCATATTCGTACTTAGGTGTTCAGCGTGTTCGATTGGTCAGCAGGTACATTCTTACCAGTCCCTTTCAAGAAGCGGGAAAAAATCAGAGAAAATTACCGAATCGATATATTCGCAAATGTGCAAAACAACTGTCATACTAGTGTTCACCGTACTGGAAAATCCAAGTACCCACGTCTTCACCGACCTAAGTATGCGCGAAAATACCTAAAAATCAATAAAACTGATAAACCGACATTTTTCTGCAGAACGGTTATCATATTCGTGTTCAGCGTAGTGGGAAACCACAGTAGACATGTTCTCGCCCGTCTCTGAGCGGAAACGCAAAAAATCGATAAAATCTATAAAACGATACCCTCTCGCAAAACGGTTACCATATTCTAGTTCAGCGTACTGAGGAACCCCAGTAGACATGCCCTAATCTACCCCTTGGCAAAAATAGCGAAAAATCAATAAAATCGACATAATCGGTGATTTTTTTTTCGATTTTTTTATGGCGAAGCGTAGCCTAAAACCTCCGCCGGCCCACGAGGGATACGTGTGGAAAGTTTGGTTCTAGTCTCCGCATTTTCTATAAGGAACACACACACAACACACAGACGCAGACACACACAGACACACAGACACACACACACACACACACACACACACACACACACACACACACACACACACACACACACACACGCACGCACGCACGCACGCACGCACGCACGAACACACACATTTTACTTTATAGATACAGATATAGAATATTTCGTTTGCTAGCCTCATTTCTTCCTATGCTCATAACAGCTGTATGATACACATCTGTTTCCTTTGAAGTAAGTAAACGAATAAATAAACAAATAAATAAATACAGCGACGTATTTTCGTGCCAAACCCAAGCACCATCGATAACCAATGAATTCACAGCACAGAAGTGATAAAAGTACTGATTCCATCCACTTGCAATGCTACGGAATTTAATGCAGTTTATAGGGTAATTTATACTAGCTGCGTGCGTCAGTCGCGCATCAGTCGCACGCATCCCTTTGCAAGGGATTCTCCATGAAGACCGGTCAACGCGGCATGCACATCCTTAATGAAAAGAACGCGCGGCCGTAAACGCGTGCGTCTAAGCTGCGACTGCGATGCGACTGCTATGCGATGGGCCCTATTCTTCATCATATAGACGCACGCGCGTCAGTCGCACGCACCCAGTATAAATTGCCCTTATGATGGCGGGTACTCCGTTCGACCACTCCCTTTATAGCGTTGGTAAGAGTAATCCTAACACCTCACCATTTCTCATTTCTCCATTTATAGAATGGAATAAAACGGAGTCTTTCTTTTTTATCTCGGTGTTTCTTTCTCTATTTTTTTCTTGATTACTATTCCTACTTATTTTTGGACATAAAAGTCTCGAAAAATTGTCGTTGATGTGAGGGCACGGTCTTACTTACTCGGTAATGTGTATAATGTATGATGATAAATGTGAAGATTTAGATTTAGAGGAATAACCGAGCTTTTCTGAAAGAATTAAAAATTCCTTTTTATACTCTGAATTCCTGTGCTTCAGTGTGCCAATCTTCTATCATTCGTGCACCACTGAGTGAGACTACACAAATAACTACATAGAGAATTACATCAGAGTAGGAATTGTCTCGGCCTTTTCGTTGTTCGGAACCTGCATTTCACAATGACGTCAGTAACTTCACTAGAAAATACTGAAAGCGAGTTTCGAAGGAAGTACTATTGGGAATAGTTACCCGAGTTACCTCCCTACCATACCTCCACTTTAACAGCTTTCTGCTTTCTCTGCGGATATTCCTACCACCGCAGCTGCAGCTCAGACATGGCTGGGAGGAGAGAGCACATCTTCTCTTCATGTATTTGTCAGATGGTTACAAATTTAGACGAGTGATTAAATTCTGTAAGAAATTACATAAAAATGAGAGCATTTTCTACAGAAAAAAAACTTCCGCTGGTTGCTCAATCTTAAAGCACCAGAAGTACAAAAAAAAACTCGTTGAAAAAATAGGAAATAAATAAATAGACTTTTTAATGCTTTCACTGGCGACAATCTATAGACCTTACTTAGTCTGTCTGACTCTTTTCTCTTACGCTAATGGTGCACGCAAAAGAGGCTCATTTGCATGAATGCTGACCGTGGGAGGAATGATTTTTCTTACGATCGATCAATAGCGTGTGCCGCAGAGTGCGAGTGATTACGACGAAAAAATGACTAAAAAATGGGAAATGCTATGAAGAATGAACAGAAAGAGAGGAGGAAATCGCAAACTGAATATCGGACAAAGTGAAAAGTCGTGCAAGAGGACTAAGTCTGGACGGAAATCTGCGTTTCGCCGGCAGTAACTTAAAAAATCAATCAAATCGGCGAGAATGGCAGGAGTAATCGGCCGGGCTGCCAATCATCCGGCTGATCAGTTGTGACTTATCGATCGGCGAGCACAATGCACCAGGACGTGAGTCATCAGAAGCGGGCGGAGGGCGCACGTTTCTGGTCGAACACGCCGCAATCAGGAACGACCGGGCGGCGGCCGGAGCGCAGACAGGCGAGAGTGGCCAGCGCGGGCCAGTGACGCAGGCGCGGCGCTCCGCGGACCGGCCGGGCTTCTGCTGCCTAGATGACCGTCGGCCGGCGTTAACGAGTGCTGCCGCGATTCCGAGCTCGTTCCATTACTACTGGACCATCCTGAAAAGAAACTCGGCCATGGCGTGGATTTCCTGGTGGGCCATTTGCCTGGCTCTTGCACCGCAACTAAATTACACTTAGTATCGAATATAGACACGCAGAAAGCTGTGCGGCCCTTTTCCGAATATTCGAACTCTCGATTCCTATTCGAAGTCAAGCACCTACTCGAATATCACTTCTGATGTGTTCTTCAATACTATGTGTAATCCGGATCGTAGTAATGAACTTGTACCAATGCGTACCACCCAAATGGGAATGTGCTTATTCGTGGTAAAGGCTGGTGCTTCAAACAAGTGGAACCGTCAGGATCGTGGCCCCTTTACTATGTAACCAAATGACTAATATGTCCAGTGCCACCATCACCCAATTCTCGCTAAAGAAGCTCCATCCAGGAACACCTACCTCAGAGCTGGGATCAGGGACCAGGGGAACTTTAGTTGTGAAAGTTCGTGCAAGCTTCTGATTTGTGGATTTCTAAAGTACAATCCTTATCCTTCAAAATTTCCCAAATTTCGAACTTTTCCAAGTGCCGGTCTCTTGAAATAATTCCGTTCTTCCATGGGAAGGATTTATCAACATTCCCGGAAACACGGTTATCTGAGGTGATGGTGAATTCGGTGCATTTTCTCTAAGAATTTCGTCGCGGGAAATATTGATGATGGATGGCGGTGGTTTTTATCCTGGGAAGCGGACCATTCTGGTGGGGAAGGCCAAAGGCCAGGAGAAGAGGCAAAATAGGCAAAAACCCCAAACTCTTTCTCCGGGAACGTTCATAATGTCCATGATTCCCACCCCAGGGCTGGGATTCATGCAACGATAACCAAGCAAACCCAGGCTTGCAAACCAAGTTTTGCCGCCTGCGTCTCTTAGCACTCTGTAGTCAGTACAATAACGAATCACGCTAGCCATCCTTGGTTTGCTTGGTTATCGTTTCATGAATCCCAGCCCAGGAGGTCTGCCAACAAGTCGAACCGGCCCAAACTAGGCCAACAAAGCCGCGGTGCTCAGTGACAGCGCATCATTGGCTGCTGCTGCTGCTGGTGGTGGTGGTGGTGGTGGTGGCAGCTCTGGTGTATTGACCCTCCTTCGCTCTGCTCCCGGCGGGTCACTCGCTCTCTGCTCGAGTGCAGCACGTCGTGAAACATTCGATGTAACATCGCGGGCGAGAAAGTTCCCTCCTCCTCTGCGTCCCTGGTCCCTCCGCTGCTGTTCTCGACGAACCGACAAATTTCTCGCATTCCTCTTCTGATCGATCTCTCGCTCCTTCTGCTCTGCTTGTGTAGCGCAGTGTAGTGGGCAAACGTACTCCGGGGATGCCACATCCCTCAGTGACTTCTCGGCTAAAGTACTAGGAAGCTGCAAACCACCAGGGTGGCGCTCAAACCATTGCGGACCACCTGATGCACATGGTGCATCACGACCCTTCGTTATCGTATGACCATGTGGTGGACATGGTTCATCACGTAATACTTTTGAGTTGAAAGCCTTTTACAACGGCCCTTTTCCAGGACTAATTTATTAAATACAGAGAACAAAGAATCAGATTGACACTACCGGAGCACAAACATTAATTGGCAACCCATGCAAAAATATGGTCAGTCCGCAATGTGTTGAAGTATGTACAGTGTGATCGATCCGAAGTGGCGTACCGGTGCACCGCTCACCCTTCGTCCATATAGCTATCATTTTCTGCGTATCATAGCCATATCATTGTCAACCACCACCTCCTGCTATCAGTGAAGTGTCTGGCTTGCTAGTGATGATGATAGAGGAGGGATAAGCGGTGCGATAACACACCACTCCAGATCTTTCAGACCATATTCCGTATTTCTTTGAACCGCTCATCCATTACGTCACCGGAAAATTAACCGTCATACAGTTGAAGCGTTAACGTTAAGTTCGTTAAGTTACAACGCGAACTTCTGCTGCACACCATTCGAAGTATCTGATTCCAAAGTTTTCTATCTGGTCCGGATCCATAAACGTTTTTGAGAAGCTCCCGAATTTCTCGGTCATCCAGAACAGAAGTTTTCCAAGGAAAACATGAAAATCTTGTGACCTCTAACATTACATACTTGTCTTTGGGCCCCTTGAAAAAGAGGTCAGCTTTAGTAATGCATCTGGTGTTCGAACCCGGATTTGTGGTGTCGTTATGTCGCCAGCCCACTACCATAGTACATGGGGCCAAGCGAAACCGATGAACTTAATTTAACCAATATTAATAAATAAATAAATAAATATTCTTTTTTGTCTTGTGAATTTTTACCAGTATCAAGCACATCATTTATGATGTAATAGTAAAGAATGTTCGACATATGTGCCCAAGTGTACCTGCTAAGCTATTGCTTTAGCACTTTCGCTTCTGCTATGAAGAAGCAGGAAGCCAAAAAAAAAAAGAGTCCTCCAGTCCAGGAGTGCTTCCGTACTTCACGCACGTCAAACGAGAATCTTCGGTCATTAACGTAGATAGAGCTAATAGTGAGGTAGTTCTGGTCTTACTGGATACCATTTAATACTTGTTGACGTTTCCTTCTGAGAAAACAACAAAAAAAAAAACGTTTTCCATAAGACCTTGGTGGTTTTTTAGCCCATATTATGTTTACGTTCACGTGCTGGTGAAATGATTCTTGAGCGTCTTCTTGAGCTCAAGTTCTGTAGTCACCAACACAGCACTGGTGAACTGCTGAAAAGAACACAGCAATTGAACACATTTCCCATTTTTGTGCGGATTATGAGGTCATCATGAGTAGAAGACGGCTAATGGAGCAGAAAATGCTTTGAAATGATATTGTAAAGATGGATTGTATAAAACGAGCTAATAAAAGAAGAAATTTCGTGGAAAATGTTTAGTGATAGTATAGAAATAAGAAATACTCTGGAACTACTCTGGAACTTCACAAAGTACCTTGATCGCCTCGCATACCGCGGTGCTACGGTACTACTTTCAACAGCACCTTCGTGGAAAGAACAATTTTCGAGCCGCTCCGATAATAGTAAACGACATTCCTTTGATGGTGGTATGAAATCCAGTATTGTCGAATACTTGTCAGCAATGCGCGTAAGGCTCCGGTAAGATAATGTGTAGAAGGCCACTGTTCCAGGCTTTTTCCCAGGAGGGATAATTCAGCGACGATGATTAACAAGGTGCTGAAGTGAGGTAGCGCACCGTTCGAAGCAGGTTTGACTGTTCCTCTATAACGAGCAAAACGGCCTGACGATACGCGTGCAGTTGGTACGTGTCCGTAGACGGAATTCCAGTAGTAAACACATTCTATGTATAAACATATAGCGCTTTTCCAACCTATATATGATGCGTTGCAAAGCATTTCTTACCTAACTGTTTATTTATTTATTCGTTTATTTATTTATTTACTTATTTATTTAATTAGTAGTCCTAAAATTCCAATTCCATTACGAAAATACTTAAGTCTCGTAATTCATGCGAAAAGTTTGAATCTCCACTGAATATGGCATGAGGAAGCAGGAGCTCAATGTGTAAGAAAACGAAGTTTCAAAGAAATTTATTTCGAAAAATAGCACTACATTGTTTCCTTCAACATAGCCCTTCGGCGAACTCTGTGTTTTCACAACAACAATAAGAAAACCAAAAACATACGCGACGAACTCTGTGTTTTCACAACAAGAACAAGAAAACCAAAAACATACGAGGTCTTGCCAAAGGATGGGCACTACAAGAACAGTTATGATGATCAGCAGCATCGTTTCCCTATAGGATAGCTGTAATTGCAAGCACTCAGTTTAAGGTGCACATCAGCAAGCAAACAATTCATTGCTTGACGTGATTGATACGCGATGGTAAGCCGGCAGAGCGTAGGCTTTGGCTCAGGTTGGGTCGACCTGTGTGGCCGAAGCAATTGACAAATAAAAATGTACACAGCTTTCTGAAAGAGATCACTCACTCTACCGATAAGCCGCATTAGGAAAAATCATTTCTTAAAATCATATTTCGAAAATCATTCATGAATGGCAATTTTGGAAATAATGCACAATTGCTCTATACTCGATGTTAATGCAATGTCGCTGCAAAGAACAAGTATTTTGATACTCTATATAACCTATTCGGTCACTTTCTCATTCATGAACTGCCTTAAATGTTCGACTGCTCACTCTTGGTTGCTCTTTTGCCGGCCAAATTTGGTCAGACTGACATCACCAACGCAACTCGCCAAGAGCACAAGATGGCATTATCTATCTCCTAAACAGCTCTCACTTGACCTATTAAAGGTCAGCAATTGAATTTTGCACAACAAGATCTAGAGACGGGATGCAAATGCTTCAGCCTCATCTCATAGGTCTGCGTCACTATTCACTCGGCTATCCAGCTGCGAAGCTATGAGTGAATGAGGTACATGTCAGTATGGCAGGAAATGGAATTTTGAGCTTGTGTTAACCATTTGGCAGATTTCAAGCATAATCTTTAACATTGTTTGGGACAAGCCTTTCAACCGTAGTGGTCTCGTTTCCAAAGCGCAGCTTAATTTCGTGCGCTTTCCTTGTAAGAAGAGAGCATCGGCGTTCTATCCATCCGTGGGAGTAATGTTATAGATTTCAAAGATGTATACGCAGTCCACTGGGAAAAACCCTCTCAAAAGCTAAGCAATGAATATCTGGACCCATTGTAAAGTGTCATGGCGGTGAAATGAGCTCCAAAACTCACCTCCATGCTTGAGGTGATGACTGAATGCCAGCACACATCCATGGAGTAGAGGATAGCAGATCATCGCCAGCCACGTCACTGCTAAAGCACGCATGTGGCAACAGGGAAGATCACCACCCTTTTGGGAGCTGATCGCCTTCTCATGCTGTGGAAATGGTGAGAGAGGTGAGTAGACGCAGAATTATCTACCCCGACCGTCTCAGTCTCATTCTGCGTCTGCCCACCTCTCCCACTCTTTATACAGCATGAGAAGGCGATCAGCTCCCAACAGGGCGATGCACTTGTAGTTGTTGCTCATTTGTCTCCTGGACGTTTCCGCACCCTGTTAAAGATTAGCAGTTAAAGTTTGCAAAAGTTCATTCGGGGACGGGATGCAATCTCCATCAGGACTGTGGGTTACTAACGTAACGAATTAACGAAGAACCTCAAAAAAAAACGTTAGAATCCATTTCGTTAATAGGCTTAATAGTATCTGAAATGCGTACTTTTCCCGTTCTACACAACTTTCTCGCAATGTACAGCAGATTATATACATAATCACGACGATGTGTAGTATGTAGGGAACCGAATTTTCTCGATTCAATGGTATAATGTAAGGAAAAAACGCCAATATTTTCAAAACAACGGTATTCTGAGCTCTGAATGCAGTAGTTCCATTCAGAAGCATTTTGAGGAGGATCCGAGGTGAAGAAAGGAGCATATTCTGCGTTATCGCCCAAAGTTGGCAGCCTGCTAAATTTGTGGCCGCCACTGGATATGCAAATGCTACATGACTGCTACATGTTACATGAACCTCTCCACATTCAAGGTGAACTACCATTCTGCGTAAGATATGGCACAACATCTTACACTGGTGGTGGTCACACCTGGTTGTTAAGAACACGTTTCGTAAAAGGCTAACATGTTTGAGAAACGCAGGTACTTCTGGCATTTTTTCCGGAACAGTGAAATGCAGAATCGCCCGGAATTTAAAGGTTGGGGAAACTTCTACCCAACGTCGGCGAGAAAATGTGAGTAGAAAAATTCGGGAAAATAGCTGCGACTTTCATTCACCCGGTTTTCAACTGTTTTCCTGGGAAGAACAGCCTCAAAACTTTACCTTAATTTTCCAGAACAGTGAAATGCAGAATCGCCCGGAATTTAAAGGCTAGGGGAATTTTTACCCAGCATCAGCGAGAAAATGTGAGAAGGAAAAATTCGGCAAAGTAGCTGCGACTTCCACTCACCCGATTTCCAACTGTTTTCCTGGGAAGAACAGCCTCAAAACTTTACCTTAATTTTTCGGAACAGTGAAATGCAGAATCGCCCGGAATTTAAAGGCTAGGGGAATTTTTACCCAGCATCAGCGAGAAAATGTGAGAAGGAAAAATTCGGCAAAGTAGCTGCGACTTCCATTCACCCGATTTCCAACTGTTTTCCTGGGAAGAACAGCCTCAAAACTTTAACTGAATTTTCCGGAACAGTGAAATGCAGAATCGCCCGGAATTTAAAGGTTAGGGAAACTTCTACCCAACGTCGGCGAGAAAATGTGAGCAGGAAAAATTCGGAAAAGTAGCTGCGACTTTCATTCACCCTGTTTTCAACTGTTTTCCTGGGAAGAACAGCCTCAAAACTTTACCTCAATTTTCCGGAACAGGGAAATGCAGAATCGCCCGGAATTTAAAGGCAAGGGGAATTTTTTACCCAGCATCAGTGAGAAGATGTGAGTAGGAAAAATTCGGCAAAGTAATTCGGCAAAGCTGTGACTTTCATTCATCCGATTTCCAACTGTTTTCCTGGGAAGAACAGCCTCAAAACTTTAACTGAATTTTCCGGAACAGGGAAATGCAGAATCGCCCGGAATTTAAAGGCTAGGGGAATTTTTACCCAGCATCAGCGAGAAAATGTGAGTAGGAAAAATTCAGCAAAGTAGCTGCGACTTTCATCCACCCGGTTTCCAACTGTTTTTCTGGGAAGAACAGCCTCAAAACTTTACCTCAATTTTCCGGAACAGTGAAATGCAGAATCGCCCGGAATTTAAAGGCTAGGGGAATTTTTACCCAGCATCAGCGAGAAAATGTGAGTAGGAAAACTTCGGCAAAGTAGCTGCGACTTTCATCCACCCGGTTTCCAACTGTTTTTCTGGGAAGAACAGCCTCAAAACTTTACCTCAATTTTCCGGAACAGTGAAATGCAGAATCGCCCGGAATTTAAAGCTTAGGGAAACTTCTACCCAACGTCGGCGAGAAAATGTGAGTAGGAAAAATTCGGCCCGGTTTCCAACTGTTTTTCTGGGAAGAACAGCCTCAAAACTTTAACTGAATCTTCCGGAACAGTGAAATGCAGAATCGCCCGGAATTTAAAGGCTAGGGGAATTTTTACCCAGCATCAGCGAGAAAATGTGAGGAGGAAAAATTCGGCAAAGTAGCTGCGACTTTCATTCATCCGATTTCCAACTGTTTTCCTGGGAAGAACAGCCTCAAAACTTTAACTGAATTTTCCGGAACAGGGAAATGCAGAATCGCCCGGAATTTAAAGGCAAGGGGAATTTTTACCCAGCATCAGCAAGAAAATGTGAGGAGGAAAAAATCGGGAAAACAGCTGCGACTTTCATTCACCCGGTTTTCAACTGTTTTCCTGGGAAGAACAGCCTCAAAACTTTACCTCAATTTTCCGGAACAGTGAAATGCAGAATCGCCCGGAATTTAAAGGTTAGGGAAACTTCTACCCAACGTCGGCGAGAAAATGTGAGTAGGAAAAATTCGGCCCGGTTTCCAACTGTTTTTCTGGGAAGAACAGCCTCAAAACTTTACCTCAATTTTCCGGAACAGTGAAATGCAGAATCGCCCGGAATTTAAAGGTCAGGGAAACTTCTACCCAACGTCGGCGAGAAAATGTGAGTAGGAAAAATTCGGCCCGGTTTCCAACTGTTTTTCTGGGAAGAACAGCCTCAAAACTTTAACTGAATCTTCCGGAACAGTGAAATGCAGAATCGCCCGGAATTTAAAGGCTAGGGGAATTTTTACCCAGCATCAGCGAGAAAATGTGAGTAGGAAAAATTCGGCAAAGTAGCTGCGACTTTCATCCACCGGTTTCCAACTGTTTTTCTGGGAAGAACAGCCTCAAAACTTTACCTCAATTTTCCGGAACAGTGAAATGCAGAATCGCCCGGAATTTAAAGGTTAGGGAAACTTCAACCCAACGTCGGCGAGAAAATGTGAGTAGGAAAAATTCGGCCCGGTTTCCAACTGTTTTTCTGGGAAGAACAGCCTCAAAACTTTAACTGAATCTTCCGGAACAGTGAAATGCAGAATCGCCCGGAATTTAAAGGCTAGGGGAATTTTTACCCAGCATCAGCGAGAAAATGTGAGGAGGAAAAATTCGGCAAAGTAGCTGCGACTTTCATTCATCCGATTTCCAACTGTTTTCCTGGGAAGAACAGCCTCAAAACTTTAACTGAATTTTCCGGAACAGGGAAATGCAGAATCGCCCGGAATTTAAAGGCTAGGGGAATTTTTACCCAGCATCAGCGAGAAAATGTGAGGAGGAAAAAATCGGGAAAACAGCTGCGACTTTCATTCACCCGGTTTTCAACTGTTTTCCTGGGAAGAACAGCCTCAAAACTTTACCTTAATTTTCCGGAACAGTGAAATGCAGAATCGCCCGGAATTTAAAGGCTAGGGGAATTTTTACCCAGCATCAGCGAGAAAATGTGAGAAGGAAAAATTCGGCAAAGTAGCTGCGACTTCCACTCACCCGATTTCCAACTGTTTTCCTGGGAAGAACAGCCTCAAAACTTTACCTTAATTTTCCGGAACAGTGAAATGCAGAATCGCCCGGAATTTAAAGGCTAGGGGAATTTTTACCCAGCATCAGCGAGAAAATGTGAGAAGGAAAAATTCGGCAAAGTAGCTGCGACTTCCATTCACCCGATTTCCAACTGTTTTCCTGGGAAGAACAGCCTCAAAACTTTAACTGAATTTTCCGGAACAGTGAAATGCAGAATCGCCCGGAATTTAAAGGTTAGGGAAACTTCTACCCAACGTCGGCGAGAAAATGTGAGCAGGAAAAATTCGGAAAAGTAGCTGCGACTTTCATTCACCCTGTTTTCAACTGTTTTCCTGGGAAGAACAGCCTCAAAACTTTACCTCAATTTTCCGGAACAGGGAAATGCAGAATCGCCCGGAATTTAAAGGCTAGGGGAATTTTTACCCAGCATCAGCGAGAAAATGTGAGTAGGAAAAATTCGGCAAAGTAGCTGCGACTTTCATCCACCCGGTTTCCAACTGTTTTTCTGGGAAGAACAGCCTCAAAACTTTACCTTAATTTTCCGGAACAGTGAAATGCAGAATCGCCCGGAATTTAAAGGCTAGGGGAATTTTTACCCAGCATCAGCGAGAAAATGTGAGTAGGAAAAATTCAGCAAAGTAGCTGCGACTTTCATCCACCCGGTTTCCAACTGTTTTTCTGGGAAGAACAGCCTCAAAACTTTACCTCAATTTTCCGGAACAGTGAAATGCAGAATCGCCCGGAATTTAAAGGCTAGGGGAATTTTTACCCAGCATCAGCGAGAAAATGTGAGTAGGAAAAATTCGGCAAAGTAGCTGCGACTTTCATCCACCCGGTTTCCAACTGTTTTTCTGGGAAGAACAGCCTCAAAACTTTACCTCAATTTTCCGGAACAGTGAAATGCAGAATCGCCCGGAATTTAAAGCTTAGGGAAACTTCTACCCAACGTCGGCGAGAAAATGTGAGTAGGAAAAATTCGGCCCGGTTTCCAACTGTTTTTCTGGGAAGATCAGCCTCAAAACTTTAACTGAATCTTCCGGAACAGTGAAATGCAGAATCGCCCGGAATTTAAAGGCTAGGGGAATTTTTACCCAGCATCAGCGAGAAAATGTGAGGAGGAAAAATTCGGCAAAGTAGCTGCGACTTTCATTCATCCGATTTCCAACTGTTTTCCTGGGAAGAACAGCCTCAAAACTTTAACTGAATTTTCCGGAACAGGGAAATGCAGAATCGCCCGGAATTTAAAGGCAAGGGGAATTTTTACCCAGCATCAGCGAGAAAATGTGAGGAGGAAAAAATCGGGAAAACAGCTGCGACTTTCATTCACCCGGTTTTCAACTGTTTTCCTGGGAAGAACAGCCTCAAAACTTTACCTCAATTTTCCGGAACAGTGAAATGCAGAATCGCCCGGAATTTAAAGGTTAGGGAAACTTCTACCCAACGTCGGCGAGAAAATGTGAGTAGGAAAAATTCGGCCCGGTTTCCAACTGTTTTTCTGGGAAGAACAGCCTCAAAACTTTACCTCAATTTTCCGGAACAGTGAAATGCAGAATCGCCCGGAATTTAACGGTTAGGGAAACTTCTACCCAACGTCGGCGAGAAAATGTGAGTAGGAAAAATTCGGCCCGGTTTCCAACTGTTTTTCTGGGAAGAACAGCCTCAAAACTTTACCTCAATTTTCCGGAACAGTGAAATGCAGAATCGCCCGGAATTTAAAGGTCAGGGAAACTTCTACCCAACGTCGGCGAGAAAATGTGAGTAGGAAAAATTCAGCAAAGTAGCTGCGACTTTCATCCACCCGGTTTCCAACTGTTTTTCTGGGAAGAACAGCCTCAAAACTTTAACTGAATCTTCCGGAACAGTGAAATGCAGAATCGCCCGGAATTTAAAGGCTAGGGGAATTTTTACCCAGCATCAGCGAGAAAATGTGAGTAGGAAAAATTCGGCAAAGTAGCTGCGACTTTCATCCACCGGTTTCCAACTGTTTTTCTGGGAAGAACAGCCTCAAAACTTTACCTCAATTTTCCGGAACAGTGAAATGCAGAATCGCCCGGAATTTAAAGGTTAGGGAAACTTCAACCCAACGTCGGCGAGAAAATGTGAGTAGGAAAAATTCGGCCCGGTTTCCAACTGTTTTTCTGGGAAGAACAGCCTCAAAACTTT
>JBAJFG010000286.1:0-2500 GCA_037903475.1 Ancylostoma caninum
TTCTGCGTGGATATGGACAACTTTTCTAAGTTTTAGTGGGACAGATGAGTGTTTTCGGAGCCCGCAAACTGTGAGAAGGTGGCCACCGATGTCATTTAGTGCGTCGGATTTGAAGAAACAACCTGAACTTGAAAACAGTACGCGTGCTGCGCGGTCGCGTCGCGGCGTACGTCTTGACCGCCACCCACGAGTCTTGGTGTGTGCAGTCGCTGAGATCAACGGCTTCACACAGTGATCTAGCTTACAAACCCCTTCTCGAAATACGGATTTAGAGACCATTTGGAGACAATTTATGTATACCGCTGGGATCAGCGTGTCGAGGAGATCCAGAATCTGCTACTACCTCAATCTCAAAAGTGAGACGGAAGGAGAAAGGCCTCATTATATCAGCCTCGCTCATATCAGGCCCATTATGTGGAAGTGTGTGCAAGCTTGAAACTGGCACGCATACACATCTTTCATATGCTATTTGTTTGCCAACACGCATAGCGAATCAAATTTGTGTGGCGCAACTGTTGCGCAAGAAATTTCTCTTTAGTACATGACTTTGTAATCTCAGGCTCTACTGCAAAAGTATCAGAAATTTCCCTGAAATTTTGGCTCACATGGGTCATGTGCAGTGCATAGAAGTAGCGGACTAGACGGAGTATGCATACCAAAACCAAAAGAATTATCCAGAAAATAAGTTTGATCGGCTAGATGTTCTGAATCACACACTGTGCGTCGAATGGAAGCACCGCCAAGATACAGCTTCTCATTCATGTATTTCAAAAGCTTTAATTGGAGTTGAATGGGCCTCCCGATCAGTGCAGGTCTTAGTGCAGTGCAAATTTTCAGAGCAACCCCGAGTAGTGCACACAGCTTTAGATGAATTTTCACTCGTTGTCATTCAGTGGCAGTTGAACAGTGCTTCTTCTTTCTGCCCCAATTAGGTCAACAATACACCACGTTTGATAAGGTAATAAATGACCTCACAAAACAGCAAAGTCATATCTCACATTTACTCTTACTTGAAGTTCTCCGGCATATCTACGGACTTTGCAACTGATCCGAATGACACCAAAACCGTACGTCTACGAGCGTTCAAGAGGGCATTCCACTCCTTAATTACAAAGATATCAACAAACTTCCAGCATTTTAGAAGGCTGTGACCTTCATTTCAGTGATTACTGCTTGTTCTAGAGTAAACTAGGGCCCTTGGTAAAGTGTCACGGCGGTGAGTTGAACTCCAAAGTCCTCACGCAACGCTTTAGGCGATGAGTACATGCCAGCTCAGATCCACTGTGTATAGGATAGCAGATCATTGCCACCCACGTCACTGCTAGAGCACGTATGTGGCAACGGAGGAGATCATCGCCCTTCTGGGAGAGGGTCGCCGTTTCATGCTGTGAAAATAGTGCGAGAAGCCAGTGGACGCAGAATTAGCTACCCCGACCGTCTCATTCTGCGTCCGCTAGCTTCTCCCACTATTTTTACAGCATGAGAGGGCCATCAGAAGGGCGATGATCTGTTGCCACATGCGCGCTCTAGCAGTGACGTAGGTGGCAATGATCCGCTATGCTATACAAGGGCGGGTTGAAAGGAATGACAATGAAAATGAAACAACTCAAGTCCAGTTCTTGGGTTATTTTTTAGCTCAATCCTTTCGAAGCTCAGCACCCTTGGTTTCATCTCTTTTCTGCTTCCAATTGTTTCTCTGCCAAAGATTTCTTCGAATTCCTTAGAACAACTTCATACGACCAACAATAGCTGGCCATTTGAACAGGATTTCTTTCTGGAAAGAGGCTCTGGGCTCTGAAAAACGACAGAGGCGGTAGCAAGCAAGTGCTAAAGAATCAATGGATGAGGGAGATATTTCATCTTTAGTTTTAAATTTTGTGGCTAGCTTTGGCATTCGAATGTGCGACCAAACCGAAGCGGATATGCCACGCTTTTTTTCTACCCCTTACCCGCGTAATTCCAGTGAACTGGCATTCCTCCGCTTTCCAAAACTATTCATCATCATTATGTAGTAACCCTTTTTCTGATAGTTAGTGGAATGCTTCTGACAGTGTATTTACTACATTTCTGCAGGCATACTGTAGTGCTGAACCTAAGCTACATTTTCAGTGGAAGTTTCGGGGTTCAAACCGTTTCGTTCCCAAAGGAGCGATTTGAAACTTTTCCTGTGGTCCACTTTGGAACGTGCTTTTGTCCGGAATTCAACGAATGCGGCACACATCATTCAGAATGATTTTTTGGAATCAATTTATTCTGTAAATATGAACGGTTCGCTCTCAAACGATGATGAAAAACTCCTCAATCATCCGTCTGTCTGCGAAATCTATATAAATGAATTAATCCACGTTTTATGGTGTGGTACCTTTTTTCGATGTCCTGCACATGGCCAACGGTTTGCCTGTCTGCAGCAATCCTCGCTTATCCAAGCTAGGAAGCTAAGGGTGAGAAATGTGGGCGACGGGTCTTCAAAGTTAGTACATCGGAGATATTTTGTATATAC
>JBAJFG010000286.1:7500-19352 GCA_037903475.1 Ancylostoma caninum
TGGAGCTGTTGCTCTACTGAAGCGTTGGCTATACCTCGTAGATCATGAAGAAAATTATTTTGTTAATTGATACATATTCAAAATGAACTTGACAATCTTTGAAAAAAAGTAACTTTCGGACCAACCTAATAATTTCACCAAACACTGACCATCGCTGTTTAGGGGGGGGGGGTAGTTCTCGTTCTGAAGGTGGAATCCAAAGTTATCAGCATCTAAGAGCCACCCACACTTCCTCGTGTAATTTACCTAAAAAGCCTATTTCTCGTCACCCGTGTTGTCGAGCCAAGCGGAGGACAGTGGAAAAGTCACAGAATTCAGGCACGCATCTCTCCGCTGTTGGAGCTGGTGGTTACTCAAACCATGATGAACTTATATGTTCTCTCTTGTTACCTCTTCGATGTGATGTAGATGAATGTCTATTGTATCTGGTTGCCCTGATGTTCCTCTGAGAGCACATGGATATCACTTACTGAATTCTTTCCAATCAGCTTCACAGGAAGCTCGCCAACCACTTTATTTGGTTGATGAGGTCTTGATTTATCTCATGTCGAAACAGCCGTCTTCAAACTTGCGTAACCAAATCCTTTCACGCAGTGTAGTAAGAGACATTGTAGGAAGTATCAAGCGTGATGATGATAGAAAGTCGACCCCATACGACACCCCCCTCTCAGTAGCCAAAAATACGAGCCACCTCCCCCTTTCGTGCACAAATTTCAAATGAGGTGAGAAATGATAACGAAAATGGAGACAGTACTCGACTTCAGCTGACCCGCGGACAGTACCGCGGTTAGCCAAATTTTCGACAAAGGGCCGCGGTTAGCCAGATTTCTGTGCGCGGTCAGCCCTTTTCGCATCTGATGGTATCGCGGTCCGCCTGCGGAGCATACTTTGGTACCGCGGTCATCTCGCTCCATTGTCTGAGCTAGTACAAATATCTCTTCCCTTTTCGTTTCCCTTGTTTCCAAGCTCTTGGACAGTTTACACCGCACCTTTAATGGCTATTCCGTGCAAGGATAACGCTTTCATATTCACAACTTGGAGGCAACACCCACGATAATTCTCTCGTCCGAAATTTTGTTTTGTTTTGAAGTCTGAACGAAAGTCGCAGTAATTCTACGCAAATTACACCGCCGAAGGCATCTGCATTCCTAAGATATAACAGGCAAGGTATCCGGGTATCCTCAGATGAGTTGTGGCGGGATAGGAATCAGGTGTTTTCCGCAGTTATTCAGTTTTCCAAAGACAGCTGCTTCCCCCATTTACTTCTTCTGTTATTAGACAGTACGATCCCATCTTTTTTCCCCAGAACTTTCAAACTTTCAAATATGGTGTGAATTTCTGTTTGTTAGACTTGTTAGACCTTTACACTTAACCATAACTTTTGTTTTTCTCTGCGGTATGTTCCTGTAGTGAATGTTCCATTTCCTCTTCGTTTTTGCTTTTTCCCCTCTAGAAAAGCTGAAATAGTCGAGTATCTGGTCATAGTTATATAGTTGCGCCAAGAAATTCGTTGGCCATAAATGCAGCGCTATGGACTTCCTTGATCTACTTCTAGCTAGTAGCTCGGCCACCTTGCTATAATGCAGCAAACTGGTAGCATCCAAAGACCAGAGTTCTGACAGAATTCACCACTTTATGGTCTTCTTAGTCAGAACCCAATATCGGTTTGAAATCTGAGTGACAAATTTTTCCGCGAGCGCTGCCTATAAGGCGTGAATTCTCAATCTTAACGCAATTGAATATTAATCGACTGCTCCTGACGCTGGACGCAGCCATCACGAAACAACTATTACATGGGAGTCACAGATAAGAAAATATCTATAATGATAGGAAAATGAGAAACGAACTCAAAAATCTGGATATCCTGCAGAAATTGAAATCGGGTAATCTTCGGCCACCATGTTATATTCATGAAGAGTTGTTCACATGCATAAACATAACTTTCGCATTCGGTCGCAGCGAAATCGCCGCTAAGAAACACCAAAATAGCTGGATCATCATTTTGCATCACTTTGTTGGGCACATGGAGGATTATGCAATGTACTCTGCTGTATGTTTCTCCCATCAATATGCTTATGAAACATGTGCTCGTCGACATTTTATCAAAAATAATTCTGAAGTGAGTAGCTTGTAATGCACGTTCGAGGCGTGCCACTACACACGCAGTCATCTTATCAGCAGCAGCTGTACATTAAAAGACACCTGTCCGAATTCTAGACTCCGAGTTAATCCGTTAATAGTGGAACACACTCTTGGCAAATCACAAAAGTTTAACGAACACAAGGAATCGAGACTTACTTGCGAGCAAATGAGAATCAAAATCGCGAACACAGCAGTCTTGCATTCACCAACGCACACAGGAAGTGGTCGCTCGGTAAAAGCGTGTGCGCGCTTCGCGTGGCGGGACCCATGATTGCCAAGCGGAACACGCTTAGTCGCACCTCAAACAGGATTGTCGGACGCTTACCACCCGTTCGTCAGGCCCCGGTAAAGCAATTTATAGAAATCTCCTGTTTCGGGTCCTTTCCCAGGAAGAAGAGGTCATCTTTGACCTAACGTGACTAATAAGGTGCTAGACTGAGTTAGGACATCTTTTCAATCTTTTTTGACCGTTTCTTCCCAAGTTCAGATACGCAAAACGGCCTGACGCTACGCGACCTGGTGGTAAGCGTTCGTAGACGGAGAAACAGTACCAAGATTCCGTGGCTTTCTCGTATATTTCGCGCTGTTTCACTGTTGGATATGAGTTCCAGGTCCCTCATAACATCCAAATCTAGCAAAATCTCGAACACGAAGATTTGAGTGGGTGCTGCCTTTAAAGTCGGAATATTTAGCAGTATCAGCGTGTATGTGTACGAATGTGCGTAATCTTCCTGCCTCAAGCCGAACCCTTTTTTTACTAATAATCTTGCTTAACTCCCTTTCGAATACCGTTGTCCAGACATCCCACTATTCTCATGAGAATGTCTTCTGAAGCCTTCAACGCAACCAAGACTGTTGTATTGGAAACCTGGATAGGTGAAAGAGTGGCGCCTTTTTTTGCTCTCTCTGGGAGGAATGGTGGCGCCAGTAAAATGAGTGGGTGTGGGTCATGATGAGGCAAAATGGGGCGGCGTCTTCCCGCCCTTCGGCGTTGACTCTCCGCGCTCACATTCAAATTTGCATGGGCAACTATGGTGAAATCGTGCGCGAATTAGTGCGAGTATGTCCTGAAGGGCGGTGCGAGGGTTCGAATGAACCAATCGCAGACACATTGCCCACCCACTTTTGCCTCATCATGACCCACACCCAAAATGAGTAGACGGTTCAGTGGTGGGAGTTATACCTCTGGCCATGCGCTAGGCGCGTAAGGACAACAGCGGCCATCTTGATCGTGAACCCACCCAATGAGAGGGAGTCCGGTGGCCCAATTAACCAGCAGTTAGTAAATTCTGGCAACCCCCACCACTTCCTCTGTTTTCGTTATGTTCCTTTCTAAAATATTCATTGCAACACTTGCATAAGGTAAGTTCGGCTCACCTGCAACATTGTGAAAGGCGAAGATGCCATCGTCCATATCTTGCGAAATTGCCCCTGCTTTCCTTCCTTCAGCATCTAAACGGGAGGGATTTTCATGGTTTCGAACGTTCTGAACGCTAGAGAGAAATGACGTAGTATGTTGCTGTTAGGCAATATCATGTATATTTTTTTTGTAATATCAATAGGCCCGACTGATGTTGGCCGATTCTGATGACGTATGTGGAAAGGCCGGTCGCCTTTTGAATCTGATGACGACGATGTTCATGAAAGGCGTATAAGTCCGTGGGATGCCCCATTCTCGCTCAACGAAACGAAAATATCCGATTGCTCTAGCAATTGTCGGGAGATTAACACAATGAACGAATGACGATAGTGAACGTAATCTTTTGAGTAGGAAGTCGGCTCAAATTATAAAAGAGACACTTTTGACCGTTTGAAAATCCCAGTTTTTAGAATGAATATAATAATGAGATGCAACAGACTTCGTTATAGAGGAAGTATAGAGTGCACGGTTACGAATAGTGCCTAAATAGGCATAGCTCACTGTCCTAATCGAATTTAGGCGGGGGGGGGGGGTTCGCGGACTACCTGATGTAGTCCAATCATTCACGACTTTTGTAAATGTTTGGAGATATATCATACCTTCCGACTACGTCCTCCCGATGGTTTTCCATTCCTATATCGTACCCCCTGAGTAATTCCTTCAAATGTTCCGAAGCAGGATATCATTGCCCAGCCGAAAAAGTTGTTTAAGAATTGCCCGCTATAGTTGGGGCAGTTTTGAAAATTTGACATGTCGTTTAGTTTGTAGAGTATTTGAAGAGTAAGCTCTGCTTCTCGTTGATTTCCTTCTACAAGTTCATTATTTTTGAATGCTCTGGAAGTGCCGCTAAATCTTTTTCTTCTTTAGCGTTTCTCCGTTTGGTAGCGGGCTCCGCTTTGATGTCACTTAGCCCTGTCGCGCGCTCGGTTCGGGGGGATTTCAGCTAGCATAAGATATCGGCGCGGAGTGTGTCAAGCCAGCGTTGCTTCGGTCAACCTTTTGTCCGTTTGCCAGGGAATTCGAGATCAAGGCCGACTTTGCGCACCGTTCCCTCCTCGGCACGCAGAACGTGGTCGTACCATCGCAGACGATATTCGCGAAGTTTACCAGATATCGCCGAAACCGATTGCTGACGTCCACGTTGCAGACAAGCAGCGTTACTCTAGCCATCCAGCGCAGCATCTTCATCTTCATGGCGTTGAGTCTACGTTCTACTTCCTTGGTTGCGGGCAAACATTCAGCGCCATAGAGAGCAACGGGACGGACAATGGTACATAGTTCTTCGGTTTAAGTCGGTCCGGGATCTTCTTGTCACACAGAACACCACTTCCCCCACGCGGAGTTAACTCGGGCGACAATTTCATGACAAAGGCTGCCGCCAGAAGAGATACCTGACCCTAGGTACTTGAAAACATCCGTCCTCTAGTTCTGTCGAGTAACTTGAGCCGTAAACCAAGATTTTCACATTCTTTATTCCGGCTAACGTTTCGGCGTCGTCGGCCTTGTCAGAGCCTCGAAAGTCAAGACCAAATGTAACATATCCTCCCAAACTCCCAATCAGCCCACAAGTTATAATCCAACATGAGAGTAAAAGCGAAAAACGAGATCAGTGAAGTAAAACCCGTCAATGCTTACGTAGATAGCCGTTAGCCGCGATGTAATGCTACCGCCGCTTTGAATAGGTGTGCCGCTACTTGTAAGTAGGGTGCCCCCGCACCTGACCCTGTAAATCAAAACCCGTAAAGGTTTTGATATAGAGCCATCTCTTTCGTCACGGCAATGCACTCTTCTTCCCTATTCATTTTAGGATTACTAGCGGTTATCTAAAACGCTTCTAATGTTCTGCGGGCTACAACTTCGGGCTCTTCTGATAAGATAGTGAAAACCACCACGAACGAACTGTTTCCATGCTTATGTCTGCGATGAGCTCCTAGAGATGTAGCTATTCTTGATCCAGTCATGGCGTCCAGGTGTTCCTTGACGCGGATACACAGTGGACGCCCGGTTTCAAAAATGTACGCCATCTAGTTTTACAGTTCCGGGTCTATCATGGTTGTTAAATGTTCCGTCTTCTTGGTGTTAATACATAGGCCGAATCGTGCAAGTCGGTCACTCCAAGCTTGTGTCAGCCGCTCGAGTTTTTGCCTGTCTTCGAACGCGAGCATGACGTCGTCAGCAGTGTCCACGGCGTGAGTCTCTGCAGATCTCTTTCTTGCAACGTCCATTACCACAGTGAAGAGGAGTCCGAACCTTTTCCAGCACTTTGTACAAGATTGGTTGTTTGCGTCCAGCTACGCCTGGTTCTCGAAACCCACAAGCTATGGGTAGAAAATGACGGCGATTAGTTATCAGTATCAACATTCAAGTGGTACATGTACTACTTATTGTCATCTCCTCTAGGTCAAAAAAAATGTGACCACATAAGTTTTGCACCTATCTGCAGCTGAGTGCAGTCGAGGCTAATTGAATGGCCCACTTGTCAGAAGCAGAGTCTTTATCAGATGAAATCAACATTAAGATTGAAATCATGTAGAAGACCCGTCAACATTACGACATGGAGATTCCCGAAAACGAGCAACTTCTCGGTCAATCCAGAAATTTTTTCAAACCACCCTGCGAGGTAGCAGTCCCTGTGTTTCTGTCACATTAAGAGGGCTACGTCCCCGCTTGAATGTGGTGTCGTTCAACCCACGTTCTGCCCCTCATCTCCTACGTTTTAAAGCAATGGATTAGGAAGAAATCGAATAGCAGTGTAAACTATTGGTAAGTAAGTTTCGAATTTCCGAGCTTAGTGGGAATGATATGTTTTGTTGGAAATATGTTTTGTTAAAAAACTTAAATCAGAGATATGCGGAAGAAGGAACCTGAACTTGCAATGTGTAGCAGCCCGCATCTCCTTACCAGGTCCTCCGGGTGTCCTGCTGTAGTCCTCTGCACCCGGTGCAAGACTTTGTATGAGTAGAAGTAAATGAGAGAGCCCTCCAGATAGTGCAATGAATTCAATGAAATCTGATCTTGGTTCTTTTTAGCTGAGAGAAACTATGGTGGATCTTGAACTCTCTTTATATAGAACACATAAATTTTTACGGGTTTGGGCGACCATTATTTGCACACGAATAGTTAAATAGTACGAGCCGCACCGACTTTCACAACGTTAACTCCCTAGTGAATACTGATATTTAGACTGAGGTACGTAGCGCTATAGAGCAAGTGCGAGCGCTGCGAAAACCAGCACAGCTCATTTCAGAAGATCGTACCTGTCTGGCTCTGGGATCTCCGGGTGTTCGCATTATCTTTTTAGTAACTTTCACTCCCGTTCGGTGCAGCTGTTCTTCATCCATCTCGGGCATCACAACTGTCTAAGTGTGTCGACTACATATACCAAGGAATTCGAAAGAGTAAAAATCCAGGATCAATGAAAGCAGTCAAAACTATAGTTACCACGTCGTGTCCTCCTTCTGAGAGGACATCTGCAATGTTGCCCATGAAACTGACATGGCTGTGTCCCAGAAACGGATTGTAGATTAGGAATTTATATGAAGACGTAGTGGAGATGAAAACTATCAGTTCGAGCAGGTAAATGACGTACATGCTACGCAATCTCAAAGAAATAGAAGATTAGATTTGCTGACTAAAACATAGTTTCAGCTTGGTGCGAAATTGATTGCCGTTTAAGGGTATGCACAAATCACAAACGTTTCTCTTGTATGAAATTTGAGCAACTTCAATCTAAATTGTGTGACCATTCAAAAGGGCTTTTAATCCTCTTTCAAAAACTACTCGAATATTCTGGCTAGCTCTTCTCAGTACAGCTGCGAACAAATGATGAGCCTACGTGATTCTCAGGTGATCGTAGTTAATGACTGCAAACTCGATCACCTTGGACCGCAAATGTCCGATAATCTTGCATTTGTTTTGCCTTGGTATCGCCTCCTCATTACTAGTGAGCTAGGGTTTCGCAGTGCTTTCTCCTTACGATTTTAAACTCAAATTTAACTACGGTCGTGGTCGCCGGATCTTGCTAGACGATCAGGCGTTGATGGCAGCCATGGAACGTAAACCGGACCTTACCATTCGGACGATGAGGGCAGGGATGGAATTTCACTATAACACAGTTTTGAAACATCTGACCCCAACCAACAGGTTAAGGGAAGTGCGGACGTGAGCGCCACACGATCTGACCGATAATCAGCGTCTTTCCTGGTGTGACATAATTTCTAACTTATTTTTTTGGTCCCAAAGCGGCATATTTTTAGTCCACGTATTTACTGTAGATGAATTTCGATTCCTGTAGGAGTGAACCGAATCTAGTTTTCTCCTGCTCCAAGGTAGCGCTAAGCCTCTCACCTCAGAACTCATCCGGCAAAAACTGGCGCAGTAAGGCATCGAGGTTCTCATCCATTTTCCTTATACCTCAGACCTTTACCTCACTGAGTACCACTTTTTCTCAGTCTCAGAGATCTGTGACGCAAATCTGTGACAGCAGCTGATTGCTGAACCCGAGCATGCTGAGATCGCCTTCCAAGAGTTTTTAGATTTTTGCGATCTCAGTTCTCATTATGGAAGCATAACGTTTTGAACGCTTTGATAAGGAAGATTTAGCGAATTAAATGAGCATTAAATTGATGAAGAAAGTTGTGTTTACCCTATGTTATAACACTTTGAACTGGAGTGTTCGTTTCGGCAATTAATTTCGCACCAACCTGACAACAAGTGGGATCCAAAATGAAGAAAATGTGAGTGGAGGTTTCTATTCAGAAATTGAACTTCAATTCGGCACCATCTTTCATTTTTCGAAAAAGGAGCCGTTGGTGGGGAAACATAGATCTTCTTTGTAAATGGTCTCACAGAGTTGTGGGTCCGAGCACTGAGAGATGGAATGTGGTCATGCAGTGCTGTGAAGCCAAAAATGAAGAAAGAATATCGGGAATAGCATTCGTCAAGCTATCGATGTGCAGTTGTATTGGTCAACGGTAATAGTATTATTTTAGGTTTCATCCCTTTGCTAGCCTTCGACCATCCTAAAAGCTCACGTCCAGAATATTGTGAATCTGCGCTGTGCATTATAATCTTCTCTTACACGAAATGTCGCTCCTAAAGACAATTTACGATCAAAGAAGTAGAGCTGCTAAACGTGTATCGGCTCTGCAGTTGAAAAAAGTTAAAAGCAGGAAGAATGCCTAGGAAGTGGAAGCGAGGTCATCGTAAAGAGTTGGAAAACTTCTCTAGAACTTATGAAAAGAACTTGTTTGCATGAAGTAAAAACTTGAATTCGCATCGTCATAGAAAGTGATAGAGAAATTCATCAAAATATTGACTGAAGGCGGAGGTTCCTTCGCACGCTTATCACTGACCTCCCAGTGATAACGTGTTCGGGAACTAGATACGAGTCGGAACACCCAGACATTCTGGACATGCAGAAGTTCGGGTATGCGCAGCTCAGTGTCCTTGGACTGGTCAGAAAGCTTTGCGACACTTGTACCACCATTTCATGAAAATAAATTTCACCTGTTGTATTTGGGTTAAAGGTAGCGTCCAGGCAAAAAATTCGATACTTCAAATCTGTCATCCACTTACTCCACTCGACGAACTGATTGCAACCGTATAAGTGTTACCCGTAAAAAGCTTGAAATTTCTGGTTTTTATAAGGCTGAAAGTTACGATGTGGACGAGTTGTCCGGTTAAAAATGAAAACGGAGCAACGAGGTTCCTTGAACTCTCGTATTTTGAACAAACCAGCTATTTGTTGCTATAGAGCATCCTAAGTAACATTTATAACATCCTTTTGTTTTTTTTTGTTCATTTGTATTTCTTCTAATAACCCGCTTTATCGAAAATTCAGGTCGATGTTCCGGCGCAACAACTGTTGAAATACTTGTTAAATTTAGGGATACATGCTTAATAAGTTAATAGATGGTGACGTGCGTGTCATCCGCAGCAAAGGGAATGGAGAGGGACCAGACTGTCAGACAGTCAAACATGTCTTAACAATGTTAGACGAGATTTAATATGTTCTCACGAATTCCTCGAATGGGCGGAGCGGGCACTGGATCGGCTTTGGGTGCTAATAGTGAAGATTCTGCCTGGACGCTGCCTTTAAACCCTCGCAGAACTTCCTGACCAACGCAATTCTTCGATCAAATACAGAGGTGTAATTATACACGGGCGCATATGTTCAGATAATGAAAGTAGGAAAATTTCCTATATCCTTCCTCTTCAAGCTTTTTATCCCAAAATCCTTTGGACAACACAGAAATGGATGAAACCCGCTACTTAACCTAAATATATTACTGCGCCAGATTGGTGAAAGAAATCGCGGTGTCCATTTCCCGAAACGCTATGCGCACAAATTAATTTCTATCTCAATGATCTGCAGTACAAATTTTATCTTAACAGTTTATTAATTTTGAATTCCATTTTTTTCATAAAACGCAGGAACCTCGGAGTATGCTGTAATAACACCAATTTTGTCCTCGCTGTGAAGATGCATTTGGAGCATTCAATAATACAGGAAGCTTTACCGAATCGAGGGAATGTAATGGAACGTAACATAGTGGAGGTGTGTTCATCTGAAATCGTAATGGAAAATGTAACTACTTCAGCAAACCTATTGTCGAAAATGTGCTCGGCTTATCGAATTACCTCTCACCTTCGCTCATCAAAACATTCGTATTACTCCCGGCTACATTGAGGCTGGGTTTGAAGGTGTAGTTAACGTAGACTGTAAATATGTTCTTCTTTATTCGACGAGGGTGGGAGTGGAGTGACAGCGTGATAACAGAAACCGAAATGTTGATGTAGCTACTGAAGATCAAGTTAATGTTGTACGAGCAGGTGGTACGGTGTAGTAATCAGTTTTTGAACGACTTTCTCTTAGGCGCTTTTAATAACACCGATAAGGGAGCCGCTATACTCCTCGACGAGTATAGCACCTTGCGTCGCCGTCGCCGGCGACGGCAGAGCCGCCAATGTTGGCGACAGCTCACAATAGATTTGCACCGAACCCGCAGTCGCCAACATTGGCGGCCGCCGATCGCCAATGTTGGCGACCAATCGATAGGCACAACGACGTCGCAGTCGCTGTTATCGGCGGCCGCCAATGTTGGCGATCGCCAGTCGCCAACTTCGACGGCCGCCGTGACGCTCTGCCCACAATCGATGCGCACCGGTGTCACCGTCGCCAGCGACGGCGACGCAGGTTGCTAAAGTCCTCGAGGACTATAGCGGCAGTGTAAGTGATCCAGGCGCGATGATCATGACTTATAATAAAGGGCTTAGTCTGTCACGTGTGTGTGTGCGTGTGTGTGTGTGAAACGAAATTCGAGGGCGTGGCCTAGACCGAAGAAAATGCTCTACTACGGGTCCACTGTTGCTGTAGGAGTGCGCCGGCGTCCAAAAGTGGGGAAACGCCTGGAGTCGGGTCCAACGATGTGATAAGAGTGCGCCGGCGTCCATAAGTGGGGAAACGCCTTGAGTCGGGTCCAACGATGTGACAAGAGTGCGCCGGCGTCCATAAGTGGGGAAACGCCTTGAGTCGGGTCCAACGATGTGATAAGAGTGCGCCGGCGTCCATAAGTGGGGGAGACGGGTCCACCTCTGTGATAAGGGTGCGCCGGCGCCGAGAAGTCGAGAGACGGGTCCACTGCTGTGATAAGGGTGCGCCGGCGTCCAAAAGAGGGGGAAACGCCTGGAGTCGGGTCCAGCGGTGTGATAAGGGTGCGCCGGCGTCCAAAAGTGGGGAAACGCCTGGAGTCGGGTCCAACGGTGTGATAAGGGTATGCCGGCGCCCAGAAGTGGGGGAGACGGGTCCACCTCTGTGATAAGGGTGCGCCGGCGCCGAGAAGTCGAGAGACGGGTCCACTGCTGTGATAAGGGTGCGCCGGCGTCCAAAAGTGGGGAAACGCCTGGAGTCGGGTCCAACGGTGTGATAAGGGTGCGCCGGCGTCCAAATGTGGGGAAACGCCTGGAGTCGGGTCCAGCGGTGTGATAAGGGTGCGCCGGCGTCCAAAAGTGGGGAAACGCCTGGAGTCGGGTCCAACGGTGTGATAAGGGTGCGCCGGCGTCCAAAAGTGGGGAAACGCCTGGAGTCGGGTCCAACGGTGTGATAAGGGTGCGCCGGCGTCCAAATGTGGGGAAACGCCTGGAGTCGGGTCCAGCGGTGTGATAAGGGTGCGCCGGCGTCCAAATGTGGGGAAACGCCTGGAGTCGGGTCCAGCGGTGTGATAAGGGTGCGCCGGCGTCCAAAAGTGGGGAAACGCCTGGAGTCGGGTCCAGCGGTGTGATAAGGGTG